>VYZT01005559.1:0-217572 GCA_013400735.1 Pomatostomus ruficeps
ATTATATATAATTATAATATATATTTCATAAGATCTTCATTCTGATAGAAAAATATAATAACATTATAATTATTTTTATTCTAATGTCATAATATAAGAATACAATCATTATAATCATAGATCAATAATATGCTCTCAAAAAAACTATTCAAACAAATATATATAAATAATTTTCAGCAAGTTGTTCTATATTGGTAATTTTAAATTATAAGATTTTTACATAGTATAATACTGCATCGATTATATATAATATTGTTAGCTATTACATGTAGGAATAAATTCTACATTTGGCACTGCCACAGTGCTGGTGATTATCATTAGACTATATAAAACGTAGGTGTGGTTTAATTTTTTCCCTGCATATTAAAAGTCCTGTGAACATAAAACTGTCCTGTATCAGATGATAATTTTGTGATTTTCATCTAACTTTTATTAACTTAGCCCAGGTTCAACTTTTATGAGAATCCTGAAATATTTTTATCTTCCACAGGAATAACCTTAGCGTGAAAGTAAGGCACAAAATAATTAATACATTCAACAGTTCAACATGTGAACCTTTACTGTGACCATTTTCCGCATTGCTTGTTCCAAAGTCTGCCTTTACCTTTTACATATCTAAAAATATATAAATATAATTAAATATAAAAAGCACATTTGGGAAGCTATTCCTTAATTGCTAGATAGTTAAATAAATTTATGTTGAAAATTATTCCAGTCTGATTTACAAAACCTCCATAGAGCAAAGATTTCCATTCACAGGGGCAGATATTGTAACCTTTATGGTTATTTCTATATTTTGGTCCCAATGAAGACAGAAGAAATAGATTCATCATGACTGTAGGAATAAAATCAGACCATAAACAGATATCAGCTCTTGTATTGTTTTTCTGTAAAACTCTCGTATTTAAAGATTCAAAAGATTTACTTTTTTAAAGTAAATAACTTTAAAAAAAAACTTGATCAAAATTTTTAAAAAATGTTCAGGCACTTGAGTTGGAATTTTAAGTAGCATTTGTTCAGGGGGAAGATATTAATTTCATTGCAAGTAATAACATGAGTTACCAGTACTGAAACTCTAATTTACAAATAAGTACACATTCTTTCTCTATGAATAGTGTGCTTTTTTATAAAAGTGACATTAATTTTTCACGTCTACCATGTTTTCTTTACAAAATGAGACTCTTGTTAATTAGACTCTTAAATCCCACCTCAGCTGAATTTGCTTTGAACCCAACGGCAGCACTGTAATGACAAAGAACATTTTAAAAGCTTTAAAACGTGGGCTGGACACTGTGCAGAACGTGTCCCTTAACAGCGACAGTGACAGGAGATAGAGGTGACTTTCAACTGCCTTTTCATTTTGCCAGGGCCATGTCAGATGAACCAAAAGGGGACAAAGTGACAATGAGCCTGTGTGTGTCTGAGGCCACCACTTCTGGGCAATGACCAAACAAATTCTGAGCGGGAGTTACGTGTGTAAAGAGCAATAACCCAGGTGATTTTAACTACAGCTTCAATAGCATGTAATATGAGATTTCTTCACTGTAAATTGTGAGGGTTTTTTTGTTTGGATTTTTTTCCCTCTCTGCTTTATTTTTTTTTTTTTTTTTAATTGGAGGACTGTTTGGATGTGGCCAGAAAGAGCAGTACATCCCTGGCCCAGCCCAGATGCCATGACTGGTTGCAAACCACCCTTAGTCTGGAAAGAGGTCCTGGCATCCAACAGGGCTGGGAACTAACTCAGCCTAGAGAAGGTAACAGGAAAAGAAGATAAATCCCACCCCAAAAGGAGGGAGCAGCACAGGGAAAGTGTTACAGTGAATCAATGAAAAGACCTCCGTCTCCAGCTCTGGAGGATGGGCTGAAATAACTGATCCACCAGTGATGAAGATGCTGGACTTGGAAACGTGAGGCTTCATGAGCCCAAGAGTAGGCACACCTGACTGTATCAGAAAAACATTGATTTCGTGCAGAAATGAGTTTGGAAACACATCCAGAAATGAGTTTGGAAACACATAGACACATGGACACTGCCCAGAGTGGAAGGTTTGATCTAGAATAACACTAAAAGAATACCTCTGAGTGGAGAATGCGATGTTGTTGGGCTGAATTGTTTCCCAGGGCACAGGCAGTATGGACAGGGTCCTCTGTAGGGGCTGCTGCCCATAAGGGTGGTGTCTGAATCGCTGCCCTCCTCCTCATGGGATGCCCTGGCAGCTTTGATCTCTGGATCTGATGCCCCCGTGGCTGAGCAGCTGCTCACAGGGACTTTTCCAAGAGGGCTCTTGTCTCTGAGCTCGTTAGCCCTTCTGAGCTCGTTAGCCCTTCCTCTTGGCCTGAAGCAGCCAAGCCCCGGTGACATTTGCTCTGGATGGAAAACCCCACCCGTTACTTGGCTCTCCTAGTGGAGGGTGAGATTAAGAAACTCATGCCATAACAGCCTTGTGGTGACTTCGGAGAGACAGCTGGAGTAACTTGGGGAATAATGGCATGCGTCTCAATTTTGACTTTGTGCTTTACATAAGAAGCCTGTTAAGCTAGAGGAAGATAAACGGGGTTATCAGTTATGACACAAAAACTTGGTCTTAAAGTTGTTTCTTTCCATGTGAATAATGCCAGAACATGTGTTCAGGCAGGTATCACCCACTAAAGCAAAATACAAAGCTTCTCTATCTTTCAAACACCTCAAACTTTGTCTTCTCTCTGTCCCAAATAGGAATATTTTAATGTAGTTTTTTATTTCTTTTTATGTATTTACCTGGAAGCCCCATAGGGAACTACTATGAAACATCCCCCACAGGTAAACATTATTGATGGATTGCAAAGAAATGGCATAACAATATTCCTAAGCCACTGTAACAGAGGAAAGGTCAATGAAAATTTAACTGGAGCAAATAGAATAGAAGTTGTTAATTAAGAAAAAAAAATGCCATCAGGATAAAGCAGCTCAGTACACCTTTACTCGCAGTTACACCATGGATTAAACTACACAGGCATATGGAGCTCCAGGTCCCTATTCAAACTCTTCTTTCCCTATTTAGTATCCCATAGCCCTGTACCTACCAATGTCCTCTCCCTATGCCAAAGACATTGGCAAGAGCTGAACCTTGGCTTTACTCCATTCCAAAAATCCCATGAGGCTGAAAAAGGAGCAGAAATTGGCTACTGTCCTGGACTGAGAAGAAAGACCTGAGGTCTGAAGGAGCAGATTTGGTACAGTTGCTCTTAAATGCTTGAGACACCAGGGTCAGCAGGGCAGAGTCTGAAGACATCATGGAGGAATTACGTTCTGTGAGTTCTGCCCTGCAGAGCTTACTCAGGTGGACAGACTCATTAACAACAATTAACATCTCATTTCCAGGCAAGGCTTGTAAAAGTACCAGGGTAATCACCGACTCAAAGCTGAAGTAACATTTAAAAGTCAGTTTTCCTGCACATCCAAGTCAAACAAACCAGATCTGGGTTTCTGCAGACACTCGGTATTCTCATGTGCTGTTTCTGGGCAACAGGAAGGCTGTTACACAAACAGCCTCGCTACAGCTTCCAGTGGGCTGAAAACAGGCTTTTTCAAACAATTGCTGAATGCTGCCTCCCTGCTTATTTATTGCTTTGCATTAGGTGACCCTGCTTGTGGTGCGGTGTCGCATGGGGAACATCAAAAGCACGGTCAGAAATTATCGCAGCTCTCTTATCTCATGGCCAACATCATTTCTCAATCAGTGCACATCTGCCTTGCATTTTGTGAATTTTAGCACGTTGAAATCATTGTGGGTCAGGAAAGCTTTTCTGGAGCCTGCTTGGTTGGTTTTCACTCAGATCGCTGCTGGTTCACGTCCTGCTCTCCAAGAGCTCAAGTATTTGAGTTATTCTGCACATCTGAGCGGAGCCATTGACACGGGATGAATGTCTGAGTGGGGAAGTGTCTGCAAGCCCCAGACCCTAAATCTGAAGTGAGGCTGAAAAGCAGGAGCAAAACGGGGTCAGAGAGAAGGAAGAACATGATAAAACACAGGACGTAGTGAACAAGCTCAGGCTGTGAAATCAGGTGCTACTATTTAAGTTCTTAAAATAAAACAATATTTGTTGTAGAACAGGTAAGAGAAATGACAGAAGGAAATACTAGCTTTGAATCAGGTCACATAATTCTCTACTGATCATAATAAGTAATTCATGCTGGAAATTAATTAAAAAATGCAACAAGGGAACTAAGCAAGGAAAACAATATAGTCACAATAATGGGACAATTCTGCAGCATAGACTGGAAGATGTTGCTAAACTGATTGACACTGATTTTAGACTACCTACTATGCTACCAGCTACTGCAGCTTAAAAATAAAATATTTCAAAGTTTGGGTTTTGGAGAGAGAACAGTGGCAGCTGAGACACAGGAGTTTGTACACTTGAGGCTAGAAAGCAGTTTGGGGCAGGGATTGGTGTTCTGATATATTTCTACACCTGAACCCTATTACCAAGAAATATTATTAAGCCATAAAAAGCTGGTGAAAAAAAATAAAATATATTTTTTGTAAATAATACTGTTGAAGACCTGCATGCTCAGGAGAACTGTTGCTCATTCCGAGCTTAATCTGAGTTTCCAGGATTAGAGACAGAGCAAAATAAGCCCTTCCATTACCCCGAGCAGCCCGCAGCGAGACGCAAGGGTGACTTGCTCTTGACCTGCTGGTCTCGATTTTGGCATCATGCCCTGATTTGAGTAAATGTGCCTCACTTATATGCTACAAAAATACAGTTTCTGCTTGCTGGGTGATTAACTATTTGTCCCCTGGCGGTGCTTCCTACTCACCCTCAGTCCCACACTCCAGCATGGCAGCGGGGATGAACTGTAAATTTGCTGGAACAACACCACCAGCAAACCCAGCACCCTGTGACTTGCATGCCCTAAAACCACAGTGTAGTTTAATTTAAATTAAAAACTCACACTTTCTCCCTCAATCTGAATAATTGTCATCATAGAGACACCGAGGAGTTAATGCTGAATGTGGCTCTTGATGGTGTCAGAGCCTTTGATATCCCATGGTTTGTCAGTTCCTGGGTGTTTCTGAGTCCCTGTTCGAGAGCCCGTGGGGCTGGAGCTGATGAGCGCAGCCTGAGCCTCAGCTCCTGGCACCAGCAACTGCCAGGGAAACACAGTGAGATGGGAACAGGGAGAGCAGCAGCCTTTCAGTGGGAAAAATGCCTGTTTGTCCCAGCTGAAATGCTTTGCAGCAGCTTCCAGGCTTTGACAGCCGCCTGGGGAAGCGTGGGGGGAGTTTGGGGGGGATCCAACCACTTCACCCCTCTTCTGACTCCAAAGAATTACTGATATGTTTGTGCACAAGGGCCAGAACGAGCCCACTGCAAGTTTGCAAGGTTTTTTCCAAGAGGAGCAGGAATCTTGGTGGCTCCAGACTCCAGGGATCATGGCTGGATGCCCCAAGGGACTGAACATCAAATCTTTGAGTAATCAGGGCTCAGCAGAGCCAGGCAAATTCAAATCCTTTCGCTTGTTTGTTTGAAGGATTCCCCGTTAACACAGATCCATGACACTGTCCTTTTTAGGTGGGAAACTGCCAGTTTCTGTGCATGGACACAGATCTTCAAGACCTTATCAACAGCCCCAAAAGTAGATATTCTCCTGGTATCTATTCTTTACTTTCCACTGTGTAGAGTTTTTTCTAATGCCATGATTTTGTTTCTGAAGATCATACTGTTCATTAACTACTTTAAATTGCTATGTACCCATACATGCAAATTTCTCTTATCTATTTTCACATTATCTGAGATATTTCATAATTTTATAAACTTAAATTATCGATTACTTTTTCAACACACCAGCTCAGATATGACTGAGTAGCTGAAAAACAGCATTTTAAACTTAGGACACTTCAGGGCTTTTCCCCTCTGTCTGAAGCTCTCCTTCTCCTTTAGGTGAGGTGCCAGGCAAGTCTCTATAACTTTCTGCACCTCATTTTTTTTTTTTAAATTTATTTTTCAGAACTTCAATAATTTATTTCTCAAAATGTTAGTGTGGAGCTAAATTCATTAGCTTTCTTTTGGGTGATGGAACACAAACTGTGATCACTTACTGAGCCTGGTAATCAAATATAATTTGAATATAATGTAGCCTCAAAATTAATAGCCCTGAAACAAATAAGAATAACAGACTCTAAAAAATTACCAGAATAGGAGCCCAGCAGGCTCCCTTTAAATGTGTCTTTAAAAACAAATTGCATACAAATAATCCTATTATTCAAGGGAAATAAAGAGTATCTTTCTGTGTTTATTATATGCTCTGGAAAAGCCACAGCCTTTCACAATACTGCTTCTCACAAATCACTTCAGTTTAATGACGTTACTGTACATTTCATCTCACATTTAAGTAAATATGTTTATTTCATCCTGGAGAGAGATTTTATTTTCACTTCAAGATTATAATTTCTTAGAAGTCTGTCACAGAACAACATGAGCTCTGCCAAATGGAAATACATACCCACCCCCCGTATGTTTAAAAATTAAGGATTTTTTCCTCCAGCACAGAAAAATACTTATTTATTCTGACAAAGAAGCGAAGGACAGCGATCAGAGACACTAAAGTTAACGGCTGCCTGAAGTCATAAACATCTGGTGGCTATTTTAATTGCATTGTGAACTAACCACAAAATCCTCCGCTAAAGAATAAAAATATTTCCCCTGTGCAATATTGTATTTTAGAATTCTTCTCTTCTGAATCAATGTCAGACGTGATTATAGCACAATGAAGTCTGTGTTCCATGCCTGTATCTTCTTGAAAACACCACACACTCCTATTACAATTGCAGGTTTACTCAAAGACTCTCATACAGACAATTTTCTCAGATTATTTCTGCAAACACTGACTTAGAGATAAAATATAATGCTTACATCATGGTTGTTTCTTTGCGCTTAAGTTGATAGATCACTATGTCTGCATACAAATACTGGACATTAGAAAGCACACAGATAATCACACAAGCACACAAACTCGTGTATATGAGAGATGTGTGTGTATATATGCATACACACACACAGAAAATGCAGATATTCATACATTTATATGCATATACATGTATATATAAGAGGAATTTAGTAAGTAGTAACACAACCTACCTAAATGTGAATAGAAATTGTTGTTAATAAAATACTTGCATGAGTTGTACGGGGACCTTCTAAATGTCTGTGCTTCCTGGGGAGACCAAATGACCTCTTTTTTACAGATACCAAGATCAAAGCTCTTGGTTTAGATACTCCAGCTGTCCCTCTCGTTGGCATTTGACATGCAACCCGGTCCATTTAAAATCAGGGGGCATGTAAACATTTTAACCCTTGGCAGCAGTATCTGAGAAAGATGCTGGCAATAAATGGTCGTAACTGCCTGGGCCAAATCACATTTGGTGTCTTCCCTTTGAAGTCCAGGCAGGCACTGTACCCTATGGTTTTGACAAAGAGCCAAGTCCAAAAAAAGGATGTAGGCTCTCGAAGCTGCCCGGATGTGGACTTTGGGATCCAGGGTGGCTCCGTGCAGCTGAACAGTTGCCTCCGAGCTCGCTGCAGGACTCCCTGCCTGACCTTGGAGGCTTTTTTGCCTCTGGCTCTGCTCTGGCGCACTCCTTGCATTGCCCTAGCACTCAAATGCCAGCGTTTTGGCACAAGCAGAGGGGCACCTTCATCCCTCGTGAAATCTCCTTTGGTGGGTGTACCCAGGGGTAACACATGCTGATAGGATTAGACCCTGCTCTGAATTTAGTCACAGCTATTTATTAATTTTTTTTTTAAACCATTGCCACAGGAGGGTGCCATTTTTCTGTTTAAGCTCCAGTTGAGCCACAGGGTTCAAATACTCTAGATCCACCATGCCCCAGGAGAGCAGGAGATGATGGATGTGAGCCCAGGACCGGTGTCCTTGCATGCCCACACCCTTCCCACCAAAGCCGAGCCAGGTCCCTAGAGACGGGTAAACAAAGAGCATCAACAAATCTCATGGGTAAAAGTGTTACTTCTGGTCCTCACTGACAGGTTGTTTTCTGTCACATTTTTAGAAGAGAGAGCGCAATGGAAAACCAGCTCCCTTCTCTTCTACAGCCATGCTTTGGAAGAGTGAGTCTTTTTGTCTCTCTCTCTCCAGTCTTTGGAGAAAGAGTGGGCCCCATCCTAGGGGTGAACCCCATCCTATCTGACTCTGGAAGGTACTTGGCTTCTGCACTAGGTACCCTTGGTCTGGAGAAAGGATGAGCTCCATGCCCAGATGAAGTGTGTCTCATGGGCTCGGTGTGGCCTGAATGCCATTCTCCCATGCTGAGAGTCCAGTTGCCTAACCCACCTTCATTTCAGGTTCAGGTACTTAAATATGTTTTCCCTTAAAATGCCAAAGTATACAGAAGCCAGCTGAGGTGCAAAGGCAGTGAGGCAGGCTGATGTGACACTGGTTATCAGGAGTCAGAGCACACCAGTAGCACAGATGCCTCACAAGGTGATGCAGAACTTGTTCAACACCACATATTGCCATGGGGGAGAGGAGGAGGGCACTGCAGGCCGGGGTACATCCCTCCCAGAGACAGTTTTGTGGTAAGGAGGGGGCTGAAAAGCCAGCTCTGGTGTCTGTTGTCTGGCACTGGAGTGGGGGGCTGGATGAGGGGACAGGAACCGGTCCTCAGGGGAAGGCCTGAGAACCCATTTCCTTCTTGGAGAACAGTCGATGTAGTCAGCTGAAATGGCAGGAATAATGCCAGTGGCAGAGCCCCAGGGTTTTTCCTTCTCCAAATACCAAACAGTTTCTGCTGCATCCACTCATTTATTTTCTCCAAACATCTGAGTTTCAGGCCCGCCCCCCTCCTTGCTCCTCCTGGCACCATTTTCCTTGTGGACAGCCACCTCCATGGAGGGTTTGTGTCCCCCATGCCTGGACAGTGAACAGCCCAGTTCATCTACCCCAGCACTGCCACCTTCCCCCTCAGGCTCTGTGGGAAGCAGCCAGGCATCCTCAGGAGCATCCCTGTGCCTGAGACCTGCTGTCTGTGGGCAAATTCAGGAGCAATCCCCGAATCTCAGACAAAGTAAGGCCAATTGCTGTATGCCCATGCTGCTCTCCTTCCTGTTCTTACTCTCAGGGATTCATCCAAGGTGGAAGCTCCTTCAGCCCTGTGGCTTCCCATGGCACCCGCACAACTGCTCAGGCTCTGGTGGCTCCTCCATTATTAAGTACACAAAACTACACTCAGAGATGAATTAGCAATATTTAATTTGAACTGATTGGAAGTGATTTATAGCACATCTGAGTATTTAAAGCCAGTGGCAGTCACCATCCACTGGAAATAAAGCTATTCATGGCATTGTAAGTACTGGAGAACATATTTGCATTCAACATTTATTGTCAGTAATTGTGTGAGCTTTTCATACCAATCCAGGTCCCAGCAAACGTCATCTAAGGGGGTCGTTGAAAGGGGAAATTATAAAATAATGCTAAGCTCTGAAGTTTTTTCCCCTATTATTCTTTCTTACAGAACAGCAGCTATTAAAATGTCTTGTTAAATATGTGGTTTTTAAATAAGCACCCACTTACACAAAATTTACTGTGGCTTAATATTCTTTTAAAAGTTAGGCTTCTGCAGAGATAAAACAATCTAACTACACCGTTTCAGAGTTTAAACAAATACACTTGGAGCTGTAGTGGCAGGATTTGGTTGTTATTAACTGACTGTAATTGTATCAACGCATTTATTTACGCTTCCAGATGCTGTTACAGAAAACTACTGGGGAAAGATTTACTAATAGTGCAAGCATAGATGGAAATATTGAAAGAAACAATGTGCAGAACTTCTATATTTAATACAGAGTTGACTATAGGGGTTTGTAGCCAATAAATTGAAGAAATCGATGTAGTATCTTCAATATTGGTGCTGTTTCAGAATCACTACCTGACCAGAAAGGCTGAAACCTGGATTCCAAGTGTACCAATCCTGCACTCCCTATCAGCTGCTGATATGGATCACTGGTCACAGCTCTAATTGACTGATTACACAAAAGCTCTTTGCAAAATCAAGACTAAGCTTCTACAAAGTAGGAGCTTCAGTTCCTAGTGACTGGCTCCAACCAGAGCTTCAAAGTTCACGTAGAGTCACCAAAACTGAATTTGCAGCCTGAAAAGCAAAACTTGGAGGATTTGTCCAGTGCTTTTATAGAGTCTGAAGGAATAATGAATAGGACTAGAACAGCCAGATGAAACATTAATAGCCAGGGTGTAAATTGAGCAGCAGTGTTTAAAAATATATTTTGTGTCTGGCTTTAAGTGAAAAAAGGATTTAGATCAGAACTGGTGTTAAGTTTGGAAGATCAGCTTTTGATTTGCTGATAGCAAAATTCAGATGAATGTCTGGAAAAATGACAGCACGAAGTAGCACACCTCTGGAATATGATTTCAGTGATGCAGCTGTAAGCTTGTTTTCCTTTTACCTATTTCAAAACTAATTAAATTAACTGGTGCTGTGTCTACCTACTTACACTGTAATCTCAAATCTAATTCTGCAAATGGCCTTGAGACATCTTTTCCTCTTTGCCTTGAAAACAGGAAGAAAAGTAGAGGCAGAGAAAGGAAAGCATAATCAAAATTCCTGGTAGCAACTGAAGATCTGAATATCAAACTGCTTCATCGTCACAATGATTTAGAAGCAAGCCATCTCGCTTCCAGTGTGCGCTCTGATCTCACGTGGCAAATGGTGCAATATCAGATCAGGAGCACAGAATATATGTAATAAATTAGTCACATCAAGCATAATAAGATTTTGTGTTCTATTTGTGCAGCATCACACTTTCCATTTCAAGAGAGTTAAGGTATGTTGAAAAAGACCCTCAGAGTTTTCATGGACATTTCAGCAGACCAAGAACAGAAGCCATTATAACATTGCAACCTAATAAATTCTACCAAACCAATGGATTTCTCCTCCTTCTCCTTCTCCTTCTCCTTCTCCTTCTCCTTCTCCTTCTCCTTCTCCTTCTCCTTCTCCTTCTCCTTCTCCTTCTCCTTCTCCTTCTCCTTCTCCTTCTCCTTCTCCTTCCTCTTCTTCTTCTCCTTCTTTTGAAATTCAGAGCAAAGATAAATGAGTTAAAGTAACAAGGAATAAAATTACCTTCCTGTAAATCTTTGTCTACTTCTAGTTTATGGAAAAAGACAAATGTAATTTGGGACAGCGGATTTGTATTAAAACATGACCCTTTACAACTGGAATGTCCACAATGGGTGGCAGCTGAAAGATCTGTTTTATAACCCCAACACTTATTTAACAGCCTTGCATGCAATAATTTCTGCATTCAATTTCCTGTACATGTGTACAACAGCTTGCCCAAGGGAATTGGGCTCCCCTACAATCCTCCTTCTTTTCCTGAGCATTTGCAATTTCTAGCCACTGGAGGAAAAATAAGGAAGAAAAAAAATGCTATTAAAAAAACCCCTCGCGGTAACACTTACTGTATTTATGAAGCAATGAACAAGTTTGCATTTCTTGCTTCCAGGGAAATGGAAAAGATCACAGCATGATCCCACCGGGCTGTTCCACAACTCCAATGACTGGAGGACAAACCCTCCTCACTGTGAGAACAAAGCTCTTCCATGAAATACTGTATTCCCCTTTCCCCTTCCATCTCTTCCAACTGAGAATGGAAGAAGAAGGGGAAAAACAAGAGTTAAATTCAGCCTTGCACTTATTGGGGATAGTCCTGAGCCAGCTTTGACAAGAAATGGTGAAGATGTCATTCAGTTTTAATATTAATCTTCTTCACAGTAGTACTGGTCTGTAGTGGCACACACTGTATAACTTAGAATTTATTATTTGGCATGGGAAATCATAAGGAAATCCTTTACTTAACAATGGAAAGTGTTTTGAGCCCATTTAATAACTGACACTTCCTTGTCTATTGTTGCTGGGTTTGATGTGGGAACTGCTGGAGGGAATCAGTAGCCCTGGCTTTGCCCAGAAGACTGACCAGACAACTGATAAATCTCCTCTGGCTGAGTAGTTCCTTCAGAGCAATAAAAATAAATCAGCTACTGAACTACATAAGGAAATTTTATACACTTGGTTATCTCTACTAACTAAAGCTCCAGGCTTTTGGAGCTGGATTTGGCAGACAAGAAGCCTTAGTGCTTTCAGGAAGACCATTTATGCCCTGCTCTAGGCACGAGCATCAGCCTTGCCGGGGCTTTGGAGGGACTTGTCATGCAGGGCTCGTGGGCTTGAGGTCACCTCTCTTGGATGACAGTGCTTCCACCCAGGCGCTGCCAGCAGACGAGATGGGAGTCATTCCATGGATGGAGGTCATCTATATTTAAAGTCCGTGTGTGCATACAGCTCCCTATCTATATGTATGGAGCCTGTAATATTTAACAGCTCCTCAGCCTAAAGTGTAATACTGGTGTTAAGGCTTTGAGCTAAGACTGGATCCATTTTTGGGTTTGTAAGAGGCAACACCTCTGATTTTGGCACAGTCACATTCTCCTAGAGCAATTTAAGGACCCTTTGCCCTTTTGGGAATGAGGGTGATCTCCTGGATGGCTGAGTATTGCACTGCAAGGGACTTTCAGGTGTAACTGGAGCATAGACGGCGGTAATAACTCCAGAAAATTAACCACACTTTTTTTTTTTTCTTTTCTTCTTATTCTTTCAATAGACAATAACCACCTTAGAAATCATTTGACTAGGAAATGCTGCTCACAGCACCCAAATACAAAAAGAAGTCCAACAAAGCAGTCAAGATATTAGTCAATTTTTCCAATTTCTTTAAAAAAACCATTGAGTAATGTGGCAAAATAAACTCCCATCTGGGTAATTTTTGTTGACACAGTAGTGTACATTGTGTAGAGAAGCTGCCTTCTTTGATTTGTTTCATCCAGCTATGAGGTAAATGGGTCTTAGCTCCCCAGCTGCGTTATCAGGGAGAGCATTAGCATGGCTGCTGTGCCATTTATCTCCTGTGCTTCCTGACACGTCTCTTGTCCTGCTGTCACAACAGATATTTCTGCAGCTGGAGACACTCTGCAGCAAGCACAGCAGCCCAAAGCAGGTACCTGTGCTGCAACAGGGGAGTGGGAGGCCTCACACATCCTGAAAACATAAAAGGTTGATTTTTCTCCATTACCTCCGGGGAAGGCAAGAGCTCATTGACAGCATCTTTTATAGCACAGAAACCTCTTGTGCACCCAGGAAGGGCTCTGCTCAAACACCCCTCATGGGTCTGAGCCAGAAGGTGAGGAGCAGTATTATGCATGATTTTTTTAAATTATTTTTTTCAGCATTTTGGCAGCTGTAAAGCCACGTAAGTATTCTAGGTGGCCAGTCACAGAATCGCAGACTGATTGATGTTGGAAAGGACCTCAGTAGATCATCTTGTGTGAATTCCTGGCTGGAGCAGAGGCACCTAGAGCTGGTTGCTCAGGACCAGAACTGTGTCCAGACAACTTTTGAGTATCTCCAAGGACAGAGACTCCACAGCGTCCCTGGGCAACGTGTACCAGTCACGCTCACAGTAAAAAAGTGTTTCCTGGTGTTCAGAGGAACCCTCCTGTGTTTCAGTTTGTGCCTGATGCCTCTGACCCTGTTACCACTAAAAGAATCCCATCTGTCTTCTTTGCACCCTCCCTTCAGGTATTTATATATGTATTGACAAGAACCCCCTAGCCTTTTCTTCTTCAGGCTGAACAGTCCCAGCTCTCTCAGCCTTGCCTCAGTGGAGATGCTCCAGCCCCTCCCAGCTTTCCACGGCCCTTTGCTTGATTACCTCCAGTATGTCCACACCTCTGTTTCACTGAGGAGCCCAGAACTGGACTCAGTTTTCCAGGTGTGACCTCACCAGTGCTGAGCAGAGGAAAGGACCTTTAACCACCAGATGGTCCTTTCTTTCCTTTCTTTATGCAGGCTTTCCTTTGGTGAACTGCAATAATAGAAAAGCTCTAGAGTGCCAAAAACTTCTCCTTTCACCTCTGTCCAAAACACTTGTGAGTTGTCAGTCCCCTTGCTATGAGCTTGTTTTTCTTGTCAAGGACCGTGCTGACCATTTGTGCTGGCTAAAGAACTGCAGCGCTTGGCGCCAGAGGAAAACCTGCAACTGGATGAGTTACAGCTGTTGAGCCTTAACACCAAAAATCTCCCTTTGCAGAGGCACTGGAGTACAGCACATACCCCTCTGTTCTGCCCCACTCACACCATCCCACAGGTCTGCATTTCCGGGGTGGTTTCCATGCGATCAGTGTTAGTCCTCTGTGTTATGGGGCTCAGCATCACCAAACCTCTCCAAGGCCCTTACAGCAGGGTCAGAATCTGAACTTGGGCAAGATGGATTTTTTTTTCAATTTTTTTTCCTACCCAAAACGTGCTAATTAAAAGCTACATTCGGATGATCAACATGCACATCTCCCAGGATGTAGGTGGTACAGTACAGGAGCAGAGCTGACTGCTCTCTAACCATCACACCTGGAGCCACCAGAGCACAGAGGCTGCCATTCCATGAGGATTCAGCTGCTGTCCCTACAGTTTACACAACTTAAAGTGGACAGATGTGCTGTGCAAACACATAGACAGATGTCAAGATCTCAACCACCAACTTTTTGTTACCAGTCAGGCAGTGTAGCACTGATAGAGATTAGACACATATTTGAAGGTAGGTTCCAGGTAGGAGAGAAAAAAGAAAAAAAAGAAAGAAAAAGAGAGAAAAAAGAAAAAAAAAGATGGCAGCTTGATAAAAGTCTTTATTTTTGACTTTTAAAACCTGGATCTTGTGAATTACAAATACATTGAACAGTCTAGGTCCTGCTTAGGAAAGCAACAGGAATTAAAATGCCCGAGTAAGCGAGAGGGACTAAGCATCCTTTTGCTCCTAGGCCTAAAATGTGGTTGTTACAAGTGACTGCCAGGAGAGCTATTCTGGGAAACTATTTCTTTGGTTATTCTGAAGTGTTACATTTTGTTCTGGTTGTGGATACATCAGTGAAATCAGAAGGGACAACCGGTCCTTTCCACAATAAATGAAACCCTAGTGTCCTTTATAAAGCAATAGGGAGGGTTGGTGCAGGATTTAGCACAGTTGGGTTTATTTCACATTCCTTCTCAAATTCTTATATATTTATGAGCAAATCATCTTGTTAGTATGAGTCTTTATTGCCTAAAATATAAAAATACTTCCTTTCTCTGCAATCCTTTGTGTCTCTTGTCTGTTCAGCTTGTAAATTTTCTCTGTGTAAATGCAGTGTGCAGTACCATTACTGGGACTCCCGTATTAGATGGCAATTCTAACACTGCTGCAGCAATAACTGTAGCCAGCTCACATTAAATCACCGTATATTTGGTGTGGAAATGACAGTTTCAGTGGAATTAGGTGAGAAATTTATCCAAGAGCCTTTAGCAGTGGTTTAGACATGAATGCCCTTTTTATGTAAAGCGATAGTTGGAAGGATTAAGATTGGGAGGTTAATCTTTCCCAACGGCTAACTCATTGTTTTCTCATGATTCCAAAATTCTTTGGTAAGACACACGGTCTGGACAGCTCACCATTAGCAATTTTGGAATGGAAAGTTAACCGCAAAGCAGGCAGAGCTGGATATCTTGCAAAACTCGCTCAAATACTGATTTCCTTCTGAGTCTTTCTTCTAAAGATGCCAGAAACATTCCTATCCATGTCCAACAGCTCTGTTTTCTGAGGCAGGAAAGCTCACACATACACACACATATCCGAGCAGAGACACACGCACCCTCAGAAGAGGCAACTGAAAGCCTCTGCCAAAGAACACGTATGCTGGAAAATATATTGATTAAATAACTTGTTTTCTTATCACACGCTAAGAACGCTCGTCCTTTGTAAGAAAGGATTCTGCTCATAGGGGAGGCTAACATCAAAGTTCATATTGATTAATGAGAAATTTTAATGATTTTTTTTTCCCTTTGGTTTCTGAAATGGGAGGTCGTTCCAACAAATACTTGGGAAAGAAGGGAAATGTGCTGCTAGACCCTCCCAGGAGGAGACATACATTCTGTCAGAGTACTGGTGGAAAGCAAAGAGGGAAGGTGCAGAGAATACTTTTTGACTTAAATCCCAATGCCTGGAATCTAAAATGAAATCTCTTGGTGTTCTGCTAATACATACCCAGTTCAAATCTGCTTCCAAACTCTGTTTTTAAATTTTTTTTCTTAAATCCATCTATGAAAAAATGAACAATTTTTTTTATTTCCAACATATTTCACCTCGGTCCTTCTGAAACAAGTTTAAGGCTCAGTTTTGTGTCCATCAGACACCCTGTCCATCTGCATTTCCTCTGAGACACATTGGTGGTGAACATGGCTGTGAACTCAGGGGATCCTGGTCTGGCCAGAGTAATCCTTCTGTCATGAAGATCCAAGCAGTTACAGTCAAATATAGAGAATTCTGGGGTTTTTTGGGGGGTAAATCTTTCATATATTGAGGGTGTGATGACTTCAGGACATCTTGTGTTCAGGGGTGACCCAGCAAAGAAGCTGCTGCTCACCTTTTCACATGATCAGCTCAAAGCAAACATTGAGGGGCAGGATCTACCAAACTGCCTTGCCTTGGGCAAAATCTGCCCCAAAAAATCTTTCTTCTCTCTGTTGTTGGGGAGTTTCAGCCTCACAATCTCAGCCAGGGAGCTGAGATTTAAATGGGGTAATTTCTGGCTCAATACTGAACTTTCCACCAGATAGAATCCTCCACCTAGGCACAGATTTATATGGGTAGGATCAGAGCCTCCAGCACATAAATTCTTTCAAGGCCAGTACTGCCTATATTTATGTTTTTAAAGTATCTCACTAAGAGGGGCCTCAGAGCCACATTATATTGGAATTAAATGTTATTTTTAAATCAATGTGTTCCTGAATCTTTTATGCCATTTTGGCCAACCCCAGGCATTACTTTTGGTAGAAAAACAACAATTTAATTTTACTGGTTAAATCATTCCTGACATCTTTCAATGAGGCGGTGAGCAGAGACAGAGAAAAGTATTTGAAGCTTCAACTAGGAAGTCCAGCTTTGGAGGAATGGATCTTGTGCCATGCAAATTTGGTTACTGCAAGTTTGGGAATGAACTGTATCATTATATTTTATAGTACTATAAAATGAAAAACTGTTTTTAACGAATCCAGTCCTAGCTGTCCCTTTTGGCTTGTCAAGTCCAAGCGTGCTGTGCACAGGATATAATTAGCTTGATGCACAAACTAGTGAAATAAATGGCCTTTTAATGAAGCTCAGAGTGCTCAAAGAAAAGAGTAGCCAAAGCAAAAAAAAAAAAAAAAAAAAAAAAAAAGGCAATAGAACAGGAAGTCAAAATTTCTTCTTGCAAATGACTTTTTGGCACTTTTTTCTCATTTTGTCTCTGGATATTTCTTCTCTTTTTTTCCCCCCTTTTTCCTTGATTGTTCATAGCTTCCAGGAAGGCAAACATGCTGCGGGCAAAAACTTCCCTGTGGCGAGGTGAACTTCCCATGTTCATCATGTCCCAAATGGCTGCCATTTCCCATGTTCCCTCAAAAGAAACAGCCTTGCCAGCTCCTCCCTGGCCCACTGTCTTGCACTCTGAACTGCTTGGAGAGGGTGCCCGTGGGCCAAGTGGGCTCCAGGCTGAGCAGACTGAGCCTCAAGATGGGAGTCAGGAGCTCTGAGCTGCCCCTCTTCCCTGTGCAGTAATGTCATTCCATTTTTGCCTTCCTTTTTCCTTGGAAGTGAAAAAGCTCTTCTGGGTCCTACAGACTTCTGCTTCTGATTCTTTCTCTCCAAGAAAGTGCAAGTTCAGCCCTGAACTTCGTGAGCTGTTTCCTCAGGACCTGTCATTTTGACAGGAACGTGTCTGGTTTTAAGTGACTCCAGTTCTTAAGTGCATGTAATTTGTAGAGAGCATAAGTCTCACGCTGACTGTACACATCCTGTGGATGTTCCTCTTGAGAGGCCTTTCTCCTTCCATAATGTACTGAAAAAGGAAATTAATCACAAAACACAAGTCTCCATTAGTTGGGCAGAGTGCAAATGTCTCCTTATCCTTGTTCAAAGAAACTTTTGGCTTTGAGCCCTGGACCATCTGAGTTCGTGGCATCCTTTCCACTGCCTCCAGTGGCACTAAATTTGGCCTTTGAACGTTTTTGCTGTTACACTGAACCAGGAATCCTGGGTGAGCGAGGAGGAGGGTCCCCTCCAGCCCACAGGGTCACAGGATCTGGTTCTCACTTAGTCAAACACACAAAACAACAGCTTCAAAAGCTCATTACAGAGGCAAAGATTGGAGGTTAAAAGAACTGTCTGCTTCTTTCACAGAAATCCAAAAGCAGTTGTGCAACTGCAAACACATAAAAGCGTGACTCAGCCCAGCATTTGGAGGGAAAACACATCCCATAGTGGACAGATACAGTGGGTGGATGGATCACACGGCCCATTGCCAACCTACACTGCTGCTATTTTAGGTCTCTTCTAATACATAATTACATTATTTGCAAAACTACCTATTCAAACCAACTCTTGTGCCATGAAGTGGGATGTAACTCCCCTGTGTGTTGGGGTTTTGCCTCAGATCTCATTATTTCTCCTGCTACATTCACAGTGTTTTACTTTTCTGTGACTCTGCTCCCATTTTTCTTAACACTGCCTACTTTTCATCTTTTAAGCTTCCTTTTTCTCCCTGCTCACACCCCCTCAATCCCAACATTTGTAGTTATTCTCTTGTTACTTTTCCACCAGTCAAACAACATATTTGTAAGCTCTGTTTAAGTGTTGTTTTCTTCTCACCTGGTCCCACGCTGCATGTTTTCTTTGACTCTGTGCCAGTGCTGGTACTCAATTATTTGTGTTATTAACTGGTCTGATCTGTGTCCATATTTACTATATTTTTTTCCAGTTCAGTCACTACCCTCACCTATCCAGTTTGATGAACTCTTTGTTTTTTCTAAGCAGCATCTTTGTTGAATGCTCTTTTCCTTAACACATTTGTGGAAAATCCATTCTCATGGAAGCTCAGTTGCTAAAGATTTGCTTTCCTCACTGAAAAAGTGAAGGTGAGTCAAAGCCACTGATCCAAGATTGCTTTAAAGGCAGTATTGGACTGGTCACCTTCTACTAACAGGTGAAGTCAGCATCCCCTTGCTCACCTTGGTATGTGCAGCTTGTGACAACATCTACAGCAGTCAGTGTGTGGGAGAAATACAATTTCAGCTCTAAAATTTTACACACTGCAGTTATGAACTGTGAAACTATGGCAGGTTTCCACCCGGAAACAGCTGGGCTTGCCTGTGGATGAAGTAAGCCCTGTATTTCACATCTGTAGTTGTCTTATCTACCATAAGGTAAGGATTTCTGGAAAATGAATCAGT
Source organism: Pomatostomus ruficeps (assembly GCA_013400735.1). Taxonomy (NCBI): domain Eukaryota; kingdom Metazoa; phylum Chordata; class Aves; order Passeriformes; family Timaliidae; genus Pomatostomus; species Pomatostomus ruficeps. Next base: position 19,362 of record VYZT01005559.1, read on the forward strand.
CGCTGCATTAATACACGAAACCATGCTGCTATCCTTTCAGTAAGTGTCATAGAAAGTCATGAAATTATCACACAAATCCCATGATCCATTTGCATGCAGATTTTCAAACCCAGCTTGGCATGTTTTCTTGGAAAATATGAGGTTTCAGGTGAACGAGCCATTTAGTCATTAAAATATTGCCTTTTCGCAGAGCAGGATTAAATGTGTCTTGGATGCCAATCAGCTCACTTGGTGAAGAGAAAGAACAGACCAAGCTCTTGGAGTGTTAAAAAGCTCCTGAGCTGCTATCCACCTTCCTGCTTTCCTTAAGCAGTCAGCCTGGTGGAGAGCTGGGTTTTTTCTCCTTGCAAAAACACTTGGGCATGGGCAGTGCATGGCTTGAGCAAAGCAGCTTGCAGCAGAAGCCCGTCGCTTTTTCCCTGGGAGCAGGACTGCCCTCGGTGGAGACACAAATGAAAAATGAAAGGTCAATAATATTTTGGCTCCAAGGTCCTTCTGGCAGACTTGAGATTATCTTTGGACGTGTGAGGAAAAGCTTTCGGGACAGACCCCAGAGCCAAGCATTTCTGGAGTGACGAGCGGTTTTTGGGAAACTCAGCTGTGCTGTGTCCAGCTTGAGAAAGAGGGATCTGATGGTTCACCTGGTGAGAAATCAGGTCCCTTTGCAGGGAGGGAAGGAGTTAACTCAGTCCCCCACTCCCTACACGTAAGAGCAATGAGCGAATCTTTCTCAAAGCTTTTCTCCCCAGTAAGACATCTCAGCAAGACAATTCTTATTTCAGCATGACTGTCTGGCCCACTTTAGCATTTGAGATGCTTTTGTGTTTCTGCTATTGAGCTCTAATTGCTTTCAGTGAAATCACTCCCAGTGGAAAACCAACAAAACTTTTGTCACTTACTTCAGTTGCACTGAGATTTCTCACATGTGAGAGCTTAGATGTTCAGTCTGCCTCTTCAGAAAGGCCTGGGAAAACACTGACATGAGGACACACCATCCTTGAACATATGTTCATCAGTCAGACCTCAAAGTTGGATTTACTCGGGGTAAAACTATTCTCCCTTCCCTATGGGGCAAATAAGGAGTTCCTCACTGAAATATGTGGGGTAAATATAGTATAACTGAAGAGAAAGTCTGTCTAAAAACCAGCCTTTAAATTGTATTCTGATTTTATAGATGTTAGCTCAAATCTGGAGTGTGCCTGAGACAGTCTCTGCAGCTTAGAAGTTGCACTTAAAATGTGAAGAGAGATCTTAGTAGTATGGGACATAAAACTGAAAAAAAGCAAATTAAACCTTGCTATGCAGTTAGGTACATAACAGCTCTGAATCCTCTGCTACTCTGTGTTCAAGCCTGGTCTGCCTTTCCTCCAACCCTCTCACATAGCCATGAGTTGAAAACACACACCTGAAATTAGGAGATTGAATCCAAGATTTGAAAACAATATTCCTTCTCCAGCTCACCTCTCCCTTTGTCCTCTGGCGTGATGGATACTTGACGGTGTACAGAGAGTGATAGGACTTCAATAGGGTGTATCTCTTCAATAACCTAAAGGTTATCTGACCTCACAAACAAAACTTGAGCTGATAGCCCAGCCTCAGATGAGCTGGAGGATAGGTTCTCTGCAAGGAGACACGAGTCATGCAGCTGGTCTTAAAAGGCCTTGTCCCAATTATATGAACATCCCTTTGGTCTGCAGGTAGGAGTGGGGGAGGAATGGCTGGTATGGGAATCCCATGAGGTTCATGCATGTCTCCAGGTATCTGAGCCCTGCCGGGTCTTGGCAGGTTTGCTTAGACTTTCTAGCAGAAAATTAGGCACCTGCTGTGTCAGATGGCAGCTGAGAAGAAGTTTGGAGCATCTCAGCAGAGCCTGTGTGCTGAATTCAGGCACTTCATTATCCAGACCATTTCCCAAGGCCTATCTGAAATTTAATTCCTTCATTTCCCTGAAATGCTGCTCTGAGTTCAGACTTGCAAAGAGGGAGAGCTCAGATTCAGATGGTAAAACCTCAGGGAACTCTGCTGCACCACCACATCTCCAAATGCTGTGGTCCAGAGATGTCCAGCATCCAGTCGTGCAAGATTCACACTTCTTCAAGCTGGTTGTGGTCTGCCCAGCACTGCATGAGCTAATTATATTTCTTTCATTGAAAAACATTCCTTCCACTAGCTAATCAGGGCAGGGATAGCTGCATCTGTTGATTAAGGAGAAACCTTTGATTAATTGATCCTTTGTGGATGCATCAGGGCAACAGCAACTCAGTTGTTGAAGGAACACACAAGCTTCAGACTCCAAGTTGGCTACCTCCCACTTCTACTACACCCTCGACACTCAGCCTGTGTGAGCCTTTTTTCACCCCCAGACTTTGGCAACAGAGCAATGGAAAACAGAACATTTTCAGCATGTAGGAGTGTTTACTCTTGTCATGACACAATTTGGGATTTTCCATTTGAGCTTGAAAAACAAACCCTAAACAGAATTTATTAGGAAAATAGTAGCTATGAGGTAAACTTGCATCAATGAACGCCAAGAGGTCAAAGAGACGACACACGACATTTTGGTTGAATATTCTGTGTGTTCCTAGAAGCAGTGTGAAAACTGTCTCACAAAGTATTTCCTGGAACATTATGGTGACTGGGGAATAGGGCGAGTCCAGAAAGTTCCTGAAAGCAAAGCCTTATTCTGCTCAGTTATTACAGAGGCCTTTTCTTTATGCACCAACACTGAGTGCTCCACATGCCAGGGCTGGGGAATGCCAGGGGATGCAGACACTGGCATGGCCACGTCATCAGCAGGAGCCAGGGGATGCAGGACAGGCTGGTGCTGCAGACATCCCTGCTCCAGCCTGGGTGGAGAATAACTGATTTTCCCCATGCTGCTCCCAAATTCAGCAGTCATAATTCCTCCCGAAAGCAGCCCTAACCACCCCACCACAGAGAGAGATTCAGAGCTGCTTCTGGTGAATATGCTCTGCTCTCAGGAATGGGGGCAGAAATGCACTCAGCCAGCAAGAGGGAAAGCAAAACTAATGTGAAAACTGAATATGAGGAAGAGGAGGATAACCATCTTTCCTTGCTTCAAGTGAAGTTCATATCACAGAATCATAGAATCATTCAGGTTAGAAAACAGTCTAAGATCGAGTCCAACCATTACATTGTTGATTGTTGCCCTCAGTAATTATGAACCTGTATGATGCATGTCCCTCATCTTTACATCATACTCATTTTTACTCTTTCCTTGTTTTTTAACTCCATGAGTTCCGTTTTTAAGAAGAATTTCACGTGCCAGGGAATTCATAATGAAGATCACAAAAGGAGACCATTCCTTTATTTAGGCAGCAGCTGGAGAGTGGGTAAATCCTGTGTTGTCAGAGCTCTGCATTCCTAGGTTACTAGCTGTCTACCAAAATCTTTCCCTTGTCTATCTACAGGATGCCTTGGCATCATCTGAATAGAAATACTGAATACATAAAGTATCATACATAGCAATATGTTTTAATAGTTACTTTGGTTTAACATATTCCAATAACCCTGCAAAATTTATGTTTATTTGTTATGTCCTCTTTCTTCCTATTCTGCTTATTGTTTCAGTGTTAATAACGCCATTTCCAGAAATTATTCTCCCTGGTTTATATTGCAGCACACAGAGTTTGCGGGTGATGAATGAAATGTACTGAGATTATGAGAGGGGAATTTGAAGAAAGCCACTGAGACAACAAGGGCAAATTATCATCTCTATTATCACTAGAACACCCCAAAAAAGTTAAGGCTTGAATGCTGTGCAGAAATATTTTGCAGGGAGGCAAAGCACTTCAAAATTCCCTCTCCTTTCAGTACACAGGGAAAATACTCCTACAAACACATGCTGTTCATAGACAATGGGTTGAAACCCAGTGATTTAGGAGAACTCACATACCAGGACTGAGTGTGCTGGTTTTCATGGCTGTGCTAACCACACTGGGATGGGCATAATCCAACAGGTCACTTGTAAGCTGCAAATGCTACAAAACACTGAGCTGTGCACAGGGCCTCCTGGAAGATACTATGATGTGATTCAACATTTTTCTGCCTACATCTCATACAAGATTCAAATTCACATGCTTTATGAGACTTAACTTACAAAGCTGGAAAAAAGGAAAGTAAGTAGCACCACAGAGAAGAAGAAAAGTGGAAAAGATAAGATGTTTCAAATGATGGAAAAAATTTTCAGCTGCATCCAAATAACCTTGGAAGGTAAAGCCACAACTCTACCAGCACGTTTGCATGCACCGGGCCTTAAGCAGATGACCAGGTGTACAGACTACAGGCCACATCATGATGGCTGACTGGGAATGTTCTGGTGTGACAGACACCCCAGCTGCTTTGATTGACCTCACATGTTATCACAGGTAAGAACATTTACCCAGAGTCAGAGGTGAAATGAAGTCATTCCCTGGCCCACTCTGCCATACCCTAAATCTCAAGTGACAAAACTCAAGTAACTTTGAAAAACAGGTGTTTGGAAAATTTATAGTCATTTTTTGTTTGCAACATCTGTGGTAATTTAAGATGCCCAGGAAGATTTCGAAGTTGAAATCCCGTTAGGATCAGAGTGTATTTGAGCATCCAGACTCCAAAAAAATACAGGTGTTTCAGGTATGTGTCTGTGTAAAATTTAAGTGTACTGAGTTCTTCAGACGTAACCCTTAAATTTTCCCCTAAACATTTTGACTGATACTGTCAACTGCTACATTGACTGATACATTTCCAACAACAGCCTTTCTACCAGGCAATTAATTCAAACTGAAACCTGGTAGGGGTGAACCACTTCTGTGAGCAAAGGTCCAGTGGCAAGCTCCCACTGAGACCAGCTGGGATGTAAAGGTACAGCTGGCTTCCCCTGATATCCCAGTCACTGGAGAATAATCTTTTACAAGAGAATAAAAAGCTTAAACCCTGTGCTCTGGTAACTTTTTACACATAGGTGTGTCATACAGATTGACATGTAAGGATCTCCACACTTTGGATGAGCATTGAATTGAGATGTTGCAATTACTGGCCTAGCACTACCCCACATTCCAGGAGGTGCAAGATTGCAAACACAGACCGATTTTTAGCCTTTCCGTGGGGTTAATTAGGAGGGCTCCCCACATGTTGACTGGTCCACACCCTTTCTTAAGCGGTCTGTGAAGTACATAAGCTACAGCCCCCAAATCACAGGTCTGGATCACTCTGTAGTAGCTAAGCATCTAAGGCAGGTCCTGTAGTGTCTGACCTTTTTCAATCTAAATCCTTTATTAGTTCTAGCTCTGAACCTCCAAATACATCTGAATATTTGATAATTAGAATCAGGGAAAATCCTTTTCTGTCCCTATGAAGAGCCACACCTGTACCTCTGCAAGACTAAGAGAGAACAAGGGCCTGGTTGAGGCATCTGTCAGTGGCAGAATCTGACACCCAGATGTTAGACATTTGTGATGAGGACTCAGTTTTAACTACGGGGCTTTAAAATGTCAGTTTTGAACAACTAGGTCTAGCCACTGCTGAAGTGGGGTAACATGGATAGGACTGAGATAAATAGAGTAGAAGAATCCAGTCCTCTCTACTGTCTTCCAGCAGAGCCCAAATCCTGCCTTGGGCACCCTGGCCAGATCTGGCTGGTGTGTGGAGGCATTCCTAACAATCCCACAGCAGATCCCAACAAAAAGACAAATGGAGGTCAATGCAGTTCCCCACCCTCCCATTCTTTGATGCTGCCCCCCTCCCCATTCACCCACACCAACCCTTGATGCAAATGGGTCAAGACTCACTCTCCTTATGGGGCAATGAATGCTATTTTTAATTTTTGAAAGTTAAACCATCTCTGAAGCTGGATTAGTGGTGGAAGATCCCCCTAAACTACAGGCACGTAAACTGAGGGTAGACAGCTGCTCTGACGTTCCTGGCTGGGAACCCAACCCCTAAACACACTGGATGCACATACATGGCTTCTTGGCTGCCCCTTTTGTGCCCATCTGTCACGATGGCACACTGCCTGCTTAGAAGTTGGTCAGACCTTTGCCCTTGGGTAATACACCAGGCAAGGATGGATGCACAAGGACAGCCTGCACATGGGGACAAGAGACCTCTTCCCCAGGAAAGGCCTTCTCCTGCTCTGCCTGAACCTTGCAGCTTGGTGTGGTGGCACATCCTTGTCCTTTAGGTACACCTGTTTCATTACTGCCCTCCTAATAAATAAGGGAGCCAAGGAGAAGAAAGGGAGCCTGGAAAGTTCTGGCTGTCAACAATGAGCCAGGTTGTATTACAGAACATTCCCGAAATACACACAGTCACCAATGGGGACATCAACATGATGGTCCCACCCACTGCAACTCTGCATAACAGGCAACGGGACCAGGGGACAAATCAAATTTCAAAGGATTGCACACATCTGAGCCCAAGATACCACTTGTACACTTGCCTCAAGAAGAGAGCCAAGGGACACAGCCCTTCCTGATCTTTAGTAGGGTACATGGTGCCCTTTCACATGGGAATATGATATGAGTAACTACGCCAGCGAAAAGTGGGGATTTTCTTATGTTCCTTTCAGATATATCCATTTCCCTTTGTTTAAAATGGGACAACCTCCTTAATTTGAAGACTGAGAGCTTTACAGCCTTCTCTTTCCCCTTGCCCCAAATACTTTTTTCCCAGAAGCAAAGATCTTGAGTCTGTAAGACAAGTAATATTTGGCTTTCTGCTGAAAGTGCGGTGATCTGCCTTTGTATTTGCAGTAACACTCAGAGATCTCAGCTGAGATTGAAGCCCTGGTCACTCTTCAGGGCAGCTTCTGTATAAAATACAAACACATCATATGGAAGAAGTCAAAATAATAACATTAGCCTGCAACTGACTACCAAGAATTGGATAAAATGGTTTATCTGTGCTCACAAAAGAAAGTTTTGTTTTGGTGAAGCCAATGAGATATCAATGAGATAAGTCTTCCTTTGTTAGAATTGTATCAAATACATAGTAAAAAAGCCGGGTAACATGGATAGGACTGAGATAAATAGAGTAGAAGAATCCAGTCCTTTCTGCTGTCTTCCAGCAGAGCCCAAATCCTGCCTTGGGCACCCTGGCCAGATCTGGCTGGTGTGTGGAGGCATTCCTAACAATCCCACAGCAGATCCCAACAAAAAGACAAATGGAGGTCAATGCAGTTCCCCACCCTCCCATTCTTTGATGCTGCCCCCCTCCCCATTCACCCACACCAACCCTTGATGCAACAACCCTCTCACCCACTCCACTCTCCCAGTAAATCTGCACCTATTTCTACACTGCAGAGCAGCTTCCAAGCGCTGTGCGAGCTCTGGTGCCCAAATGACCGCAACAGGTCAGTGCACTCCGGCTCCACCGCCCCATGGCCAGGCGGCTGGCAGCCCTTCAGAGGCCATTCCTACATGATGATGCACATGTCCCCAAGGGTAGGGCTTGGAAGGGTAACTGAAGGTCTGGATCCCACTGAAATCCTATAGTCTCCTTGTCCCCCAGGCTTCCACATAAATTGGGAATAACAGGAAATCTCCAGCTTAGAGGAGTGCTATGAGGCACTTGGATACTGATGTAATTACAGCTATTTATGTACTTCAGGTGGACGGATCTGATGTATTACCCGCGATGGCCCTCTTGCAGTCCAAACCAGCCTCCAGCCCGTGCACACTGTGCTGGAACACGTTGGCCCGTGTCACATCACTAACAGCTATTTAGAGTGTGCTCTGAGACTCTGTGGTGGAGCCTCTATCGTTCTGTCATCAGCATGAGACAACATTTTAATGAAAGCCTACAATTTTCTCACCACCAGCAGCGAGAAGCCCTGGGTGTGAACTCGTGTCTCTGGGCCTGTGGTGCAGGGTGCTGTCCCGCAGACTTCAGGGTCTGGCTCAGCCCCAGCAGCCAGGAGTGGACAACGTGTGCAGTTTCTGACCATAGGCCATTTGCCTCACTCTAATTAAGTCTGACAAGCCCAGTTTCTCCTTACACATTGAGCTCATGTGTTCCCATATGAGAAAATTTTATTCCAGCTGCCATTGCATAATCAGAAGTATTATAGGTTTTGTTCTTTCTTGCCAGAGAGTGTTTTTGCTCTAATTGGATCCATAAGAATGCCCTTACCTCTGAGATGAGTCAGACTTCTGCCAAGTCTAATGTCTGCAGAGAAGACCTAAGCTCATTTATACCTTACAAAGTTGTGCTTTTAACCCAGCAAAATGATTTTATTATTGTGTTCTTTGGATGAATGATATGAGGTGGAAGCCACCTAAGTGACCTCATAACTTTTAGGTAGTTAATGACATAAACTCCTCTTCCCAGAAAAACCTTCCTTCGGTGTTGTGTTTGCTGGCTGGGCTTTGTAAAATGCTGGTCCTAGCAGGTGTCTAAACATCAGTGGGTGCACACCTTGCTGGTGAAACAGCCACAGAAATGCCTCTTGTGTGCAGGCTGGCAGGATTTAGCTGTAGGTGAGATGTCTTGGTGTCCAGCATGTTCCATGTTCAGCTGGTTGTGCTCAGAGTGCACTTTGTATATATATATATATATACACAGACACTTTGGTGCCCAGAAAACCATCCTTAACTTCTCACCAAACATGTGCCAGGTACTTCACAATAGATCTATCCCAGCTTCTCAGTCTTTCAGTGTCCTTAGGCACAAAGAATATTCGTGTGTAAAGGACCCTTCCTTCCCTGTGGTGATGCCTCTCTACATTTTGACCACCGTGAAACTCATACCATGAGGTCGTTCGCACATCCAAGTCCCCACAAAAATCATGTCCCCAGAATTCAGCTGCACACACAGACAGCAGCTGAGCCAGGGCTGGAGAATCTCACTTTTACACTTAGGACTACAGGGAGTTTCCCATTCATTTTGTGGAGTGAAGTCAAGAGCACAGATACTTCTTTCTCAAAGTGCCTCCTGCTTGTTAAATCATATTTCTGTTGGCAACTGAGGGCCTTTGACCTGTCTGAGAAGCAAGCTCTTTCCAGAAGAAAGTTTATATCTAGACTGGCTAGTTCATTACCACACAAAGATCATTTCTTTGTTAAGAATAGGTAGAGCATGGTTAAAAACAAAAACACAAAGGAAACCAGTCCGTTTTGGGAAGGAAGTCATGGAAATTCAGCTGAGTGAAGTCACTGAAATGCTGCTGCTTACAGTGACATGAGAAAGGAAAGGCACAACACAAAGCTGCAATGTGATGCTGCCAGGTAATTGCTAGGGCTGAAATCATTCCTGCACGAAAGATCCAGGGAATCAAAGGCTAAGGACTGCCAGCGCTGTCTGAACCCTTTCTTAAAGATTTAAATGCCAAACAGATCTAGCAAAGCTTTTTGAGTTAACGTAGGTTTCAGAAACTCTACCCTACAGAATACTTGAATGCAGCCATGCTACAACTTCAGGCTGACTAAAGGGATGACACAAGAAAGAAAGGGGGGAAACACAGGGATATGTCCGGGATGTCTGCCTTACACAATACCTTCCAGAAGAAAGGCCAAGATTTCTGACTTCTTGGACATACTCACCCCAAAACTTGCCAAAGCTTTTCATTCTCTGTGCTGTGAACAGGAATAAGGTAATGGTAACGGGAGGTGAAATTCAATTAGGTGGAACAAAAGGGACTTTTTATGGATTTTCCATCATAAATCCTTTACTCAGATTTTTTTTTGGGGGGGTGGGGAGAATCATACTGTTTAAAGAAATGAGGCATAACTTATAAACCAGTAACGGTGATTAAATAAACATAAATCTGCACTTAGAGAAAATCTGGTGCAAATGCAATAGCAGCACAATCTGCCATTGTCCTTTTGCCAGGAAGACTGCTTAAAAGTAATGGATAAAAAACTGCTCTTATTTAGGCATCATCTAGGCACCAGATGGATGCCAAATGGCATTTGGGATTTTAAATTACGGTCTATGCACTAAGTTCAATGAATCTTAAGCAAGGGACCACTTCCATTACTTAGAACCTCTACACTTAATTCATGCTGACTTCAATCTTTTCCTGTCCCACTATGATGAGGAATTACAAGGCATAAATCTGGGCTTTGTCCATTGATACTGAGAGGATGGACTTAAATCCCACTGATGTCAGGGCATCTACTGTAAATTTAGACCCTGAATACCCTCTTCATTATATTATTTTGAATTTTTCTCTGGCACATCTCAAAACCTTTTAACTATATAAATATTTTCACGCTGATGCTTTTATGTCACTGTATAAATCAGTGGTGCTTCTACATCACAAAATCTGCTTTCTTCCACCCTCAAAAAACCCCAAATAGTAAAATGAGGAAAGTGAGTATGCAGTATTTCTGTTTTCCTTCCTTTTCTTATCCTTGGGCTATAGGTCCAGAAAGAACAGGGTCATTATCCCACCAGAAACTTCTGGCAGGTGACCCAATTTTCCTGGTGGTGTGGCCAAAGCCAATGTGGGATGTCTAAAGGCTTTGGGGCTGCCAGCACTGGAGAGTTTTCTGCCCTCCCTTTGACCAGGCCCCTGCTGGGCCAAGGAGGAGGATGACACTCTCATGTCCTACATCCCTCCATCCAGTTTCACATTACTCCAAGACCAAGGATGCTTCTCAAAAAAATCTTTGTCAGAGCTATGGTGTCTATGCCCTCCTCTGGAACCTTCACAGCCTTTGGGTGTAGATTTTCCACTGCAGCCCCAACCAAGGAAATGGCATCTATTGTACAAACAAGGCCTGCCAGGTCTCCTGGCACAGCCGCCAGACATGGAGGTGATATGAGCACTTGATCTGCTTCTTAATGTGGCGAATAGGCTGGAGCCATGGACCTCAAGAGGTGTGCAGAGATGTCCCTTCCAACTCAAGATATTCCATGATTTCACTCTTATCTCCGTGCTGGGTCATTATACTGCCTATTCCCTCAGGAGAAAAGAAATGGGTCCTGCACTGATTACTTAGCTTAAATTTCTCTTCCCTGAAGAAGAAAATATTGCAACAAGAATGCCTGTCTTCTTGTAGGGTCCAAATCCCTTAGGTAGAGCAGCTTTTGTACACAAAAATAACACATAAGCTTTGTTACAAAAAATCACACTCCACAGACTTCAGAAGAGGGCACCACATCTTTTTCCTTTCCTCCAGAAGGCCACAGCAACCCAGGCCTTAGAGGGAGAGGATGTGGCCACACCAGTCACCCATCATCAGGCAGCATTTACTGGTCCTGCCCACAGACACATTGGTCACATGTGTGCAAGAGCTCGGAGAACAGCCCATGGCAAAGTGTGCAATTTAAAACCCATCCAGTTACATTCCTGGAAACGTTCTCCCCCAAGTCAAACCAAGAAAAATACGTGTTCCAAATGCCAACAAGAGGCACAAGGAATTGCTTCACTCTTCTATAGCTCTGAGGTCACAGCGTGGCCAGACAAAGAGGGAGGCATGGGAAGGGCAGGATGCATGGGAAGGGCAGGATGCATGGAAAGGGCAGGATGCAGCCTTTAGCATCACCTGGGAGGAGGTTTGAGGGTCCTTGGGTTCAAGGAGGAGAGGTCACAGCACCAGAGCTGTCCTCAGTATATTATCACCTATAAAGATGGCAAGCTGTTTTCCTACAGGGCTCAGTCTCATTCTTGGTGAAATCAGTGTCAAGGACTGGCTCTTACTGAATGGAAGGCTCATGCAGTGATCTGTGAGTACAATTGGACTTCAGTGTGTCCCTAGTGTCCAGCTGTCCTCTCAGCAGCACACCTGTGCACTGGTGACACACTGAGGCCACTACAGACACAGTTATACACCCACTTATTCACACATGCACAGATGTTACATCTGCAAATAATCTGGGTTTAAACGTGGTGATGGAAATGAGCTGTGTATCTTTAAGAAGGTAGAGGCTTCTCTCAGTGTAACAATGATTTTTTTTCATCTTTTCAAAGTGTGAACAAAAGAGTGGTAGGTTGAATTAATGTTCCTTTTTTGCAGGGGTCATTATTTGCAATTTCAAGAATAGAGATCTTAAGACAAAATCAAATTCAACCTGTTCTTTAATCAGCCTTTCCTAGAATCTCTCTTTTCTTTGTGGACATGTCCACTAGTCCTTAACCTGATTTATGTGATTGGTCAATTGTGAGTTAATGAAGGGGATAAAATGTTTTCTGGAATGCTCGGATAATCGACAAATAGCAATGACCAGTAACTGGACCACGGCCAAGACAGGAACTTAATCCCCTGAAGTCCAAGGGTATTGTGAAGTTGCACTGGAGTGGGAACTGAAAGAAACCAGTTACATCATTCCATTTGCTTCCTTAGATTGGGACAAATGCACTCACTCCAGAAAGCATATTCGGAAACTAATTATACAGGGAAAAAACAAGTTAGGAAGGAATTTCTCTACTTCCAGGCATATGTGGCTTCAAACTCAGATTAAGGGGTTTATTCCTCTTCGTTCCTGGCAACATTTTACTGTTTGATGCATTCAGTGCAGGTTGTTTCTCTCAGAGGCCACATACTCTCGTCCCATACCTCTACCTCTGCCTTCCTTAATGATGCAGAGCAGCTCCCTCACCCTCTGTCAAACATCTCGCCTGAATTCTCAGTGGCAACACAACAGCTGAATGGTTCAGCTGCAAGGATTAAAGAGGTGGGTTTAAAATGGATGTGTATCCTTTGAGTGTAAAATTTAAATTAGAATACAGAGACACCCTTGCTTGCTCTGCTGTGGATTTCACGTAAAGGTCAGAATTCATCACTGCTAGAGCCCCACTGAACTAAGCAGGGATGAACTTGGAGCTATTCAGTAAAAGGTTTCTCAGCCTGGGTCTTTCTGGTTTTGAACGCACACCTCAGGATGCTTTGTGGGGGAGAAGGGGGACAGAGGGTTTTTCGGTGGTCAGTGTGAGGTCATTGAATTGGGAAGTTGACACTCTGCACATGAAGCCCTGATCAAAGCTCACGAGTTCAGCACCTAGACAGGAACTGAAGCACAGCACCTGCAAGATAACCAAGAAGTGATTTACCACACCTTTGGTGGGTGGACTATTGGCAACCCCATTAGTGATGGTGAGAGGACAAAGGGGACACTAAAATATCCCCTCTTCCTGCAGTGGGTGTCACCAGCACTGAGGAGTTTGTCAGGAGTAGAGGGAGGACAACCCAATTTGCCCTCAGCCTCTGGTTTTGAGAAATTAGAGCAGGTTCCTGGTGAGTTACATTTTATATCTCCATACAAAGGGGTTCATTGACTCAGTCCTTGTACTCAGACTGTGCAACACATCTCCCAGAGGGGATTCTGGGGATACTGCAGGATGACCCCTTCAATATCCAGTCAACAACCAGATGTTCAGTAATGTTTTCTCAAATGCATATCGTTTCAGATCTTAGATCTTTCTGGAAAGAAAAAAAACCCCTACAAACAAACTGAAGTGACAGAAACTCTTCATGGACTTCCAAGTTAACACCCTCCCATGTGTTTCTGCGCTGCTTAGGATCATTTTTCTTTTAATGAGTGGTTAATTTTTATACCATTCTAAGGATATTTTTCCAACAAGAGGCCCTGGAGAGCCCATGTTGCACATGCAGGTGGATTGTGAGTTCACTGGGGAGAGGACTGAGGTTTATTTGCCTCATTTGCACCTCAGACAGTGGGTCCTGATTTCACTGCTAGGCCTAATTCATGTAATTGATGGGCAAAAAATGGAACAGCTTAAAATGTCTAGGAAGGCCCAGGAGAAGGTTCATGTGGAGCCACTCCTTTCCTTACAGGAACAGTTGGGGGCTGTAATGATGTGAGTGTTGAAGGGAGCAGGAGATGATGTTTGCAGTAATGAGATTTCCAGAGTCAGAGGCCAATGGGGAATCCTAAAGGAGAACGAAGTGAGACATGAGGAGTGAGAAGAGATTAATTAGTGGTAAGAAACATCCTCTTGGGACACTTTAATAAGCCAAACCCCTCATCTATGTAAGAACTGTGTTAATAACCCATGGCAAAGCACTGAACAGGCCAGCACCAAGGTCTGCATCCAAATGTAGAAGCTCTTGGTCAGTCCTGGTGACTCTTGGTCAGCCTCCTCTCCCTGTCTGGCTCTGATACGAACCTGTTGACTACTCACCATCCCGAGCTGAGTGGCCATGAATGAGTCAGGTTCCTCTTCCATATCTCCCTTGCTCCTCAGCACCAGTTTCTCAGGCCTTGCTCTGTGTATTGCTTCAACAATTCTGCCTCTTCATTAGCATTTCAGCAAGCTAATTGCTGTTCTCCCACAAGCTGGCTGGACAACAGTATAGGCCAGGCAGCTGCATCTCTCTTGTGTTCAGGGATTTGTTGATTAAAACAGTTACCTCATCCAGTGTGACCCTAGGACCTCCAGCTTCCATTGCTGCTGATGAGAAGCACATGTTGGTGGGTCTGGAGCGTTTCACAGCAGAGCTCGTCCGCAAGACAAGGGGATGGACAAGACGCAGGAGGGCTCTGGCAGTGTAAATTCCTTCTTGCCATGGGTTCAGGACAGATCCATGGGGGCTGATGGCAATCAGCAGCATAGAAAACACTGCTAGCAGCCCAGGATCCCATTTAAGGCAAAATTCAGCAATAGGTGGCTTCAGAAGACAAGGTCCTTCTAGAGAAAGATTGGAAAGGATGGTGTTGGTTGGGTGATGTCTGGGAAGTTAAGGGGAAAGAGTGGTATTTAGCTCTAATTTTCTACAACAGACTTACAAGAACTATTGTAGAAATGCCTTGGAGAGAAATAGAAATAGAAATTCTTCTCCCAGGTTTTGTGTGTGGAGTACTAAGGACATTTACTAATGTGTTGCAGAAATTCAGGAGAGTTCTGTCTGCTCCACGTGTCAGAGGTTTCAGATGAAGATTTTGTTACTCACCAGCTTTCCATTGCCCTGAACAAAGCTAGAACTGCTGAGGTTACAGCCCAAGGTGCTCAGCCTCATCTCCACACACTTTTAATCGCAGAAAAGGCTTGGAAGAGACATCTGGAAAGGTTTTAATTATTCGCTTGCTTTCAGTCCTTAACTACCATATTAAGGTATAGCCTATTAAGGTCTAATCTGAATTGAGTTTAAATCAGGAAGACAATTGGCCTCTAGTTGCAGCTGGGGAGGTTTAGATCCGATAATAGTAAAAATTTACTCATGGGAAGGATTGTCAAGCATTGGAACGGGCTGCCCAGGGAAGTGGTGAAGTCACCATCCTTGGAAGAGTTCAAAAACCACGTGAATGTGGCACCTGGGGACATGGTTTAATGCTGGCCTTGGCAGTATTAGATTAATGGTTGGACTCGATGATCTTAGAGGTCTTCCCCAACCTTAGTGACTCTATGATTCTATTAATTGCTCTTAAAGGCAATAAAAAGAAGCTGTGCCTATGAAACCTCAGATCAAGGCCTGATTCACCTGTTTCAGGTCTTTTAAAAACCTCCTGTTGGTGATTTTTCCATCTATTTTCACTCCTGAGATTTGAATCTCCTGTGTCTGGAGCACACATTGCTTAGGCTGTAGGGCCTGAAGCTGCACAAAGCACTCCCCACGTCTCAGATATGCCTCTCTCAATTAACACCATAAACTGGAGCTGCCACGTGGTGACTTAATAACATAACTATTAATAGTGACTCTTATCGGGGAAATGGGAAGAACAGCAGACAGACAGAAGAAGGAAAACTGTATCAAATGAGACATTTCTCTGAAAATACGCTCCAATTTACCCACAAAACATGGTCAGATAGCGTGCAGAGTTATGGCGATGGTTGTGTGGGTGGTAAGTCTCCCTTCAATTTTTGCACAGGAAACTGTATTTCAGATTAACTTTTCAGAAGTGATAACAAAAGTGATTTATTCCTACATGCACAAAACCCCCCACACGCATGTTTATGCATTGCCATGGGCAAAGTGCCTTCCAAACACTCACGATTATTTTCTTCTCTAAGCATTGTGCAAATCAAAGGCTGGTTTTGTTGCTTACTGGGCTACAGTGGTGCCGATTATTAAGTTTGAAATGAACTCTCAGGTAACATAAACATTTAGAAACAGCAATCCAGGGGGATTAAACCAACACAGAGCTGAACTCTGACAGGATTTACCCTGTGTTGTTACTTAACATGCAGAGATAGGAAAACCAAACTCTGTAGGCCTGTGTTGATTAGTGCGAAAGGCTAAATGCCCATATGAATGGTACTAGATTCATGGGAAGGATTTAAGGATCAGTATTAGACCCTGCTCCTAAATCCTAATTAGGCAATTCCTGAAGAAGGTTGTTCACAAACCCCAGCACCCTGAGCACGGCTCAGTCTAGAGCTTCTATTAAAAAAAAAAAAAATTAAAAATGCTGAAGGGGATAAATTTCATGTGGGATTAATAGCTAGAGGTATTTTTGTGAAATCTAAGCACTGAATCAGGTCAGTAATTCCTCTCCCTTCCCTCCAAGAATACTAAAGTATCTTGTGCAAAACTCTCCTGCCCCAAATAGCAGCCTACACATCTCTAACATGAGACACCCCCTTCAATGTCCACACCCTGTGCTGAAGACCCTCTTAAAGCTGCATCATTGTGGCTTCTGGTGTCATTATTAAGGGGTTTTGGTGCAGAGGGGAAAGGGGCTTGGTGTGGTGGGGAGAGCAGGGAGAGGGGAAGTGGCTTTCTGCAATAGCCCATGGAAAATGCCCTTCATTTCCCACATGCTCCTCCCATCCGTGGCCTGAAGAAAACCCAAACCCCAGCTTGGAGTGGGGGGAGGCAGCTGTGCGTGGTGAGCCCTGGGCTCACACACAATGAACCCTGTTTTGGATGGAAAAGCTTCAGCTCCAGCTCCAGCAACACTCTGGCGTCAGGGGACTGACCAAGTTATAATTGCATCTCTTTGTGTTATTGGTCCCTTGGCCTCCCTGAGCTGAAGCAAGCTACATTTGATTTCTTTGGCATCGTCCAGAGCATGTTCTGCCAGCACTTTGCCCTCGGTGCCTTGTGCAAGCCAAACTAGCCACTTCTGTGACCTCTTGTTCCTTCTATACATGGAACATATTGCAGTGAATTTATAACTCCTCAAATAAGGTCTCTTTTATTCTAATCTGAATGCCCTGTTAACTTGGTTTTGGATCCTCTCCCAGTCTCCAGAATACCTGGTGCTTTATAATTTGGATATACCAGACTGCCTGCTGTTCCAGGTTGTGACAGAGAGTGTCTGGTTCATATACTTCTACCTTTAGATGTTAGATTGTGTATTCCAGTTCCCCAACAATGCTTTAAAAGAAAAAAAAAGGAGTGGGGGAAGAACATGAAGTCACTGAAAAGCTGTCCATCAGCTCACATGTGTTGTCTGACCACCTAGCAAAGCAAAAAATCCCTCTTGCTCCTCAGTTCATCTTGTCCGGCCCATGTAAATGGACAGATTTTGGCTCAAGAAGCTCAGTGTGAGTTGCTTCCAAGGGCAGTATCTCAGGCACGGACATCCAGAGATGAGAATCTCCCAAATGGTGCAGGAAACTGGCACAAGAAAATATCACATTTCGGGGAAACTTCTTTGTCAGAAGCCAACGTGTTTGGAGGAACATTTGGGGAAGGAAGAATCTCCAGACCAAATATTTTTAAAATATACTTTTCAACGCGCCATAACACTCTGTCTCTTTCTTTTCTTAAATGAAGAATTTCTTTTGATTCTAGAGTGTCTTTGAAATTACAGTACACTTACACTTTTCAAGAGCTTTTCCTTATCTATAGATAACAGAATTGAAATAAACTGGTCCCACATGCTTCAGATTAAAAATTTCAATGAAATCAATCTGAAATCGGAGTGGAAAAGTTTGGTGTAGAATGTTACTCATTCTTCTTATTTATTACAGGAGGGGAAAAGCAAAAGCTCTGAAACCTCTCTCAGGATGGGGAACAAATTTCCTACTGACTTGTGGGGCCAAGTTCTCCAGGTAGAGCTTCTCTCACAGCAAACCAGCTCTTGTGAAAGTTTCTTTCCATCAACAGATGGAGAGAAAACACTCCCCTCTCAACTGGAAAATGGTCATGGAGGGTATAATGAAGATTGTTGAGTAGATCAAGCCAAATGATCAGACCATTCTCTCATTTTCAACTCAGCTTCCTCCTCTTCTTCCAAATTAATTTGGTTTTTGTACCTCTCCTGTTTAGAATTCATCATGAAAGCTGTAGCTTCTGTGGTGGTCGAAGAGGAGGGTGCAGTTATACTAAATTATACCAACTGGCCCCAAATTTCCCCTACTTTTTATGGTGTTATGGTTCCTTTTGATTTCTTCCACTGTCACTGGCTTTGGTCATTTATTCGTAGCACTTCACCCTAAAAAGGCCTCTCAATTCCTGAAATAGCCTCTTGTGTCTCCCTCGCCTGCAGATTTTCCAGCTGAAGCATCCCAGACCATGCCAAATCTGATGTTTTAGAAAAGCCGCCCAGAGAGAAGATTCAAGTGTTTCCCCCTGCTCTCCCCCCTGCTCCTCTTCACACCTCTTTTTTTTTGGTTTGAACTCTGGGCTGTATCATCTCTGCAGCCCAGTAAATTATCCAGGAATTCAGCATGTGGGTTCCTGCGTTTCTGTGCCATGCTCTACCGCAGCGGTCAGGAGAAAACAGTGATTTCAGCAGGAAAAAAAAAAGCAAGAGGAGCAGCCCTGAATGCCTTGCTGGTCCTCTTCTCGTGTGATGTTGGGAGGTGCTTAGCAAGGGCTACTGGACCCAAGCCTTCAGTTTCGTTATGGATACGACCGGTGAGTTTCCAAAGGGTCCTGAGGTCTTGGAAATGTGGACAAGGCTGTGTGCCACCCTCACAAACTTCTAGAAAGCTGATGTTGGTCTCTTCTCAGGTGTTACCATGGAAGCATATGGTTTCTCTAGTATTTTCTGTCCCTCATAAACTTTCTTCTGCACTCAGATTACTACAATACAGCTTTTTCGTCTTATTACCTGTCCCAGGTTTTCAGTCAGAAAGGAAGTGACTCACCAGGAGCCAAGGACACATTGCCAAGATATTCACCAGCCCAGAAACAGCAGCTGAGCTAAAATGGAGCCCCTACATCTGATGGGACAGTAAACGAGGAAAGTTTCTCCAGGCAGCAGATGTGACTGGACAGCTCCAGGCTGTGCTCCCAAATGCCTGCCGTATTTGTAGAGGAGGAGTCAATGCTGTGTAAAGAGCCATCCAGTGCTCTGGGAGCAGGTACTGCTCACAGAAATGCCATGGTTGACATCCATAATCCTGGGCAGTGGAGAAGCTGAGGTTCCCACAGGAGTCCCAGCATTGGTCAATAAGGAGACCCAATGACTTGACCTCTCCTGGGCACTGAACATTCTTAATTGCTGTAATTTTGGCTGGTCACAGGACCAGCAAGGTCCCAATTGCAGCAGGAAAATATTTGAAAATGTATCTCTAAAATCCAACATGCCTTTTAGGCTCTACATTTTTCCCTTTGCAGAAGGGGAACTTTTCTGGGCACTACTGCAAAGATGATCACAAAGGGGCAGGGTAGTGTGAAGGCTAAGAGGAGGTCAGGAACAGAAAGCAACAGCAATTTGGGACTGGTCTGGAACAGAAATACAAGACAACTTTGAATGGCAACCTTACCCTAATCTCCCAGGTAAGGAAAATATCCAGGTTTTCCAAGTAATCACTATTCAGAAATAAGAAAAATAGAGATTTGCAATCAATCTATCCCTACATGTCACTGGTGTTCTGAAGCTTAAAATAATGGCCTGTAATCCCAAGTGAGGAAGCAATTAGTAATTATAAGTGTAATATAGAAAACACATTTAAAACAAAATCCCAGTTCCTCTTTCTTTTCCTCACGAATCATTCCCTGAATTTTGTACAAGTGGTTTCTATTCATCAACGTTCAAAAAATATTTTGACATCAACCTTTAATAAAGACTTTGAGTAATAACTGTCAGGCAGTGGGATGCCTGTGAATTGCTCTGTTAGACTTGTCTACATCATTTCCCAGCAAGAGATGACCGTGCTGCCCTTTGCAGTGTCAGAGTGGCTGCTAAAGCTCCCAGCAGTATCTGTACAGGAGTGCAGAGGTAAAATGCACTGTTCTACAGCATGAGGTGTGCTAAAGGCTGAATGAAATTATTATCAGAAATGGGTGGTTAAGGAGATCCAAATATTTTAAGAAATCCCCAGTGGCTGCCCCGTGTGTTTGTAAACAGGATATTTAGTTATTTGGTGGGCCCTGGGTTGCTATGAGAACTTGATGAACTTGGAGAGACACAACAAAACAAGGCCCTTCCACTTGGGGTCACAATGTTTTTGGGCCCAAGCACTTTATGG
This sequence comes from Pomatostomus ruficeps, assembly GCA_013400735.1. Lineage (NCBI taxonomy): Eukaryota > Metazoa > Chordata > Aves > Passeriformes > Timaliidae > Pomatostomus > Pomatostomus ruficeps. The sequence continues at coordinate 39,631 of VYZT01005559.1, forward strand.
TGCACTGTACTTATTTAAATGCCAGCAGAGCAGTGATATCATGCAAGGACATGACAGATCACACTTTTCTCATATTAGGAGAGAGGGCTGGAACATGTGAGTATGTGTACAGGAGTCTGTTTGTAATGAAACTGCCATTATGGGGCCCTTGTGTCCTTGCAGCCTTATTTCATCGAGTTAAGAGTGCTCACTTTTCTTAATGCTTGCTTAATGTGTTTACTTAAATATTTTTAATATCCCATGGAGTCCATTTCCATTTACTGTTGCAGCTTTTTTAGAGCATCATAGTGGCAAAGCTGAATAAGATACCTGTGAAAGACATCAGAAATTTTAACGTATTGAAAGCACTGAGAAGCGTAACAGGACAATGTTCAGTTTTGTAATGAAAATAATTAAATTAGGAAAACTGTGGGGACACACTAAAATAGAGCAATCAGACAGGAAGGTAAAAAAATTGTTCTGTGTACCCAGAGGGAAACAGTGAATAGGGCCAGGGTTTTTTTTTTTCTGATGTTGCTCATTGTGGAAATAATAGATGCCCAGTTTGGAAAAAATGTAATAATAGTACAAGATATTGCTCTTGGTGCTCCCAGTTTGCCATCTGACCTCATCACTATTGCATTCCTGGCTGCAAAACAGCTCTGTTTCAAGGAAAATACTGGACAGCTCTCAAGAAACCCTATGACCTGGTGGTTAGGACACTCTCTTAATCTGAAGGAAAGGAAGGTTTAGTGCCCCTTGGCCTCAAAGATCACCTAAAATCTCCTATTTCTCCCTAGATGAAGTCAGTAGCATGCAAACAGCAGACACTGCAAGGACAGTGGTTGTCCTGACCATGCTCTGGGACCTTCTCTGAGAAGCTGTGGGTTTGTGTGGCTGAGGGCTGAGACTGCACTGGAGCTCCAGCTGGGACATCACCACCTGGTTTGACCATAACAGGTTCTGCTGATCCTGTCTGAGGACTAGAGACAAGCATCTCCAGAAATTCCTGGTGAATTTCCCGCAGCCATTCTTGTTTCAAGGTCAGTATAGAGGAAACTCCTCACTCAGGGACCCGCAGGAAGAGAGGCAGCAGAAGAAGCTAAAAGCCATGAAGCAGAGACACCAAGAAATTGAGAATCCACCCTTAAACTGCAGAAATGGCGAGGGGATTTTGCACTCACCCCTCCTGTGTTTCTGTACTGGGAGTCTGGTTGTTTCTGCCAGAGACATCTCTGTGTTGGAAAAGCAGGCTGTGGTGGCAAGGGACACAATGATCTCTTCAGAGGGGTCCCAGCTGCCTTCCCCTGTTCAGTGTCACTCATTCTGCTGGGCCTGGGGAGCCAGTGTTCATGCATGTAAAATCACTCTTTTTAATTTTCTGTTTCTGTAACATGACCTATTACTGTACTACATCTTCATGAGGCTGAGCTGTCTGGAGAACATCTGTTGCAGTCCCAGCTGTTCGGGCACTTCCTCTGTCTGATGTTTCAACCCCGATATGTGCAAATCACTGACAGTAACACATCCCCCAGCTCCTCCTACAAATCCTGTTTTCTCTGTTCTCACATGGAGGGGAGGGGGGGGAAAGAAAAAGAAACTTTGCGTGGGTAAATATGGGCTAGATGCTTTATTCTCACCAAATCGCACCAGCAGGGTCATTGTGGACTGACTCATACCAGACAGACAGTAAAAACCATCCCAGTGTTTATTCCCTTTGGAGCCTATATAATTAAAGCTGCCCACCTGCTGCTGAATTTTGCTGTCATTTTTTGATGCTACGGGCAACGTGATACTCAGTTATTATCATAAACTATGTTAAGCTCTACCCACTATGGGGTTTATGACAACAATCCTTGAGAAAACTGTAATCCTCTGTGCTCAAGTATATCTCCTTGTTATAATGCTTATGATTCTTGGCTTGAGATGATGGCAGATGATGGCCATGAAAGACTTCCAAATATGGGTCCTGGCAACTTGCTCTCTGCCCAGCATGCCTGCCTTAGATATGTTAGATGAAGCCATTTCCAGTCCATCTCTTCCAGCCTTACAGCACAGCCGTCATTCCCATTCCAGGACGGCTGACTGAGGGGTGTGACAGCCTGCTCCTCTCATCTCCAAAGCCACCCCCACACAATCCTGCTGAGGGTCCCGGGGGAACCCAGGTGGCTGCAAGGAGGTGTAGGGGCTGGAGTGTCACCTGAACGGCTCTTGTGCAGCTTTGAAAGTCACCTTCCTCCTTTCCCTGCCTGTCACAGCCCTTGTTTTCATCCCCACATGAGAGAAAACCTCAGGATGCCTGGCTGAGGGTGCTCAGAAAGTCAAGATTTGGAGCAATTTACAGGACTTTGGCTGGAAAATTTGCAAGGGCTGCAGTGTACAGAGCCCTTCTCTCACATCTTGAGTGAGAGTTACAAGCACCCGATTGTCACATTCAAGGTGTCAAACTCTCCGGGTGTGTTTTGAAAGGAAATGCTGGTTGAATTTTCAAAGAAAGGTTGTACAGAAGAGCACTCCGGGCTGCGGGTCCCAGACTCATGGACTTTGAGTGCTTCCAGTTTTGACATTTTGCCTTGGAAAAACAGGAATTATTGACTACTCATCTTTACATACTGCACAGGCATTGCCAGAGGCAAAGACCAAAACATGTCTCCAATGCTAAACATTTAATCTGCTAAATTAAAAAAAAATAAATCTAGCTTCTGAGTTTCAAATACTATGAAATATCCTAGGGACACTGACTAAAAATATTAAAAATACTACCACGGGACAACTCAAATATTTGACAGTCTTGGAAACAACAAAATGGGTTTCTTTATTGACCAACACTTGTGACACATATTAACCATAATAAAATAGCTGTAACTCCATCACCGGATACAGTAGTAATAGGTTTTGTCTCTGTAAACTCTCTTCGTTGGTTTCTGTAAAATTAAAAAAGCATCAGGAACACATCTTTATATTAAATGATTTTTAATAGCACCCACACTGAAGGTTTTGGGAATTCATATTTTTCATGACCATTTTTTAGAATTCTGAATAGCCAAACATTCAAATTTGAACATATGGTTAGAAAAAAATCCACACCTGGTATTTTTTTCTTTGTACTGGTATCTTCAACCACAATCTCAGCAATGAAAAACTATCAAGATTAACAATCCAAAAATGTTTCCTGGACAGCCTGGTCATCCATAATTGTTGGAAGCAACCACTTCTCCTTACTGCCAAAATGCTGTCTGTCATTTGTTGCCTGATACTCCTGGAGGGACTTATCAGTGTTTAATAAATAATTTGAACCCGCGTGGTAAAGTTTCCATTTAATGCTAGTTGAAATGTGAATTATTTATCATGACTTCGCCCTCCCCAAGCTTTCTTAAGGACAATACATGGTCTTTGATAGAAGCTTCTGAATGCTCAACATGCATGAGCTGGAACCACACGCAACTGAATTTCTGTAGCTACAGGACAAAGGTTTGATGTTGACACATCTTGCACAGCTCCTCCAGGATGGTACAAATTTCCCCTCACATTTCTCTTGTACATACTTGTCCAGAAAATAAAGGGAAATAAAGGATATACCACAGTGCTGATGACAGCAGTTGTCAGAAAGCTGCCAGCTTCTTAAGGGAAATGAGCTTTCCTTCCAAAAAGTCCAGCATAAGAATCCCAGTGACTTAATGAAGCCAAGTTTTACCCAAACCGCTCTGATGGCCTCACCCAGCAGCTGGGGAAACAGCTTCACCTTTTAGACAATGTTTTGGAAGGAAAAAAGGCCAAATCAAGACCCTGAATGGAATAACAAACTGAACAAACAGGCTGTGCCTTCCACTGACTGAGAGACTGGGCTTGGAACTGGGACACAGCCTCCCCAGAAGGGCTTCCAGTGTCCCCATTCTGCCACCAGCTCTAGTTTGGGGATAAAATTGATCTTAGCCTTGCTTTGCTATCCCTGATGCTCTGAAAGACAGTGAAACATGGAATCATAGAATTGTTAAGGTTGATAAAGGACTCTGAGAACTGAGTCCAACCATTAACCCAGCACTGCCAAGGCCACCATTGAACCATGTCCCCAAGTGCCACATTTACATGTCTTTTGAACACTTCCAGGGATGGTGAATCCACCACTGCTCCGGGCAGCCTGTTCCAAAGCCTGACCACCCTTTCTGAGAAGAATTTTTTGTAGTATTGAATCTAAACCTCTCCTTGTGCAACCAGAGGCCATTTCCTCTTGTCCTGTCTCTTGTTACCTGGGAGAAGACACCACAGATATCCAGTGATTTCTCAATATCAAAGCAGCACTGCTGATATAATGAGGAAGGTGATGGCTTTGGACAGACATTAATTTGGTGCATGGATCCATGTTCAAATCTCTGCTCTTCCTGCTTTATAAAAAGCTTTTCCTTTATCTGTATTCGATGTCTCTTCTATACAGTGAGAGTGATTATTGCTATGATTCACAGGGATGTAGAAAAAGCAAATGGTCAAAAATGCCTAGAGTGCAAACACCCTGGAAATGGAGAGTTACCATTTACCTACACAACATGTATCATATTTTAACATAAAATTATTTAATGAGTAGGTTATTTTTAAGTATTACTTTGACATTGATTTGTCCATGTGATTTTTCCACTTTTGGGCTTGTGGGTTCCAATTCCAGCAAAGATGGCAAATCAGAACAAATGCTGCAGGGACTGGCACTTTAAATGCTGACTGTAGAGTCATGTTTGCACAGAGGCCCCAGCAGCACTGTCAAGGAACCAAAACGCAAGTGCAAACAGAGCTGTGCTGACTTTATGGCCCCTTACAAATCTTTTCTGGCATATGGGAGTATTAGGCCTTAAGAACCAAAATGAGAGAAAAGTGTTTTATCACTTCTCCGCGATAGGGGGGTTGAACCTGTCCTTACACGCAGCCTCTACCACGAATGCACTCTTGGAAGGGAGTCTCAGATAAACATCAAAACACTCCTCTTGCGATGTCAAGTGGGAGAGCTCTTTGCTCTCACTGAACCATGGCAGAGGCCAGCTCAGGTTCCCCAGCAGCCCAGGGCTGGGGCCAGCACAGAGCAGCTGGAGCCGAGCGATGAAAGCTGGGTCTTGGACGAGCAGGAGATCCCACCCTGCTCTCCTCTCCCCTCTCATCCTCTTGTTTTGTTTCCTGTTGCTACCAACAGGGAGAGTCCAGGACGTAACCAGCCTCCCAGGCTGCAGAACACAGCAGCATAAGGAAAGTCACCTCTATTTGCTGAGGTCTCTGCCATGTTTGGGCAAAGGGAACATAAATGGACCCTTCAACAATTTGCTGCACAGTTCTGTATTTTTTCCAGCCTCATATTTCATTGTCAAAGCCAGGTTCATCCTTCTGTTTGATGACACCTGGATAACAAATCCAGCTTATCTTGTTGTCTTCAGTGGAAGAGGTAACAACATTTGGGTCTTCCTCTCCACCCAGAAACCAAACCACCTTTGGGAAGTGCCAGTTTCTCTTCCCTGTTTTAGGAAGCTTGATTATTCTGTTGCTAATTTTGCTAACTTGCTTAAGAAAAAAAGATTAATCTAGACTTTAAAACATCCTTACTTGTCTTTGCAAGCCAGGCAAGACACAGACACACTTTAAATGAAAGGTACTCTGCAGTGATGTGCTCAAGAGAAATTGCCTGTTGCATAGTGGGCATTGAGTGCTCCAGTTTGCCCTGGGTCTGAGGAAGCCCCCACAGGTGCTCCAGCTGCCTCCTGGTATCCAACACATGTGGAGTGGCCAAAGCCTTGACTTGACTTTACCGTGGGAACCTCTGGTGACAGGACACCACTCCCTCTCATTTTTTAATTGCCCCTCTCTACCATTCAGGACTCCCCTTTTCACATTCGCCTCTTGTCTGAGACAGAACTAGTGAATACATCAGTATTTTAAATTTTCAGTATTAGTAATGTTAATATTAATATTGGGTTGAACCTGTCCTTACATGCAGGATAACATTAATATTCAAGTAACTCATGAAAGTTTGCCTTAAATTCTTCCCCAGGTCCTCAACAGTACTTCAGATCCCAGCTTCCACTGGTTTCAGGATCTGGACCTCCATCCTTATCTGTCAGATTAAATCATTACCTTTAAAATCCTTCACCATTTTCAACTCGATAATAAAGCACGGGAAAAGGTGGCTGTAACCTTCATGAATATTTATTTTTTCAGCAATGAAGGAGCAAGTTTACCCAACAGCTTTTCTAGCTGATTGTCCGCAGCACAAGGAAGCTATGGCCACGTTAACGCAAGCAGTAGTAGTTTATTGTTTTAGTAGACACTTCTTTTTCCTTCCTTTTGAATAAATACACCGCAGGGTCTGGGAGGACGTGTGCCAAGAGCATTACTGGGCGCAGCAACAGCCGAACAAAGCGCAATCCTAATCATAACAGAGCGAGCAAGTATTGTTACAAATGTTCTCTTTAGTATGGAAATGAGCCAGGGGTAATAAAAACACCATAAAAACGTCAAAATGACCGATCACCGTGAAGCGCTGGCCCTTTTATAACCAAAACTTGCAATGAACTTAGAAAAATTCCTGTCTTAAGAGAGATGCCATTTTTACTTAACATTATTGTTCGACTTCTTCTCACTTCGTTGCACAGTTAAATGATTGCAGAAGAGAACAACTTCAGAAGGGCATCAGTAAAGACCTGATTGATATTAAATGGCATTCGAGCACGATGGTGGTGGACTCTGGATGGGAGCAAACTGTTAACCAGGGCATTAACATTAACACTGGTACTGCCTCTTTATGAGAATATGGGGCATATTTAGGTGCTAATTGTTTGAACAGCATCAATAACACATAATGCTTAATAAGATACAAATGAAGAGCTGTGTAACTCGTGTAATTCCATCAGAAAATGCTCAGGAACAGCAGCTTGACTTTAATTACTCAGATCAAAGGAAAAAACGCATTTTGAAGTCTGGTCTAAAGTGTTATTTATTACTCCTTTCACTAAAGCATAGATCAGCTCGGATAGAAATAGCACTTTGGACTGGATTTGGTTAGTGAAAATGGAAAAAAAACTCCTTGCTTTGCTGATGCCCATGCATATTGGAGGATATGTTAAATCCTAATTACAGCAGACTGGCAGAAAGGAAAAGAGAAAAGAAAGAAACAAAAAATGTATAAGCTAAAATGAGGACAAATAAAGGTCATAGCTCCACATATTGCTCGCAGAGACCTGAAGCTGGTAAACACGCACAAAAGTGCCTCGGCTAAACAAACTGCAAAATGGGCATTCTCTTCTCTCCAGACTCTACTCTATAAATAGGCAGTCATATAACACCAGTATTTCAAATGTAGTTTTATCAGCCATCACTTTCTATTTCTGACTGCAATAATCCACATTTTTGGTGTTGGGATTTACTTGCGGCTTTTTTACATTTGTAGCAAAATTTAAAAGCTGAGAATCTTAGGCCAAGAAATGCTTTGCTGGTAAGAGAAGGTGAAAAGTCTATTCCTACAGCTCCCTAATTTTTAGTATTTTCTTCCAGGTCCAGAATACAGAACTGACCTGGCAGGTGGCCTGGGTGCATCCTAGCACATTTGGATGACAGACCCCACCCCATCCCAGTACATTTGGATCACAGTTCACAGGATGGAGAGGGTTGGAAGGGACATTTAAAGGTCACTTAGTCCCAACTCCTGCAATGACCAGGGACAACTTCAACTAGATCAGATTGCTCACAGCCCCATCCAGCCTGACCTTGAATGTTTCCAGGAATGGGCATCCACCACCTCTGTGGGCAACCTGGGCCAAGTGTTTCACCACCCTAATCATAAAAGAATTTTTTTCTTATACCTAGTTTCAAAATTAAAGATTTAAAGGGCCATAAGTAACCAGAGGATATTAAGAGGGTATAATTGGTCAGTGGTCTTGTGCTTTATCTCACTGGTTTGGTTTTGTGTCTTGGTGCTCTCTGCAGTTAGAGGATCATCAAGGTTAGAAGAGAACTTCAAGATCATCCAGTCCAACACTCAACCCAGCCCTCTCATAATCACCCCTAAACCATACCCCCACGTGCTACATGCAGTCACCTCTTGGACATTTCCAGAAGCAGTGACTCCATCACCTCCCTGGGAAACTTATTCCAATGCCTAACCACTTGTTCAGTGAAAAATGCTTTCCAATTATCTAATCTGAACTTCCACAGATGCAGTTTAAGGCCATTTCTTCTCGTCCTCATTAAGACAAACCCTCACGTCACTAGAGTTTCCTTGCAGGCAGCTGTAGAGAGCAATGAGGTCCTCATGAGCCTCTTCATCTCTGGGTTGAACCACCCCATGCCCTCGGTCATCAAAGGACATGTAGGATGAGAGACTCTAACCCACCCCAACACATTGGAAGACAGACCCCAGCCTGTTCCAGCACATTTGAATGACAGACCCCATAAGGCTGTAGAGGAGGGGTGTGAGTACACACGGGGTCGTGCTGCTGTTTGCACAAAGCGGCTCTAAATATCAGTGTGAGCCCCAGTTTGTATAAGTAACACCATGACTGCACCCCTAGGCTGGGAAGTGCTGGGATCCTACTGCCTGGAGGCTGCTGGAGCTGGGTGTGCAGCCTGGATGTGCAGCCTGGGTGCGCAGCTGTGTGCCCATCATTGCCCTGAGGTCACCATGGCGCTCACTGGGAGCAGCCCAGCCAGGTGCAGGAACAAGCTCTGGCATCTCCCTTTCTCTGCAGCTCAACTGCATTTCCTTAGGGCCAGAAAGGACCTCATCTGGGCTCGATGAATCCCTTTATCCCGGTAACATTCCCAAAATCTTGCACTCAGCCACACGCTGTCCACAAAGCACTCAGCCTTGAAGATTTTGAGAGATTCAGTGTCTACCTCTTTGATAGCTCCTCCCAAAGTGTGTGTACTTCCCATTTATGTGTGTCTGGCTTCACACTGGGGCCATTAATTTCTGTCCCATCTTTCTCTGCCCATGGGCCAGCCAGTGCAAAGATGTCAAAACCTTGCAATGGCTCCATGTGTCCAACTGATTTCCCAATGGACATTGCAGGGATTTTTTTCCCACTGGCATCTGCAAAAGCTGGAACAACCTCTGTGTGGGGAATAATTCAATGACCGTAGGGGTCTTTTCCAATCTAAATGATTCCATTTTAATCCATGTTAAGCTTTGGGTAATTTGGAATTCTGGGCACAGTCAAAGTACCTCATGTTGGCAGAGGTGCTGCCCAGGTAGGAAAGCCATGACACGTTCCCCAATAATATCTGACCACCTCCCAGGGTTTGCTCACCTCTGCATCTTCCCCAGGTCTTTATTCCAGTATTTCAAACCTCCCAGGGGTTTCAGACAGCCACAGAAATGAAGTCAACAGAGAAATATTTCCTCTTTCCCACCCCAAGTGTGCAATTTCTGCACAGGGACCTTTGGGTCAGAGGCCCAGGTCAGGAGAAGATGAAGTTTGGGTGAAGGCCAGTTTTTCTGAACTTAAGATGTCACAGCTTGGACATTTGCTGCCTCTGGAGTGAGTAGTGAGACACTCACAGGTTTGCCTCAAAAGAGGTGGAGATGCTGAGCTTGACCTTGAAATCCCTGCTCCACTCCAGGTACTCCAAAATTTCATCTTGCTAATTAAAATTTGGCTCCTACTGCAGTTATAGCATTTGGCTCTAGAAGTGAACAGATTAAAAACTGCCCTTTTTCACTAAAAAATAGAAACCTTCCCCAAACCGTTAAAAAAAGGATGCCTCTGCTAAATTCACAGAACCCACAGAAAATATCGGACCCAGCTGTGGTACACAGGTAGCTTTACAATACTGTCTGCTTTGCCCTGCCAGCACACACTCCTGATGTGTGCAAACACATACCCACACACCCACACAGAGCCATCCTTCCCTTCAAAACACAGAACTCTAACATGTATCAACACAATTCCAGGCTTTTATTCCTTTTTTTTTCTGCAACTTTTATTACAAAGCCACAGACACACTGTGCCATTCTGTCTCCTTTGATGTGTTCAGTTACTGTATTTGTCACCGATTGAAAACTACAGAACACTTTTTATCTTCAGTGTCTGATAAGTCTTCAGTTCGAAAGGCGCTGACCACAGGAAGATTGTCCATACAAAGTTTAAAAATGCCATGCACAAACTGGCAGGTAGAGCCATATTTGATCTGTAATGCAAATAAAATTAACAAAGATAGTGAGTTTTAAGCCTAAAATTCCTTTGATCTTTGAAGCTCCACGGTTTCAAAAGTACAACCGCCTTCTGTATCACGGCCTGGCAGGTACATCTGTAGGCCTATATGCATATGTATACAAATTCATAAAATAAAAAATCTTCTGTGTTCAACATAGGGTCAGTTACTGCAAAGAGGACAATGGTTTTCTTTGAACACCCTCTATCCAGGAATGAAATGTATCCAAATCTTTTCCCACTGAATAAAAAACATGTTCATACACAAGTATGACCTGGCTGAATTTACTTAAACTACGGAAGACTTTGCAATATATGCAAGGCACAATCAAGCCCTACAATTCAATGGCATGCAGTAGGGCTTGGGACAGAGTGACTCGCAAGGGTGCTTCCAGGTACCCTGTGAAGGAACAGTAATTCCCCAAAAATGTGAAATCCATCCAGGCACAGCAAGGTAGCGTAAAGCCCAGACAAAACACAGCCCCTCCTAAACAGGTCACGTGATGGTGTTTTCCTGGGGGGAAATTTCACACCATTGTTGGTGCTCAGAACAGAGCAGATACCCAAGGCAGGATGAAATCCCCACACTTTGTGCAAATCAAGACCTTTAGAGCATCTCTCATGGTGCATCCAAAACCAGCGCTGTCTTCTCAGTGCCCTGGCTGAGAGCTGCAGCTGCCCTGGGCTGATCCATCATCCACACCAGGTAGTTTAATGAAACACTGGCCTTTGGAGAGCTCTGTCAGCAGCACTAGAGATTTATCTTTAATTCAGGAGCTCTGAAGGGCAGGAAGAAGCCACTCCTTCCACTTGAGCCATCTGGCAATATGTAAAGTTTCTGACTGCACGATACAGCACTACGGAGCTGGGTCACAAAGGGCAGAAGGCACTGGTGGAGAGTGCTACGCACAGCCTGGAATTCTCTGATGCATGGGAAATGCAGGAGTGCTTCTCTTAACCCACTCACCCTCTCCCTGAGGCTCGGAGATAGAGCTGCAACCAGAACAGGTGCTGTTAGAAAAATCTCTCAGGGTTTGCTTAGAGCTGAACCACACAGTGTTCAGCTCCAGCTCTGGAGCTGGCATCAGTACCACTCACAGAGCACGGGTTGGAAGTGTCTCCTTGCTGCAGCACTGGCCCAAAGAGGAGAGAAGGGCCAGGGGCTTACCGGGGAATCCTGCCCTTTGCCATGCCCCTAAGGCTGCTGGAATGGGAAGGAGTTTGGGACATACTGTGGTGTAGGAAGTAGCTTCTCACAGGCACAAGATGAGATGTGGCCCTTAGCATCCCTCATGAAAATATACACTTACTGCCCTCTTGAAATAAAGGTGATGCCCTTAGTGTGTAGAGCCCCTTTTATTATTTTTTTAAATAAAATAACTCAGTATACTACAGCCATTAAGAACTCCTGCCTAAATCATGCCTTACATCCATGCCTTGTATCAGTGCTCACATTTAAGCTCCTTCTCAGCTCTCCGTGAAGCTGAGAGGATGAATATGAAGATATCCTTAATCTGAATTTTAGGGATTTCATAAATTTGTGTTAACAAAGTTTACCTGAACCCCCCTGCTGAAAAATAATAGTTATCAATGGGTTGCTTTATTACAACCTCTGCAGGAGGAGCATCATGAGGGATGGTCTTCCTCTAGGGGTTATTACATGGATAACCTACTCCTAAGGCAAGAAAGGGACTTTTTGGAGCAGAATGCATTGGTGAAGAAAGCAGGAGCTGACTTTTTTTTCACTGACTCGGGGCCCCATCTTGCAGCTCTACGGCTGAGCAAACAGGGAACTGTTTGGTTTGCTGGTGATTCAAACAAACCACCAGAAAAAATCGCTGTGGGTCAACACAGAGCAAATACCTTCAGAAACGTTCAGAGAAAAGCAAAGCCTAAAGCACAGCCTTGTTTCAGATTAAATAAAGTGTTTCACTTTTAAATCGAGCAGCTGGTTTGGTCAGGATCTCTTTTATGGAACAGGCTTGAGAAGGAAGCACTTCCAAACTTAAAAACTAAAATATTTCAAATTTTCTTTTTTTTTTTTTTAACCATCAAACTCGAAATGAAAAGAAGAGAAACAGTTGCAACATTGCTGAACCTGCCTTCTCCAAAGAAAATTTTGGCCCCTGAAGAGCTGGGTGGCTCTCCATGGTGTGCAGCAGAAGGAAGGTTCAAGCCCCCTGAAGGGGAGCAGCTCCTGTGTTCCCTCCTCACTGTGCCCAGCTCACCCTCCACTGGCTCCTAAAGCAGTTGCAGTTACAAATTAAGCGTTTCACCTACATTTCATGATTTCCCCTTCCAAGCACCCTGAGGCCAAAGTTCCTTTTATAGCCTTACAAATTATTTTGCTTTGATTTACAAAATTTTCCTTAAAAAAAAAAAACCCCAAACAACAAACCACTGCAGGTTTGTGCTTAAAAAACTAATGAAACATCCTCCCCCTCCCCCCTTTCCCCCCCTCAAATGCATAATTATTTCTTTTACCCTGTGAGAGGAGAACTCTGCTGCTGAAGATGGCTGGGCTCCATGAGAAGTGATGTGGCTGCTGCAGACCCCCCCAGTCAGAATACAGACAGTGGAAAAGGTCCGTTTCTGAGGGACAGGATGGCACCAGCAGCATCTGAGGTGACAGGAGATGGCACCTGGCTAGTGTGAAAAGGCATAGAGACAGGTGGCCTCCAGGTTAGGAGAAGCACAGTTGGTCACAAGCCACATCAAGTGTGTTCTGAGCATGGCACCTACAGAACCTGAAAAAAAAAAAAATTTATTTTCTTTGATCAAAAATATGTATAGAAATGCCTGTTTTGAGGAAAATATCATACATTTTTTTCTTGTTTAACAAAATAAATTAAATATACATGACTTCTGTTTAAACTCTATATAGAATTACAAAGGTTTTATATTTTGCAATTGGATTCATTCCCAGTCCATATAGGTTTTTAATATGGTCCTTATTTATTTTCTCTTCTTTGTGTTTTTCTTGTTGTTTGAACTGCAATGTTTTATCATTTCCAAAATGATATCTGAGGGGAGGGGACAACCACACACAACCTAGGTGGATATTTCTCAAATGCATTCTTTTCCTACAAGATTATTTCATTCTCTTTGCTTCTTACTATGTTTTCTAATGCTTTCATGTGTTTTGCATTGATGCAGAAAATCCAGTAGCTTGTCACTGTAAGCCATCAGAGAAGGACAGTGTGTTTTGCTTTCTTCACCATCAGCAGTTCAGTTATTATTATTATTAATTATTATTATTTCTTAAATATAAATATAAAGGTGTTCTGTACAATGTCCCTCTTTCCTTCTTTCCTTTTTCCTGGCAGTGGCACTGAGTCCTAGGACCAGGGGAGTGGAGTTGATCTGCAGAACATCCCATGGGAAACAAGATGCCTTCACCTTGTGGAAACCAAACCAACCAGCTTGGTTAGCTGATGGTGCTGACCATGGCTGAGAAGCACCTAGCATTTCACCTTGTAGACAGAAATTAGTTTTTCCAGACGCTCTTGAGTTACTTTTCTTCCCTGGAAGAGATGAATGGGTTATGTCTCCTGGTGCTTTGGCACTAAGCCTCAAGTACGTTAGAGTCGAGTCACTCAGAGCGGGACAGGTCTGGAGGCTTCCCACCAAAACAAGCGATGCCCATCGGGCACAGGAACAGCTCTGCCCATCCACAAAAGTACCACACACACCTCTTGCTCTACCTGCTCCTTTCAGTAACACAAGGAAGGAGGTGGTGGTTCACATCCCTCTGTCCCGTCTCACTTGTTGCCACTTTGATTAAAACACCCAGGAAGGCTCTGCTGCTGGAGACAGCTGCCTCTCTGCTGTGATTTGGAGCTCCTTCATTATTCCTTGGCTACATCCTGATTGCAATAATTAAAAAAAAAAAATCTCTTTTCTCTCTGTCTTTCTCTATTATATATATATTTATATAGATAGATATAGATATATACACATATATATATACACACATACACACACGCATATACAATTATATATATATGTATATATATATATTTAAAATTACATATATAATCTTTTCTGTCTGCTTTGCCTGTTGCTGGCAGTGCGAGCTGACTTGGAGCAGTCTCTGCTGAGGTACCACGAGGAAAAGCCCAAACGAGCCACTGTACACGGGGCCCACCCTTAGCACTGGTACTGGATGTGCTGGTGCTGGTGCACTTTGCCTTCCACGTGCGAGTGGGTGTGGGTGTGGATGTCCGTGTAAATCTTTGGGTACATTTTGGAGGCCATGGCAGGGGCCAGGCCGGGCCCCTGGGACAGTAAATGCTGCTGCTGGGCGACGTATTCCTCGTAGTTTATGGAGGAGATGCAGTCTTTGTCGGGCACCTGGGACACGCAGATCCTGTCCCGGGGCTGTGGCCGGTGCACGGGGGCAGCGGCTGGGGGGGAGCAGGGCTTCTTCTTGGACTGGCACAGCCACAGTAGGATCGTCCCGAAGATGAAGACAGCTCCGGCGGGGATGCCGATGATCACAGGCCAGGGCAGGCTGCTGGCCGAGGACGGGGGCACAGGTGCACTGGGAGGCTTGGGATCTGGACATGGTGGTAGGAGAGACACAGAAAGAGTTAATTAAATGCAGGAAAAGTGGATTCAAAACAGATGTCACGCTCAGGCTGGCTGTTGTACAGGCTGTCTGGCAACCCTGCCAGACCAAGTAACAAGGGAGAAGTCAAGCCAGCACGTGATGTTGGGTAACTGCTTTGCTTTTCAGTGCTCCTGGAAGGACAAGCAACTCATTTTCTCTGGTTTAGGGGTCAGGAGGGGAGTCTTTGGGGGATTTTGTAACTCTCTTATCCAAGCTTTAATGGATGCACACCAGAGCCAGCCTGAGAGAGTTTCCTAACACTCTCACACTGTGATGGAGTGGGCTTTGCTGCCCAGATTGAAGGACACCACACAGGACATGTCAGTAAAATCTCATTGTCAGCAGCCCAGGAGGCACAATCAGATTGCAGAAAGCCACAGCGTGCTGCCCACCCAGCTCTGCCAGGTGCAGCTCTGCCTGCAAGGGCTTCAGACACTCTCTAGCAACCCTGTCTAGCAATCCTGGAACTACCCAGCAGTGCTCCACCATGGCAGGGAGAATGCATGTGGGGTTTTGGAGGTATTGTCTTGAGTTTCTTGTGTGGCTGGGAGGAAGGCTGAAGGATGGGAAAAATGTAGGTGAGCTGGTGGCCCCTCCTGAGTTCCCAAGCCATGGAAAACTGAAAGTTCCCTCAGCACTGAAGTGTGTCCCTAGCTTCCCACACCAAATGGGCTCTACCTCCACCAGTCTCTTTGGAGCTGCTGTTGGCTTTACAAGGGCAGTAAATTCAGCTGCTGGAGGAGATAAGATGCTTTAGACATCATCTTTCACAACTACCTCCTCCTTTATCTCTCTGCTGTTGGCAGTCTGTACATCTCTGGAGAGCCACTCTGGTTTCTCAGCCTGATATCTTGATTTATAGACCCAAAAGGAGTCTTGGGATAGGATTCTAGCTATGAAAATCCTTGTCTAGATAGCTACCAGCTGGAATATCCAATGCCTTGAAATATACCCAGGCACAGAATTCAGCTTGCAGGGAGACACTCAGAAAACTTCAAAAACCACAGGCTATCTAAATCATTCAATATGTTATAGTCAAACATACATCACTTAACTTTCAAGCTAAACTTCTTTAAGACACTAATGTCTTTTTCTCTCCTTGACAAATAATCCTATGGGTAGTTTGAAATGTTAAATATATACCATGTGGTCTCTTTGAAGTTAGAAGGACCTCTACTTTGACCTCAATAGATGAAATTTTGATCACCAACAGTGGAAATTACAGAATGGTTTAGGCTGTAAGGGGAGTCTGGTCCAGCCCCCTGTTAAAAACATGACAGGATCAGAGAACTGACCCATCAGCTGACCACGAAAACAGAAGTCTTCATGTTGGTTGGCAGAAATCCTATGCTGGGCTGAAACGAAAGTGTTTTGATATTCATCCATGTTCCTCAGAGCTGTCTATGTCAGATCTGGTAGATTTACAAGCAAAATGGTCTTTTTAACTCACGGCTTTACAACCACATCTTTGCATCTTAGGGCAAGCTGGGTTCTCCTTCTCCATCCCTGCCAATACCAACAGGCCTGCAGGTTCTGGTTCTGGCATGAGGCCTCATTACAGTCCCATTTAAATCCATGGAAAGTCTCCCCCCAGTTTCAGTGGGAGCTGGATCAGACTCTCATAGGTGAGAAACTCCCAGAGGCTTTGAGTTATATCCCACCCACGCTGCTTTTTCCTTGGTATTGAAAGGCCTTTCAGTTAGAGCGTAGTCCTTAATCTAAAATATTTATCAAGGCAGAACTGTACAGTCAGAAGGCAAAGGAGAACATGAGCAGGCAAGCACAGTGTGTCTCAAACACATTTGATAGAGTCTCAGTTGGATGCGACCACCAGCGCTGAGGGCTGGAGAGAGGAAGCAGCAGCTGTGAGTTTGGCACAGGGGCCCCAGGGGACCAGTGGGCAAGAATTTAACTGATCAATCATTCTGTTTTTCACATTCATTAATTTCATTTCCTTGTGACCCGGCCAGATTTTATTCTTCTCTCATTTTATGGGCCTGTATCATTGTTTCCTTTTACCAGTAGAAACAATATAAATAAGGGCAAGAGAAAAGAGAAATGTTAGGGAATGAGGTTGCAAACTGTGCTGTTATTCAGTTCCCCTCTCCCACCCTGCAGCCTATCACTGAAGTGATTTAGTGTCTGCAACTGCGGAATCTTTTTACAGCTTGCTCCTCTTTCATACAGGAGCAGATAATTCAATTCATTTCACCTGGATGACTGAGAGGGGACCTCATCAACGTCTGCAAGTATCTGCAGGGAGGTGTCAGAGCATGGACCAGGCTCTGCTCCATGATGCTGAGCAATAGGACAAGAAGAAAGGGCAGAAACTGATGCCCAGGAAGTGTCACCTGAACATGAGGAAGAACTTCTGTCCTGTGCAGTGACCGAGCACTGAACAGATTGCCCAGAGAGGGTGTGGAGTGTCCCTCACGGGAGATATTCCAGAATTGCCTGGATGTAATCCTGTGCCATGTGCTCTGGAATGACCCTGCTTGAACAGGGAGGTTGTTCTAGATGACCCCACTGTGGCCCCTTCCAACCTGACCCATTCTGTGATTCTGTGATTATTCCCCATGAAGGGGGAAAAGGAATTATCACCAACAGGATTTCAGAAAGGACAGTTGATTTAGTGCCCCATTCATTCTTATCAGAACTGGGCTAGCCTAAATCAGCACAGCACCATAGAGGGCCAGGGAACCAATGGGCATCAGTAGTTGAATTAATCAATACCATGATGCAGGCTATTGGTACAGATGGGGAAAAATGTCACAGCTCACCTGGCAGGACTGTGAGGAAAGCGCTGCGGAAGCTGTAGCCCATGGTGTTTGCCCCGAGGCAAATGTACATCCCTGCATCCTCCTCCTTGGCTCTGGTAATCATCAGTTTGTTCAGGTAGGAACCATCTGGACGGGACCAGACCTCCCCTGTGGGCAGCACAACGAACTTCTGCCCCCCAACATCGATGGTGGAGTTGTACTTGCTCTCCGTGCCGTACTCCACTCTCTTCAGCCACTGGATGACGGGTTTGACGTCGCTGCGCACCTTGCACTGGAAGGATGTGGTCCCACCATAGTCCACCGTCGTGTTGACGGGGTGTGTCCCTGTCAGGATGGGCTTGGACCTCGTCCTCTCTGCACAGAAACACAGGGAGCTCCATGGGGAAAGGTGTTTGCCAATCTCAGTAACTTGCAATTGCAGAAACATAGCAAAAATGGGTAGGAGGGATGCAAAATCATCGTCTAGTCCAAATCCCTCCCCAAGGCAGGCTGAGATTTCTGCAAACATTTGTCCAGACTCTGCCAAAGCCTCCAATGGTAAATGCTCACCAGTCTCTCCAGACAACTTCTCCATTGTCTGAGGCTTAGCGAGTCTGTTCTCATGCTCAACCTGAATCTTCCTCTTTTTAACAAGGAAGTTGCTTTTCTACCTGCATCAGACCTGGAGAAAGGCATGGTTTCCCTCTGAGCCCTTGTATTTTCAAAGATTTTCTTCATCCCTCTCTTCTGCCCACACAGCAACTCTCCTACCTGTGGTTCTGTGATGCTGTGTCTCTTACCACCATGACATTTACCTGTCCATTTACAGGAGAGTAAGACAGAGCCTTTATGTGTTCTCAGACACAACCTCAGGTTTTTACCAGATCATTTACAAGTACTTATCTATTAAGAACCCACACCAGAACTACTGTGACCACCCCCAGTTTGGGGATAGTGAGGGGTGGGGTGAGACATATTCTTTCTTCCTTTGGCTTTCTCAAGTATTCCCTATGGACAGACAAAATCAGGTGGGAAAAGACGCCTTCTTCCACAGACTACGGCAGGCTGTAGATATTCTCATTTTTGGTCTGGGAGTCCTTCAGGAGATCCCTGTCACCTCTCTTGCTGGGCCTTGGAGCTGTCCATGGGACCAAACTCTACTGGGAACAATCCCATGCCATGTCATCAACTGCTGGGGCAGCTGAGACCACAGACACTACCAAGGAGGAGGACTTTCACTTCATCCTCACCTCCCTGCTTTTAACATTCCCTTCTTCGGTATAATCATCACCACACTCACTATGGAAAAAACTTTTTGTGGAGGATGAGCTCAGAAGGCTTTTGCTTTTCTAGCCAATAACGAAATCTTTCCTTCCTCACAAAGTATTTTTTCCTCAAGTCTCAGGTAAGGCAGGTACCAAGATGGAACGAAAGGAAATCAAACTGAAGAGGTTCACAAGACAACCCCTTCCAGGACGATCGTAAGTCTAAGGCTGTGTCAACACCACATAAAGTGAAAGGAAAAATGTATGCCTTATTCTGAGGAATGTTTGGATTTTTTTTAGTGTTAGGATCAGATAAACCAGTCACAGTTTCCAGACAAGGAGGTACTGCAAACCTCTATCCTAGGCACAGAGAGAAATTATGGTATCACAGTGGGTGGTAACTGCTGGCAATCATCAACTCCTTTTGATGGCAAACACTGTTGGATTGAGCACGTAACAAAACAGCTCCCACCAGCACTGGCTTTGGAGTGAGAGGAAGGAACAATGGACCCTCTTTCAAAAACTCAGGATACGTTCAATAATGAGGGCTCTAAAGATGTGCTTGGGAAACAAAAATATCACAGTAGTCTCTGTAGGCTTTGCCTTGGGACTGTGAGCAGCAATCACAGCTGGGGAGAGTGAGACTCAGATAAACAGGACTTAGGAGTGGAGGCTTGGGGGGAAAAAAAAAGGAGGAAATTGAATAAAACCTATAATGCTCCACAGAATGATGTTAAAAATAGAAAGATGTCTGAAAACTGCTTAATGCCCTTATCTCCTTGACTCTGGTTCCAGCTTTGGTTACTGTTTTCACTCCTAGCCAGCAAAAGCTAATGAAAACAAAGGTTACATACATCTTTAAGTTGATAAAAACCAAGATAAACAGGGACACAGAAAGGGGTTTGTTCCTGGTGCTGTCTGGTTTTGATGAAGTGAAAATGCCACAGCTGCCATTAGGATGGGGCTTGATTCATTTCCCTGCCTCTGCTCCTGGTTTTAGTGTAAACACATGTTTTTACTGTCTCCACACAGCTGCATCTTTATCAATCCCAGATGTCCAGCAGGTTTGTGCCTCCAGAGCCCAACAGAGCTTCCCACATGTGCTTTTAATTCCTGTGATTCTAGAGAAAGGACTTATCAGAGAACAGATCTTTACCTTTAAGAACAATCTTACACACTGTGATAAACTTTCTCATGCTAAAATGTATGCATAGACAAACAACATGCTTTCCAAGTGGCTGGAAATAGCCCTCCATGCCCCTGCTCCTCATTAATGAAGGCTATTCAATCCTCCCTCCACTCAGCTCATCTTCTGCTCCTTCTTGAGCTGGATACTCTGTAATCATTTCCATGACAATTTATGATGATGTCATAGGCAAAGCACAATGATTTGAGAATAACAGCTCTTCTCTGGTAACCTTAGGAAGGATTTGAGTATAATTATCCTCAGCAATAATAGGGGAAACAAGAGATTAGAGAGCAAGAATCAGAACAGCTAGATAGTAAGAAGAGCAATTTACTTCACCACAATGCAGGGTAATCCCCCACAGCTCATCTTCTAAGGACTGAATCTTTTAATCTATGTAGGCATCTAAAGATACAGAGAGGATCCTAGTGGGTGTTTTTAGGGTTTTGGGTTTTTTTACTACCTCATTCGTACCTGCCTGGACCTTCAGATGGCCAAATGTTTTTTAGAATCTGGCCCCAAAGCCTTGTCTAGTCACTCTAGACATAAGATTTCTGCTAATTCCCTTGGGAGACTTCTAGATTAAATTTTGAATTGACTGGTTTCACCCATTCTGACATGGTAATCTGGGCTATCCTAGATATTTCCCCCCCTCCTCTATGGTACGTGAAAGGGCTTTCTCTGTCAGTTCTCAGTCTGGTGTTGAATTGACTCTCTTGGTAGAAGACTGAACTGGGCAATGGTGAACTTTGACCATGCAGGTGCCCCTGTAGATGATTGTTTCCCAAGTACCTGTCCTCATTTCAGATCCTAAATTGTGTTGTTGCTTCTCTGTTTTGTCCAGGTATTAGGTTCATTCTAGAGTTTCAGTAATGTTTTTCCTCTGATGTTTTTAGCATTTTCCCATTTCCATGTCCAGCCATGGACACTGCACCCCCGCCGTCACACCAGCCCCCTTCTCAAAGGCCCCCCTCTGCTTTCCCGCCCAGAGGCTGCACTTACGGATCACTTCAACTTTGTACGTTGCATTGATTTCTCCAACTTTGTTAAACACCCGGCAGGTGTACTTCCCGCTGTCCTCCGGCTTCAGGTTCTTCAGGTTCAACGTCCACTTCTTCTTCTTGTTCTCCCCAATCTCCTGGGGGGTGAGGGGCTTGTTATCCTTCAGCCACGTGATGTCAGGCCTGGGGTTCCCGCTGGCCACGCACTTGAGGCGGACGGAGCTGCCGACGGGGCGGGCGATCACTCTCCGTCTCATCTTGGCGGGCTGAGTGAACCTGGGCCGGGCTGCAAAAGCATCAGAATGGACTGTGGTGAGCACAGGACATGAGCAAAGAAGGAAACTGCTGTCGACTCTTATGGCCACATTTGCTTGAGAGGCAGCCCCACACATACAAGTGTAACACTCTCCCTCATACCAGCTCAAACTGTCTTCCTTAGAAGGGATTCACCACCCAGCCTGATGCATCTGAATGTCTCCTGGGCTGCTCTGGCCACTGCATTAACCTTCTGCATAGCACAAGCCTGGAATTTCTGTGTCTGTAAGGCAACTGCACCAGACCATCTCACAAAATAATACCAAAATCACGCTATTGCAGCTGAAGGCAAAATGCGGCCCCATAATCACACTGTAATTGTTACCATATTCCAAAAAGTCCTTAGCCAAGACCAAAGGGAAAAAACTCAGATTCCTGTCACATTGATCATTTTCTCAATTTTTTGCTTGTCACATGAAGCTTCATTTTCCCCTTAGTTGCCAGTGGCTTTATTGAGACCTAAGAAGAGTCAAAGTCTTTTCAATACATAGGAAAGTCTCAGAAGTGTGACAGACTTTTGTACATAGATCTGAACTTAAATGTATGCAATTCATTCAGCTTCAATTTATAAAGCAGTCATGCTGAATGGTCCTAAGAAGCAAACAGAGAAATGGAAAGACCCAATAAAACTCTGTGAGTTTGTTATTATAGGACACCCCATGCAAGTCCATCCCAAAACTGGAGAATCTGAAGCAATAGCTGCTGTTGAATAGAAACATGAGTTAAGCCAGTCATCTTGTCTTAGCAGAGAAATTACCAATATTTCTAAGAGCAGAGACAAGAAACTTAGAGAAATGCAAGGCCCTCACCTGGCAAAATCTGAAATTTAATGAAGAATTTAAAAGAAATGATGAATTTCTCACAGTTACTTTAACTACACAATGCCACTCCAAGGGCACTTCTAACTAAGCCCATCACAGAATTGTTGAAGTCGGAAAAGACCTCTAAGACCATTAATCAATGGTCGAAAGTTCAATCGTTAATCTAACTCTACCAGTTCAAGCATTAATCTAACACAGCCAGCTCCAACACCAAACCGTGTCCCTAAGCAGCACATCACCATGCTTTTTAAGCACTGCTAGGGATTCCTTGGGCACCTACAGGATGACCTGGTGGGACTCTCTGCTGCCCAGGGCTGAGGGTCAGAAGCTCTGGGATGTGCGTTATAGTGGAGCTTTCCTGCATGGAAGAGGCTGGTCTGCAGCTTCCTATCTCCAAGCACTGGGGAATGGCAGCCATTGCCCTCTGAGGTTTGTGAGCATATCCCTTAGGCCTCACCCCCCTGCAGCCTTGGCCAACATCCCTCCCTCCTGGAAGAGGACACCCTTTGGCATACCCCTCTCCACAGAGTGCCTTTCTGTAGGGGAAACCATCTGTCTCCACAGCCTTCCCTTGCCCCCCTTGGCTGTCGTTTTGGGTCCCAGCCATTTCATGTTATTTCAAACTCCTGCTCAGAAATGCTTTGCTCTCCATGCAGAGGCTTTCATGTGTAATCCAATGAACCGGAGTAACTCCGGCACTGGAAGTCTTTGCCATGACAGCTGAGCAGCAAGTGTGACATACTAACCCCCTGCACAGGTCGTGGTGCCTGGATTGCTGGGTATTCGCTTCGGAGGCTGCTGCAGGAGGCCCCCTCACAGCAAAGACAATCCCCCTCCCTGACAATGAGCCCTGTCAGAGCTGCACTCTGTGGGCAATGAGATCCCAAATTTTAGTCTGAGCTGAGGGAGATGTGTTGATAGAGGCTGTCATTGTGGAAATTGAGAAACGGTCTGCAAGGCTCACAGAGAGGTCAGGAATCAGCCATGAAATGGGTCTGAACAGTCACTCACTAATATGGCAGTAAGTTACTCTGAGACCAGGAACTCCAGGTCCAAGTAGAGGGGAGATCCTCATGGATAGGATTCCTGAGCTGGGACTAACACATTAAAGAGCAAGTTGGAGCCAGGACAGTCACATTTCATAGCAGACTGCAAAGTCAAGTGAGTGACTGAGCTCTCAGAAGGACTTGGTGGTGTCCCTGCTCAGTAAGGGCATTGTAAGCCAGAAACTCTTCCCACCCCAAAAAAGCAGGCCTTTAACATTTCTGGTTTTCCTCCCACTGTGACTCCCATGAGTCTGTCTGGAGTTTTGCATTCACTCCTCATACACGGTTGCCCAAATACATACCAAACTACAGGTAAAGCTACACTTCTTTGGCTCTTTCTGCCTTTCTTTCTTTCTCTGTTTAAAAAAGGTTAAGTGATTATGTGGTCTCAAAAGCTACTCCAGGCTGTGTGCAATATGCTGAAACCAGATCCCATTTACACAGTCCTGAATGTTTCCTTGACAAAAGCCTGAATTGGACAAGTTTAGAAAAGCCAGTTAACAAAAAAGGAGAAAGAGAGAGAGACACACACATTAGAGAGAAAAAGAGACCCAGCAAGCACAAAGGAGCAAGAGGAGAAGCAGCACTGTGAGAGACAGGCAGAAAAGGTCTCTTTTGAGTTGATGCTAAATGTCTGTCCCCAAATCTGTACCATTTACAGAAGTTTTGCTTGTTGGAGTGCCAGCAAAGGCCATTACAAAGTGCCTCTGTTATTCACATGCTTGTTCTCCTCCACATCACTTGGCATTTGTTTCATAAACATGAACCACACATTTGTACAGTATAAATTATGTCGCACTCAAGAGCAAGGGAAAACACAAGTGGATGGGGACAAAGAGACAGTGTTGTGTACAGGTTTCTGGCTGAAAGGCTGTTTACCATGAAGATTTATTCAAAGCTAATGAACATTAAATGCAATGGGAGCCTGTCAGCACAAAGACCTGCAAAGGAATTCAGCGGTCTCCTCTCCCTGTGGGACACCTTGAGAGGCACGGATCAGTCCCCGAGGCTCCTGTCAGACGTTGCTCATACAAAGTGAGGTGATTATCTGAAAAATCTTGTCTGCTGTGATCCACCACCACTACTTCCATGTAGTGATGGCCACTACCACTTCTGGCTTTCATGATAGTCACAAAAAAAGTGTTACAATAGGACTAAGTATTGAAATACTTTAAATTCTTCTGGTTAAGAGCCCAGTCAGTTGTGGGAAGACATGGATGGGGGTCTCTATCTTGCCCCAGATCAGTTCCCTGCTGTCCCCAGAGATACCACTCTGTGATGGTGGATGGAAAGCAAAGTGGAGCTTTTTTTTTTCACCATGCTTCTATTTTCACAGTTCTCCAAGAGCCCCGTTTGTGTGACGGCACAAACTGCTTCTTCACCCATCATCCTCCAGAGAGCTGCAGACACACATACACTGACCCTCCCTGCACACCAGCTCACACCAGCAATTTACTGGTGAACAGTGCTGGATAGAAAGGGTTTACGTGGGTGCATGGCCAGCCCCGGGTATTTCTCTCCTTGGGGAAAGGAGAGGAGACAGGAAGGATGAAAAGGAGAAAAATCAGAGGTTCAGGAACAATCTGCAGCAGAAAGGACTGGGTCAGAGCAGCACAGAATAAGACACAATCTGATATGAGATTGTCAATGTCTAATAATTTTAGTAGGGTTTACATCTTCATAATATTATTCTTTTGTCATTTTATTGATCTATCATCCAGGAGCTCTACCGGGGCACCATCATAATGAAGGGTGGAGAGATGTACTAGCTGCTGAACTCCTCCTGAAGCACTCCTGACCTGCAGTTTATTTAAGACACCTTTCCTCCAGCTCTAAAATGTTGTCATCCCTTCCCAGAATGAGTGGAGGTCGCCTTTCCCTCCCCAGACAAGCTCAGTCTGAGATAAATATGTAATACAAGTGTAGCCTGGACTACACCACAGCCCACCACCTCCTTGTTTGCCAGCTCCTGAAGAAAAGTGACCTCAGCTGAAGTGGTGGGGATTCATACGGTGAAAGACTGTCAGGTTCCACCCCATCACTGCTGTGAGGTTTTCCCTGGCCACAAATGTGGTACAAAGTCATCTCTGTATTACAACGTCAAAGAGAGGGATGTACTGCATGAGAAAATGGAAATGCTGTGCTTCATCCACCAAGCTCATAAACTCACAGCACACTCCTGTCAGTGATGGCCAAAAGCTGTTTGGTATCAGCCTGACAACTTATTGTCCTTCAAGGAGTGCTTGGACCAAACTGGGTCTGCAAGTCTTGCAGGGATTCAGAGCCTGTTCCAAGTGAGATTTTAACAGGTCCCCAAAGCTCTGCAACAGCAACAAAATCTTATGCCTGAGCAGTCCAGGGCTTGGAGAAGTTCAGGCAGGTGTCTAAAAGAGAGGGTGATCTTAAGAAATACTCATCTTGGCTTAGTGCTAATTCTCCTGAAGTGAAGTCAGACCTCCCATTTGCCCTCAGTGGGAGCAATGTTACGCTGGCACTGAAGACTTTTGGAAATATTGCTGTAAAAGTCAATATGCTTTTTATAGGGAGTCTATGAAAGCTGTAATAGCTGCACATGCAAAAGAAATTTGCTGCCCAGAAAAACAAATACAAGGGAGAACCACGCTGGGGTAAATGGCAGGGGGCCCTGGGGCCGACCACAGGCTGCCTTTTGCAGGACCCTTGGATGGGATCCATTCACACCAACACATTCAGCTGACACTCTGTTTATTATTGGACCATATGTAGGGAGAACTCACTCCAGTTGCTCTGCCTTTCCTCTGTTTTAGCAACGTGCCATGTGAACAGCCCCGAACCAAGAACCAAGGAAAACCACGAAACATGTGCTGCTCCTTACCCCACTGCTTCCCAGAATGATCTTCATATTCTCCGTTGGAGCCTTCAGGCACCTGGCCGTCCTTTCCTGAGCTGGCATCATCTGGGAAGGAAAGGAAAAGGAAGATGTTAAGAAGGTCTCCTGCAGCACAACTGGATGACAACAAGAGTTTACATTTCCTGCTGGAGACACCATGCAGCTGAAACAAACGACATACAGTAGGCATTTACAGGCTGGCACCTACAGTCTGGCCAGTTTGATGAACAATTTAGTTTTCTGCTTTATGAGCTTTTCAGCAGGCTACCAAATCAATGGGAGTTTAATCAATGTTGCCATTAATAGCTGGCAAAGGCCCCCTTGTTTATGGTTACAGGTTGCCGTTCCCTAGGAAGAGCTGATCTGTGGTACCATCTATGCAAATAATGGTATAAATCAAAATTGAAGACAACTAAACCTAGGAGGTGGGGGAAGACTTATGTGATCAGTCATACAGAGCACAAGCACTATGACTGTGGCCATTAATTCACTCTTCAGCTTCCACAGAAAATCAGAAAAGCAAGCAGGTCTGGGTTCAAATGAGCTCTCAAGGGACACTGAATGCAAATTTATGGCTGGCAAAAACAATACTGATTTTAAAAGCTGCTTGTGGATATTTCTCTTTAATTAAGACCACCCATCCATCCATGTCAACACACCAGTTTGTCCCTCATCACTCTTGTTGTCTGTATCACTACCACAGAGCAGCACCAAAATCTCAGCTCTGCCCTAGTGAAACAGAAATCTCCACAAGGTGAAACCCCTGTCTCTCCAGCAGCCCCCACCTCAAATTGCCACTGTGATATGGCCACCTACGAGGTCTCCAGGAGGGCCAAGGGAGCAGGGGAGTGCCCTGAGCTTCTTTCCACAATCTGGGTGATACTGGTGGTCTCACACCTCTGCAGTGCCCAGATATGAAGTTTTTTCCTCCTCCAACTTGATCTCTACTGCACAAATGCTCAGCTCTGAGCAGTCTCTTATGTAGCAGTGGCTCACACTAGGAGGGAGCTCCACCCGAGGGACTCTGGGCACCCGCACATGATGGTCCAGCAAAACACATTCTCTTCT
The DNA here is from genome assembly GCA_013400735.1 of Pomatostomus ruficeps. NCBI lineage: Eukaryota > Metazoa > Chordata > Aves > Passeriformes > Timaliidae > Pomatostomus > Pomatostomus ruficeps. The sequence continues at coordinate 66,730 of VYZT01005559.1, forward strand.
AAGATTACTTCTGTGCTCTACAAGGTGGCACAGTCCCAGAGGGCAGCTGGATTTGAGGTCACAATCTCGACCAAGACCTCCTCAGCTCCTAGCTAAAGTGCACTGAAGTGGGTGAAATTTGATTTTCAGAAACAGGTCAGGTGAAGGCTGGGAAAAAGTTTGCCTCAATGAGGAACAGAATAGTGTAAAAAACTCCAAAAAATAAAGAGAAGTGGAAACATCTGATTTAAGGAAGGAATCCTTCCAAATGCCCAGTTCCTAAAATGCATAAGAAAAAGGTCTCGTGAGCAGAAGAGAGGAAAATTATTTCTGTAATCTCTGCAACAGAGATGAGAAACTGATCTCAGCTTTATATATAAGCATGCCCCCTGCAAAGGTACAAGTAGTAAAACTTCTCTTTATAGTTGTTTTAGAAGTTGGGTTGTGCTTAAAACGGTATTTAGTGTGCAAACTTGTGTGTAGTCTTTGAGAGAGAAGAATGTGTGTTCAACCCCATCCTCACCCCAGGTTCTGCTATTTTGAAAAATCATCCCATCTCTTCAGCATGGGGCATTATAGGCCAACAGATGCTCCGCTCTCATTTGCCTTGTCCCTTAAGAAGAGGCTGCAATGCCACACGAGTTTGTCCCCCCTCAACCCTGAGAGATTTTTCTCTGCTCCTTTTGGCTACTTCAGCACAGTTTCTCCTGGAGCTATGTACAGCTGTCACTTCGAGGGGAAAAGAAAACTTCCCGGGCAGCAGCGCCGTGCTCAGACCTCAGCGGCTCCTCCAGCTGACTGCCCCATCCCACCTCCCACCACCCTCCGTCCATGGCTGGACACCCTGAGCCTTTCCTGAGTGCCCAGCCACCTCCTAGCCCGAACCACAGGGCAGTAGGGTGAAACAGCTCCCACTCCGGCAACAGCAAATCTCACACAGAGCCTGAGTGCCAGTGCACCAACCAGGCTCTGCCTGCAGCCTCTGTTACACAGGAGGCCAGTGCCCCAAGTGCTGCACTTTGCAAGTTTATTTTTACAACCTTGGCAAACTGAATGCAGGGAATACAAAAATACACATTATACAAGATGGCTTGTGGATGACATTGTCTCCTTTCAGTCGAAATACCAAACTGACTATCTTCTGGCACTTGTACAGTTTTTCTCATAAATATCTACAGTGTCACGAACGAACTCTTGGATGCTGTCTGACAGAGAACATAGTAAATCCCTCAGCAGAATTAGAAAAATGTACTGGGTAATGGAGAAGAAAAGCTGTGGTCAGAGATGTGGGATTCCTGTCCATTGTTAAGTACTGAATATCATAAAAGTGGTTAAGACGTTTAAATGGTGATGTTGTGTCAATTATTCCTTAATCCTGCTCAGTTTGATGTACAAAGAGCAGGGTATCTCCCTTGCCTGCTGCCTCATGTTACAGTAAGTCAGCCCCTGTGCCCTCCTCCTGCTGACACACAACCACTGACTGTGGACTCCACACCTCTTGACTTGCTGCCAAGCTTTTGATGTAAGGAAAATTGCTCTGAATCTGTTTGATCCTTTGAAGATGCATCTTCAGTTGTTATGCTGACAAATCACAAACCTGTGGAGTCACCTACCAAACCCAGAAAAAACATTTTGAAGGGAACAGATCAGGATAGCTGATGCCACCATGCTGACCTGATGGAATAAATGATTTGGTGGAGGAGCAAGACTGAAATAAATAACTGCATGCATTTAGGCATGTTGGTTTAGATATACTGGAACTTGTTCCATGTGTGTTGGGAATGTGGTAACGTTAATAACAGCAGAAGTCTTGAGGTGGGGAAATGCCATAACCATGGAAACTCTTGTAGAGCAGAACTGCTCCTTCCCATCCCCAGAGCTGCCCATGGGGTGAGGGATGTCACAGCAGACCCTTCCAGTTGCAGTGTGCAGTGAACTGGGCTTCCACTTTCCCTGTACCTGAACAAACTCACAGTTGACAGCTGTACCAAAGAGTTGATTTGTGACATCCAGAAACTGGATTAAGCTCATTTTGGGAAGATTCCCTGAAGCGTTTGAGTCTCCAGTTGAACTTAAGAAGTGTGAGTGAGGCAGGAGAGCAGCCAGTGATATAATGATAAAGCATTAACCTGTGATGTGACTTAGGGTCAGCTGCCTCTTCTCATCCATTCAGAGAGGGATTTGATTCCCCCCTCTTGCACCCTGAGTGAGAGTCTTAAGCTCTGACCTGTGGTTGCAGAGAACCAAAAGAGAGCTGCTTATTACTTCGGGAGGCAGATATCTCAGGAACACCCTGAGGATGGAAGGCCCCTGCCTAATTAAGACATCATCAATATTTGACTTCCACCTGCCTCAACCAAAATCAGTACTGTGGCTGCTTGGAAAGAATATGTCTCTCCCTGTTTTGAAGAACTTACTTATTTTTTCAGTTTTAATATCAAGTGGTTTCCAAGGGTAGAGAAACACTTCTATAGTGTTTTACAGGGACCTGTGATGCTGGAAGCAAAGCTAAATTTCCTGAAAGTTCATAGGCATCTGGTTCAGCCCAAACCTGCAGTCTGGTTAATAGTGTCAGATCTGAAGAGCTGCTGTTCGCATTTCACTCCAACCTTCACAAACACAACTGCCCTGGCAGTATTCTCATCAGACAGAGAGAGGACCTGTAGAAACAAGCCACATTCAAATATATATGACCAGCATACAAAACAATGAGTTAGTAGCAGAGATCTCAAGTCTTTAGCTATATTCAAGAAATGACCCAATAAGCCGATTGCTTATTCATGCTCTTGTCAGCTCCTCACAGAGGTGGGCAGTTTGGGGTGATAAGTACATACAGGAAAATCAGCCTGCAGTCAAAGGGCAGCAGGGACCAGCTACGCAGCACTGCCAGATTTGCTGCCAGCAGATTACCATGAGAGGCAGTGCTAAGAAGGATGAACTGCTGAAGTTTCCTACAAGCTCCCTTTTCTGTGACCTATATTGGAAGGTCATCCTGTACTGGACTTCTTGGACAGTATCACAAGCTTAGGACTGCAGCCAGTTGGAAGATGAAGTGGAAAACCTGTCTTGAAAAGCAATCACTGACTAATTTTATGTCACGAGTATCTGATGCTAAGAAAACACACACATGATTTAGGTGTCCTTAATGTACAATTTGGCTCCATGGTGTTACTAAGCATGCGGGCTGGTCGAGAAACCTGAAGGGCAAGGCTCCAATATCATGTCAGGTGATAGGCTTGGAGACATGGGACAAACTCGTGTAGGCCCTTCCCCTCCAAAGTCTGCACACAGCCATGCAAAACAGGGCCAGGATGGACACAGAGGCATCAGCCCACTCTTCAGGAATGTCAGCCCAGTGGCATCATCCTCAGCTGCTCTCCAGCCACTGCCTCTCCCTTGCTTCAGGATCTCATGCTAAGCTGGTTTTTAGGGCTGAGATGCCACAGGACTGAGATGCTGGTGGTGCTGGGGAAGTGTGTGGTGTCCTAAGGCAGGCTGGATTTCTGCAGAAAAGGGATTTCTGTTTGTAACTCCATCAACTGACAAAGCCCACTGAGGAGCCTATGGGACAGAGACTGCCACATCAGTGGGATACAGTTACTGTTTATTACCATAGCAGAATTGTTCCATTCTGTCTTAAAAGTTAAGGCAAATGGAAAATTCTGCATAAGGGTCCAGCTCTGAGAGCAACTGATGGGAAATATTCAGACTGTTACCGAATCAGGATCAAATTTTATTTACCCACAGGCTCTCCATGAGGGCTTCGTGTTTTAGCCGACAGGGTATGACTGGTTTTCAGGCCAGTACCATGTGCTGAGCATCCAACCACAAGTCAAAACAACAGCCCAATTTCTGAAGCAAAAATCTAGCAATCATATTTCCTTATGATTCACAAAGTTGCTTCAATTTGTTATAATGCAAGGCCCGTCCCTGCTCTGACTTGATGGGACCAGCTTTGGAGTCTTTGATGTCAGAGGCCTTGAAAGCCCCATTTCACAGATGAGCCAGCTTTGCATAAATAAACAAAGTGACCTCTGAACTGGAGCCTGAGACCTGAGCACACTTCAAAGCACTGGGGGAGGTGCTGGGGGGGCAGTGGGGGATGAAGCGATCAGCATCCATCATTAAGGCAGCCCCCACTCCACACTGCTGCTGAACAAGGGGTGTAAATAAAAGGAGGGAGGCAAGTGGGGAGGGAGTGAAATGAGGGGGAAAGTGATGTAATCCAGTCAGGCTTGAACAATTATAATGAGGCCTTCTTCTTCTCCCATGGATGAATGAAAGAAATCCCTCTGAATTCCGGCTTTAGGAGCTGACTCGCGCGTTTACCCAGACGCATCACATTTGCACATCATATTTGCTCCCCAATGTCATTCACTGCTGCAGAAGTCTGGGGAGTGACCAAACTCAAACTGTTTGTAGGAGGTGGATCTTGGGCCTTTCTAGAAGTTAAATCAGATTTTGTTCTGTTGAGCCTAACCAGGAAAACATAGACCATAAACTTTGAGCAGCAAAAGACTGGACTGATTTTTCAGCAGCCTTGAAGGTGCAGAAGATGGCAGATAAGCACACACAAAAGCAAATGCAATCTTAAAAAGTAGGTCTCTGCAGTTTATCTCAGATGCATTCAGGTTTTCCTGTAATACTTGCTGGAATTTAAAGGGAAACACAAGGCAAAGATCACTCTGCACTTTGTTTTAGGGAGTCTTCTGCTATCCCGACTGGTTTATCTGATGCCCGGATGAATGGTCCATGAGGTGTATGTGTAGGAAGGCAGCAACGACTTTATCTCTGGGATATCACAGGGATTAAGGCACTTGCTTTCCCCACATCTCCTTAATGTGGATTAACACTCCGGGTTTCATTAGAGTTTCAGCTGGTATTAATCCTCAATGGCCAGGGAAAACCAGCCCAACCCACTGGCTAGCACAAATGCCATCTGAGAGCTACCACTGCCAGCTGACAGTTTTATTGCTCATCTTGTGATATTTGGGATGTTTCTGGAGGACCTTGAATATGATCTTGACCTTCAAGTCACTACTTTAAAATATAGGTGGTTTTTAGCCACTGAATAACAACTCTTAACATCTGTGATTCTGAAAAAGAACTCTGTACAAATACACTCTAAAAGCTTGGGAAGAAAGGAGCAAAACACTCATTTTGGAGATCTTGTGATTTTTCAGCTTGTTTTGTGGTTTTTTTGCAAGGCCTAAACTATGGCTTCAGGACCCTTGAGACAGGTGAATCCCAAGGGTCACTTGAAATCATTAAGATTAAGATGCATGGTCTTTATTTTGACTAATTCTGATGTTTTTTACCATCACTGAGGTCTAATTTACCAAATCTCCACTCTGAACCCTTTTTCCTGCGAGAGGCAGACAGGGCCAAACTCCAATGAACTTGTCCCACTAACACAAACCTGGCATAAATTTTACATACTATTCTGAATGTTCTTCGTAGACGCTCCATTAACCCTCCTCCTCATGCTCACCATTCCTTACCCTGCCTATATTAATAGTGTCACCTACTGTATTAACAGTGCTGATGTTATGAAAAGACAGGAAATGTGTTTAGAGTTTATTTGGAAGGGCTCAGTGAAAGCAAAGGTATCGGGAATATTTGGAGATAGAAAAAAAGACCTCATGGAGGAAACCCCTCTCCTTGGGTCCAGTCAGACAAAACCCGTCAAAATGGAAAAGCAGAAACCCACTCAGAAGGGTGCATAGCCAAAGAATACTTTGCTTTTCTCAAAAACACCCACCTCAAACTAAAACCAAACAACCCACAATAAAACCAACACAAAGTAAAAGGTTACTGGCAGAGAATTTCCTTCTGTGACAGGCACTGAAGACTTTACTACCTACTGCCTTTGACTGCAGTTGGGCCAAAAATAACCAGAGGTATTAAAACTGGAATTTCCTGACAATAAAAATTAAAAAGTATGTGTTGGTGGCTTTTTTGGTATTTTCAGCTCTGGCCATTTTCATGAGAACTTCCTTGCAAAAACTGTCATGTATTTCACTTCAGGCCCAGCACTGGGAATCTCTTGGTAAGCAGGATGCTTTGCAAAAGAAACATTTGCAGGCCACCTGCCTCCTGAAATGCTGGAGAGGCTCCACAGTCAACAGACAAAAGCCCTGGCTGGGTAACGAAGAAATGAGGCTTCTGCCCAGAGCTGCATCAGTAACTCACATTTTTAAGTTGTGATGATGTGCAGGCCCATTGTATCACCTGTCAGTGACAAAGCTCTGAATTGGTGGTTATTGCTGCATCCCACATTTCAGCAACAGGTGAATATAATCAGAGATGACAGCCTTAAGACCAAGGAAGACTTAACTCTCTTCCACAGAATGAGAAAAAGAGGGACTATGGGGTAGCACAGACACATGAAAACCAGTTTATTTTACCGAGCTCCAACAGCACAGACAAACCAGTCCTACTTCTATGGAGAGTTTCAGCAGCCCAGAGAGAATCTTTCACCGCTGTGCACAAGCTGCCACCAGCACATGCAGTAACTCTTACTACCAATTCCTCCTTCATACTGCAATCTCTGCTGGGAGACCAACATGGCCATATCCCTGCTCTGTACTCTTGCATAAACAATGCTGTGGTTTATTGCTTGGGCTTGATTTAAAAACTTTGGTATGGAAAGGGATCCTGTATTTCCTTAGAGAGGTAAATTTGTAAGGTGGAGAGGTGGAACTTCAGAAAAGTGGGGTATTTTCAAGGTATAAAGGGATTAATACATAAAAAACTGAGATAAAAACATGAAAGCATTTAAATTGAACATATGTGAAAGCTTCCCAAGAGGGGTATCTCTATGGACGTCACTTAGAAGAAGAGAAAGCAGCTCTATTTCACAGAATCATAGAATGATTGAGTCCAACTACAAACCTAACACTGCCAAGTCCCTCTAAACCATGTCCCTAAGAGCCACATCTACATGTTTTTAAAATATCTCCAGGAATGGTGATTCTATCACTTCCCTGAGCAGCCTGTTCCAATGCCTGACAAACCCTTCCATGAGGAAGTTTTTCCTCATGTCCAGTCTAAAGCTACCCTGGTGCAACTTTAGGCCATTTCCTCTCATCCTGTCCTTGTTACCTGGGAGCAGAGCCTGACCTCCACCTGGCTGCCCCCTCCTGTCAGGGAGCTGTAGAGAGTGAGAGGGTCCCCCCTGAGCCTCCTTTTCTCCAGGTAAAACACCTTCTGAGTCCATGCAAGATATGATCTGTTCCTACCACATTCATCTCTCTCCTCCCCTTCTCTGTGCCTCTGACTCTCTGTCTGCTTCAGATCTGCACCTGGTTTACAACCTTCTTCCCCTCCTTCCCCAACCACTTTCCATACTGCTGTGGAGGGAGAAGCCTTTCTGAAAGTGCAGCTCTTCCTTGCTCCTTGTGGTCTCTTGCTGCACACAGAGCTCACGAAGTCATCTGAGACACATTCTCAGCCGTGGCTCCATCTGCACAAGGGGATGCTCCAGCTCCTGCTGTAACCACACAAAGAACCACAAGGACAAACAGCTGGAGCTTTTCACTCAACCGCTGCAATTCTCCGGGCTGCCATTACAACAATTACGTTACAAAGGCAATCACAGCCCTTCCGCCGTGCTGACTCCTCCAGACACCAGGACCTCCTGCCCGACTTCAGGTCTCCATTCCACAGAGGGCAAGAAAACAATCCTTCTTCCTTTGTTGTTGTTGTTGGGGTTGCTTTTTTTATCAAAAATCTCCAGCACACACAGACAGCAGCCCTGAGAGTTCTGTACCACAGGCACCAGTCTGCGGTCACAGTCCTGATCTGCTACTGCAGAGGATGAAAGGGAGAAGAAATAAGAGAACAAGATGAGTGGTTAGGCCTCTGCCTTGTCACCAGCACTTTCTGAGCATGAAATAGCAGCCCCCAAAAGACAGCAATTACCAGCCAGCTGTTCCAGACCCAGAACAAATTGGTAATATTTCCCAGTACGTTTTAATGTTACTCTGATAGCATCAAGACTTTCTTAGAGACAGGGTCCCAGTATATTAGAGGTTGTTCACAGATAGCACAGAAGACAGACCCTGTTTAAAGAGTTTACTGCCTGGGTAGTGCAGGCAGAGAGTGGATGTCACACATATTAACATTCCTTGAAAAACATATTTTTAGAATCCACCCATTTTGGCCTGGTGGAGGAATGATGGGGGTCTTGTACTTTATAGAGTTGAGAAGAAAAGCTTCATTTATAACACCAGTCAGCCTTTCTGCATTATAACCATTTCACTGCAATTATTATTTGTAATAATAAATCACTAGTTCCGTACAGAAAGTTTATAAACACTGGGAAGAACTCTGTGATTTTAAGTGTTATCTGACAAGTAAGTTTAAACAGTCCTTACTTTAGAAACCTAACTCTAGTGCCCAAGTCCAGAGAAGGACAAGAAGGTCAGGGTGACACCTACCTCTCTTCCCTGACTGCAGAAGAGATGATGGCTACATACAGTGGGTGCCAAAAGCGAGGTGGTATGAACACTCCACCCAAAAATACAGGCCAAAATTCCATCTTCAACAATCCTAAATTGCTTAGGGTTGGGGGAGGGAGGCATGCCACTGAAAGGACTAATGCAAGGTTAATGATAAGAAGAAGATTACAGCAGAGCCGAGGATAAACTGATAAGACCTGGCTCCCAGCCTTCTATTTTAACCACTACACAGCTGCTGTCCCCCATAAAATTATACCTCTATCAGTCTCCTCCCTACTAGCACTGATCAATGTTTATTATTTTCCTCACCAAAATGTGTGGAAACATTAATGACACATGTTCTATCTCCCTGAAAATTCACATGGCCAAAATGGGCCAGCACAAAGAGATTTCCAGAGGGGTTGGAAGGAAAGACAGATCACACATGTCAGTGACTGAGCACAGGCTTTATTTTTGGATGGCATTTAAAATCAAACAAAAATAATCAATTGTACAGTCCTGTCCCTTCCAAACACTGAGATAATTCCTTAGTGTGGAATTACCCAATCCATCACGATGAACTGCGAATTGCAGTACTGGGCTTTACAGCCAGGAATGTGGATCCAGCTGTTTCTTCCACACCAGTACGAAAACTATTGAAGCATTCTTTATGGGCTTACATATTTCATAGTCTTCTGGTAGAAAAGTAAAAATATCTCCTATGGAAGAAAATGAAACATCCTACGACAATTACCAAATGAAGCAAAATCTCAGCGAGGACTGCTCAACATCTTTAATGGGAAAGGTGTGTCCCATATGTGTTTGCCTGAGGTGAAAGATCACACCTCATCAAAATAGGTCAATAGGTTATTATGGTTTAACTTTGATTTCAAGAAATAACAGCACCTAAAGGGGTAGAAGTGCTAACACATTAACAGAGGATGATAGCTTTTAATTGGACATTGCAGAGAATACAACTGTCTAAGACCTTCATTATGTTCAGTGGGGCACAAGATGTTGTTAGGGAATCCTTCCTCTCACATTTCAGAAGAGAACTATTTCAGAAAACAGTCCATATATGTAATAAATATGAATTTTAATATGTCATTGGCAGCAGTCAGCCCCTCATCAGTCACCAACCCACAACTTTATACTCAAATCTCTTTTGATAGACTTTCTAAAGGTCAGGTAAACCACTAAGTCAGAAAGCAAAGAAAAGACATTTGAAAGGGTAGAAAGAAAATATAATTTTTATCTTTTAAAACTTAGATTTATCTTTTATAAACAAACTGATACGCAGTTGTGTAACAGCAATATGGAACTAGTGTAATCTCTCTGACCACTACACTTTACAGCATGACAATAAGCTAAATAAATTGAGATTTTGGGGACAGGAAAGACAGAAAGTAGCTTTGGTGTCTGATATCAAGACTTGCAACATTGGCCCCATATGCTGTTAAATACACAATTTTATTAATGAAGTGCCATTTACCTGCTGTGTAATGTTCAATGAACGATACATATATCTCTATGTCATTGTCAGACTAATAATAAGGTGATTTAAGTAGCAAAATCTTACCATTTTCACAATTCTGTCCAAGAACAACCCTGGACAAGTGGCAATTTTGTTGGCTCCCAAAACAAACTGAATACTTGGCACTCTACCTAACGTGAGGATTACAGTATATTACACAGGATAACACTGGCCTGTGTCTAGCCAAAATTAAACCTAACCTAATTACATGGAGTAAATTATAGCTTTCCGTGAGGGGCAAAACACAAATTGTAAAAACGGTTGCTCCACCATTAACTATATAACCCAAATGCTGTCATTAGAAATTTCTAAAACATGCTTCAAAACAATGACTAGCGTAGTACAGTCATTCCTATGGGATGGAATTGAATTCCTTTGTGTGTTTTTGCATTTTTTTTAATGCCTGTCCTAGCACATGACCAGCAGCCTATAAGAACAACCACCATCTTGGGATCAGAAAGGTCCAGAGACAGAAGCTACCTAAAAAAACCACAGAATCATAAAATCATAGGATAGCTTGGGCTGACAGGGGCCTTTCAAGGTCATCTAAAAACATATGAAATGCAAGAATATTTTAGGTAGAATTCAACAGATTTTGAGTGCTCAGTAGCAAAGTTACTGCATTTTTCTGAGAGTGAGGGTACAGCTCACCCCAACACTCAGGATTCTCCACAGTCAGAGACACAACATGTCCCATGTTAATGTACTTCCTACCTTGAACCTCATTTAAAGGTTTCACTGAGCTGAAGGAGGGGCAGGGAGTCTTCATAAACAATATTGGTTTGCAGAAAGGAAAATGCATTGAGGAGACAGACCCGGGCTGCAACTGGAATTCAGCGCTTGTCAATGAACCAGAACTACCTAACACCTAACCAGAGTTAGTGTCACCTAGGACCTTGACCAGATGATCCAGAAGAAACTTCTTCCAAGAGGTATTTCACCCTCTGATATTTAGAAGCTAAAGCAGGTGCAATTTATTGGCTTCCTATGCAAGTTACCCCACATGGACTGCTCTTGGAGAGCGCTGGAAGCCACAATCTGCACCAAGGGGGCAACTGGGAAAGTTTAAGTCCTGTATTCAAAAAACAGAGAACATCTCAGTATTATCTGTGGAGGGAAAATATTTATTTTTGACTAGTAAACAGTGCTTCCTCTAAAACCTCTAAATATTTACTCTAACAAGCACTGCAGTTTACACACCTTATTTTTTACTGTGATAATGCACATTATTATTAACATACTCATATGAATATTTCATACTGAATGTATTCCACATGCTGTTGGCTATTTTAAACAACAGATGTGATAGGGATTTAAATGCCAATTTTTAAACTGTACAGTTGACTGAAATCCTGTGAGCCATTCATAGATTGCCAGATATTCTATTTACATGATTCCTCCCATGTAAAATACTTCAGGGAATACTCCAGACTCTGGCATATGGTTTAGAATGATGATGACTGATGTTGGAGATGCCACACAGACAACAGGACATATTATCTGGTTACATCTGTGTGTAAAATGCTTCGAGATTTTTTGATGGAAGGGGTTATGAATGTGTGAGGCTGAGATGCTGCCTTTATGTCCCTCTAAATCATGCTCAGAGATAACAAGCAGTTAGAGCCCCGTCAGTGCAAAACCAAGCACTTTTATGAATGCGTTTCATTGCATCCATGTGCTGTTATCCCCCTGGGTAATTATGACTTGTGGGTGAACCTTGAAAAACTGTGGAGGATCAGCTGAAAAGGAGAACTCCAAGGCCAAAACACGTCCAGACCCTGAAAAGGGAAACCTTGTGAGAATAGCCTGTGCACAGTCAGATTGTAGTGCACTCAGGGTGTACTCTTCCCTCCTTGCAACCCCGGGGAAAGCCCTGTCCGTGCCACAAATCTGACTGACTTCCACTTCTGCATCTGCAGCCTCACAAATCCCACGGGCCCGAAACTCCCACGCTCTATAGCAGAGGCCCTGCCTGACAGATTACATGCAAATGTTACAAATACATCACGGGCTAGAGCAGAGGAATGTTCACAGTGCTGCAGACACACTCGGGGAAAAAAGATCCAGCAAGACCCCTTGGTGCAGTCCCCACGGTAATACATCCTAAATGAGGAACTCTATCGTGTGAAAACATTCCTAATAATTCCTTCTGTTTTCATTAATAATATTAAATTTCCTGCTTCTGGGGTATCTTTTGTTTTAACAAGCACAGCTTTTTGTCTCGTCTTCTGAAAGACTGCGCCACTGTAAGTCTATTATTACTATTTATGCTGAAGTCTTTTAAATGGGCCAGGCATCCATATCCAAAATCAGCAATTTGCAAGCCATAATCTCATACCAACCAGATTAACATGACACCTGAGATGTGTTTTCTTTCAAGACACAGGAGTCTGAATGGCTGAAAGTATCACAAATGCATGAAAAAATCGTCTTTCTGCTTCAGAAACATATGCAGTAGATTCTATGGTGCTTGTGAGTGACCTTTGGTGAGTTTTTTCTTGACAAAGAGTCAACTAAAACTTGAATCAAATTGTAATAGGCCAATGGTTTGAAATTAATAGAAAAAAAAAAAAAAGCTGTTTTCTTACTATCTGAAATACTGGCCCAGAAATAATTAGGGGTGGATAAATTATCTGGCCTACAATTTTCTCTGGCATATTATTTTACTCATGTCTTTCTTCTTCCTCTGCAGGGGGTGCTTGTGGTCATATTGTTCTGTTATTTATGGCTCACAGCCTTTTCAGTGGCAGCACGCACACCCAAGTGCAGGCCCGGAGCGGGAATGCAAATTCCTTGGGAGGTAAATGGGAAGAGAAAAATGTCCCAGACCACGCCAAATCTTTACAAGGATGGCAGTTAAACAGAAAACTATACTTTAAAACCCAAAACCAGGGAAACAACAATGCTTCATTATAATACCACGATTTGTGTATTTATGAGTTTTACATATAAGACCTGTGAAAGCCTAATTGGTTCTTTTGAAATTTTGCTATAAACCAGTGCCTGTATTACCCAGCTGATGCATCCCCCGAGTTATTTTGCTGGGTGGTGACTTGCTTCCCCTCTGAGTCGGTCGCTCCCAGGACCGTTCTCTGGCTCAGCTTTCAAGCTGATTTCTCTGACAAGCTGGCAGCAATAAAATAATTCATTCCAGAGGCTGAGAGAATCACCCGCAGCATATACGGTGAGGATCGCCTGGCAGCAGTACAGAGGCCTACGCAATGGGAAGCCTGGGGTAAACCCTGGGCTGGGACGCCTGGATGCCACAGGGAGGAGGGAAGGCTTCAGTAATTCGACCAGGAATAAAGGCAGCCTCATGGCAGTGGGATGGGAGGAACGCCAGAGAGGGGTTGCTCCAGAGAAGACTCGCTGAAAGGAAGAGGCAGCAACCACGGAGAGGAATATTTTTAATAAAAACAGAATTTCCGTGAGAAGAAGCAATGGGGTGAAGCCTGCAACGTGGCGCAGGTCTGTGTATCCATGACCGCTTCTGAAGGCACAGGGAAGATAGCTGAGGACAAGTCAAACAGCCGTGCTTTTGCAATGGTTTGATACCGTTTTGTCTGTCGGGAAATGCTGGGAATCCACAAACTGGAAAAAAAAAATAATACTTGTGCCACATAATATGATGTAGGAAGTCTAGTAACTCTGAAAATCTTAAAAATACAAAACAGATCTGTTCAAGAGAAAAAAGGTGAACTCAGAATGTAGGAAAAGCACAAGGTTTTGGATTACATCTGTGGATGGGGTTTCTGTAAGAATAAATAGGCTTGAGGTACTGCATGTCCCTGTGGAAGCCACTGGATCTCTGGATGTTCCAGGCAACCAGAACTTCCTTTATCAGTACGATGTGTAATGAACTGCCCAATATCTTACTGAACAATCACCATCCTGTTGCAAGCCAGTCTGATTACACATCCCTGGGCACTCCCAAGCCAAGCACATCTGGGTAGGGATTAGTCACTGGTTTTTCAGTAAACTCCTGGAGTAAGGTCTTCTGTCTGATCCATTCGAGGGCCAGGGACCTCACTGCCTTTATGCCCTCAAACCTCTTTTAGCACAGCCCCAGCTGACTCCCACGTGCTGCACTGGAGTCCCATTGCAAACCAGGGTGATTTGGCAAATTCCCTTTGAGATAACAGCAGAAAAACAATGTTTGTCTGTGCTGGCCTTGCTCTTTGAGCACTCAGGAATTGTGCTGCTGGAAAAGTATCTTAGCTTCAGCATGAACCTTCCTGAATTTGACCTCTGGCTGGTAGAACCATGATTTGTCAGGATTTCACATGATGAGAAGTCTCTTCCACAAGGCCTTCTTTTAACAGAGGGAGCTGGCTCTCCTGCACGACCCAGCTGGTTGAGCTCAGGGGACAGATTTCCATTGCTTCCATTCAAACTTGCCCACACAAAGTTCACTGATCCTTAAGGATTCCCTGGCCAAGGTCAAATGCCGGACCTGCAGTAGGGATGGCTCTCCACAGAACCTGTCTGGGAGGTGATGCACCACCTTGCTCCTTCCCAAGCAAAGGCAATGCGACCATGCTGTCAGTCCAGCAGGGATGCAGAACAGCCTTCAAAACATGACATTCAATCCCATACTGAAACCTGTCCGTTGAACTGCCAGGCTGAAGCTGGCAGAACTTAGGATTATGTTTCTAATTAAGCAGAAAATTGCTTCTATTTAATTTCTAAGCTGCACATTACTCAAGTGACCAGCTATTCCAAATGAAAACTGCTTTGGAAAATTCCCAGAAACTGAGGTGTGGCATTAATTCTGTATAAAGCAGAGCAGAAGGCAGCTGTCTATAGCATGAGCAGTTAGTTGGTGCTCAGCAGTCTTAAGAAGATTAAATATCACCTTAATTTCAGAAGCCTTCTGCTCTGGCTGTAAAAATGCTACAACTGCAATAATAATACAACCAATTGTAAAACTTCAATGTTTGGCTTGGATTAGTACCACTGCTACTTTATTCCACAGGGGAAGTAGTGCAGTGAGTCTTACGTGTTATCTCCTCCAGATGAGAAGGGTTAATTACCCAATATTCATTACAGCAATTGTGGTTTTACTTGCTCAGTGGAAAAAAATATGTTTTCTGCTTTATAAACAATGGGTTAATCTTATCAAAAGGAAAAAAAAATACCTCTGAAAGCAGATTTTTTTTTCCATTAGCCATTTTGAAAAAGGAAAAAAAGTGAAAAAGCATTTTTAGCTACTAATTGAAGAAAAAAAAAAGGTTATATAGCTATTTTGGGGACAGTAAAGCTGGGGAACATATACCCATCTCCATAGTTAAACACATCACAAATTGCTGTTCAGGGCACATCTCAGAAGAGGCCTGCAGGAGCTGTTATCTCAAAGCTATCAAAGCCTCTTCCTTGCCTTTAAAGGGGAGATGTGGAGCAGATAGCACAGCACCAGCCAGGCTCTGGGCTCTCCTCCACCACTGGAGAGGTGACCTTCCCTGCTGATGGCCCAGGACCGCATCTGTGAACCCAGGAGCAAGGGGTTCCCACCAACTGAGAGTAACACAGGGATAAACAGAGCCAAATTGTGAGGCTCTACAGTACAGGCAGGGACGCAGAGAGAGAAGCATGTTGTTTCAGTGTGTATAACTCACTTAAATTTACCATGCAGTTTCAGCTTGCAATCCCATATTTCCTGTCCTAATCTCATACACAATGTGGGTTTTGTACTGTTAAGCAGTTTCTCTGTGGTTGCTCCACAGCGATGGGCAAATTGATTCCTGTAGGAAAGGCCAGACTCTGCTTTCAGATACATTCACTGCTTCCACTGGTCTGAAATGGGAGTAGCTGGTGTGTTCAGGAACAACTGGTGGAGGAAAAGGCATAGGTGTAAGGCACAGAGAGCTGATTGCTTCTCACTTCTCCCCAGTGCCTCTGAGTGAAAATGGGTAAGGTATTTACTCCTCTTACTGCCTCAAATTTTTACTCATAGTAATATTAATTCTGCCTTTTCTGCAGTTGCAAAATAACATATTCTTTGGGCAGGTAGTGCACAACTGTTCACGACCATTTGTGCACCCCTCTACAAGGAGCTAGAAATAAAAGCAACATTAGCACTTCTTTAGAGGAAAGGCTAAATACAAACTCCTTTTAACAACCTGTACAGCATGACAGCAACATTATACAACTATCACAGGCCTGATCAAAGGACACTAAAGCCAATTAAAATGTTTCTTTGGCTTCAAAGTAGAATGGAGGAAGAATATTAATGTTTAAGGATGGATGTGAACTACACAGGAAGACCAAATAACCTGAAAGTGATCTCCAATGGCATCTCCCTGAAGGGCTGAACTGGTCTCCACCATATATTAAAGGATTATATCAAGACTGAAGCAATGCCACAAAAGAGGGGGGAAAAAAAAGACCATGGAAAGCACAAGTTGTAAAAAGTCCCAGGAAAAGGAACAATACAAATTATACTTAGGAAAAAAGCCTGGATAAGATTACCACCTTCACCCTTCAAAGTTTTTGCCTGAAACCAAATCTAAATCACACCTTTGCTGCACAGGGGTATTGCTGGATGGGAAGGTGAAACACCTCATGAGCAGCTGCAGTGCAAATAGCAGCAGTGAAAGATGCAAACCCATCTGCTTAGTAACATGTTTGCCTTAGGACAACATATGTTGTGTAGCTTATTTGTGTGAGTCTTTGATACCTGATTTGATCCACACCTTGGGTTTTTTTAGTTTTTTTTTTGAGCTTAACAAGGAGTAGGCCTTGTGATAAATCCTGATCCGTATATGCTGTCAATTGACCCATAAGCAACTTGTGCTGGAATTTAGGGAACATTGCTTTAAAGGTTGTCTGGTTTTGCTAAATATGTAATGGCTTGTCTGCACACAGGGGATAAGCAGACCCAGGTTTGTGCTTCTGTCACCTAACCGAAGGACAAGCTTCCAGCATCACCCAGCAGATCAGGCAGCACACAAGCACGGTGTGCCACTGGGAAACGGATCACCCCACATCAGATAAACATCACCTGGCCCCAAGTGCTTCTCTGTGCCTGTGATTTCTTAAAACATCCTTGCCATGGCCAAAAAGAGTATTTTTCAGGAATCTATCCAACCTTTCCTGCCTTCCAGAGCTGGAGAAGTGACTGGTTCTTTGCGTTCAGCAACAAGCGGGAATGGTGGGCAGTGTGAGGCCACTCCAGCACAGGCAATTCACCTGATAAAAGCGTGATGATCCTGCAATAGGGACAAGGAGGCGAAGTTCCACTGGGAACAGATGAAATGCTGTTTGATTGTAACTGAGAAAGCATTGACTAGTGAGAATTTCATTATTTAGACAGCCTTACTCCATGTGAGGAGAGAGACTGGACACCCAGTGTAACACCTCCCACCTTTGCCATTTCCACAGCGTGCAAGGGAAGTTGAAGGGGTTGCCTTTTCTAGCAAAATCACTGCATTTCACTGTGAGTCTCAGGTGCTAGATTTTTTGATCATACATTCTCAAGACCTAAGAGCAGGAACTGGTTATTAAAATGGCAGCAACTACGAGTGAACACAGTTGGCAAGTGTAGCCAGGGAGGATGGGGAGAGCTGGCTTTTATGTCATACATTACTGCTTCTGAGCAAGGAAAGTTAACTGGCAATAAATTCAAATGAAAAGGAACAAGCTGATCAAATACTAAAATTGTCGTTAAGAAGGAACTGATTTAACCATCTGCAGTGCAGTGCACTGTGACACGGGAGCTTTGTCTCATGAAAAGCAAAGGAGATGCTCTTGGAAAATGAGCTAAATGCCTCATAACTTACAGAACACAAAAGCAGAGACACCTGTAGTGTAAAGTCACAGCTAAGAACGTTTTCAGCAGCAAAGCCAGGCCTGCGAATAGCAGGACAGAATTAAAGTCTCTTCCTATGCCTCAACTGTTGCATGTATTTTCTCTCTCTATCTATTACTCAGCATGAGAAGTCAGTACCTGCCTCCTTCACTCCAGCCTAGCCAAGCTCAGAGCCAAGTGAATGCTCAGAAAGAAGTGGGGCATCAGTGAGAAATCAGCTACACAAAGACTTGCCTTAAATCCCCTGAGATAATTTAGCAGGTCTAAAGGCTCTGATTCACAGCTCAAGCGAGGTAAGATTAGACAAATTCTACAGAAGCCAAAAAATAGCAGAAGAAAGCAAAAGAAAACAAAAGCCAGTGCAGTTGCTCTGGGGAAAGGCTGTTTGTTGTATTGGCTGCCTGCAAAGGCAGCCCCTTTCCCCAAAAATCGTTGCCAAATAACTTTCTAATATTGCAGAAAGGATTATTCTCTGTTACTGCAGAAAGTATTGGCAAGGTGAAGAAGTTCAAGACAAAGCTTCCACTCCCAAAACTCCTCACCACTACTATAATGACTTCTTATCTTTCAAGAGGTTCTGCCCAGATCCAGGTAACTCTGGATTCTGGGAAAATTCAAATCTATCTAAAAAACGGGGCAGGCCAGACCTGCCTGCCTGTATCAGACTTACAGCACCTGCAGCAATTCTCTGCCTCTGTGTGCATTTAAAGCACCTCTTGCAGTGCTTCTCTCCGGAGCTCTGCACATGGGGGGCTTCCTCTGCACAAGTGTCTGTTAGCACAATGTGCAGGGAGTGCTGCGGCACAAAAGCGGAAGGATTATGCTACAAACAGTCCAGCAGCCTTCAAAAGCCTTCACTATGTTAATAGCCTTTAAAGTGACATTTCAGAGCACCAGCGGCACCTGGTCCAGCTGCTCGCGGCTCCGCTTCCACCCAAACCCCTCTCTGCTCATCTCCCCACCCCACGGGCCAAGGTGAGGAGGGCTTGTGCCTGCCTACTCAGTGCTAAAATTTATTGGTTAGGCAAGAGGAGAGGACACAGGATTCTCCTTCGGTTTCTTGTGCACATTCTCCTCTACAGCTGCTGAACGTAACTTTAGCAAACATCAAGGAGAACAGGAGGCTTTACTGAATTAAAATATTTAACATACTGGCTAGTCATCGTTCCCTTTGAAACCAATACCCATCTGGGATTTGACTTCATGAAGACTGCTACAGTCTTTCCATGCCATGTCCCAAAAAAGTTCAGAAGGGAAGCACATTGTTGTATACTTTATGTAGGCCCACAGAAAGATTTGGTTTGGAGTGCACATGGACACAAAAGCTTTTTATCTCTGGGGACCTAACCTTTGATAACTGTCATTGCAAGCATTTTATTTTGCTCACTTAAGTAGCGCTATCAATAACTGCCTTTTGCTCTGAAGGCGAACGTGGTCTGCTTTTCCAAGCAAATGAAAACAAATTAAGGACTTAAAACACCCATCAGTTGTTCAGCAATTTGATCGCTATCTTTTTTTTTTTTAATTTATTTCCAGAAGATCCTTCAGGCCAGATAACAGTCACTCACTGTGGGCAACACTGCAGTCCACAGCATGTGTATTTTTTGAGAGCTTCAGTGAAATATGAGCAAGAAGCACAGATTAGAATCTGGCCTGGAATTACGGTTTGAACTCTGCAAAAACGGATACAGCAGGTCAAGTTCTCCTCTCAGTTACACCAGAGCAGCATTCCAACAAAGAACAGAAAATCCATGTTTTTTGCCCTCATTTTTTAGGTTATTTATACAACCTAGAATGATGGGGGTGGTTAGAAGGATTAAAATTATTTGTAAGAAATCCATGGCAAACTGCATGTGCATGTGGATCAGCTGAATGCTCGACTGAAGACTATAAAAGTGAGTCTGTGTCATTTGGGACAAGGCAGGTAGGTGTTACTGCCTTGCAAGTCCTATGCCTCTCCACGGCAATTTATGGAACCTGGATGAGTGCAGAGAAAGCTTTCCAGGCAGCAGAAATTTAGCTGCAGCAGCACAGAGCCCAGCAGGGTGATTTTACTCAAATACTCAAGATTCCTCAGTTATTCTGATTTACTCTGCCTAACAGCATGGTAAGACACACAGACTTTCACACCACCAGGGCTAGGTGGATGCTGCTCCTCATGAGATCTGGTCTAATTGCATCTGTCAACACTGAAGGCAGTTGTGGATGCACACTCAAAAAAGCAGCGAGGGGAATTTGACATTTACCTTTAAATGGAAAGAACTGCCATAAGCACAGTGGTAAACAGAACCCTGTGCAATACAGCCTGGGGAGTGCTCGCAGGGGAGCAGTGCAAGGTATTTCTGATGTGCATTTGGTAGAAACAGCATCTGGGGCCACAAACACGTGTGGACACAAATGGGTGCAAGTGAGTTCCATGTGAGAAAGGGAACGGGGCTTGGGCACCTCTGGTGCTGCTGCACTGGAGTTATTGGAGACACAGCATTTACTGGCCCAGCTCCTCCACTTGCTTACAGTGGGGACACATGAGGGATAAATTGCATCCTGTGATTCCAAGCAGCTGGCCAAAACCATAAAGCTGCAATCTGTAAACTTGCTCAGACATCCCCCCACCCCCTCCCCGTTGTCCCCCAAAAGGTAATAACTCCCCCTTACACACACACATGCACATTGTTCAGAAATATTAGCCATTTCTCCCCTGCTCCAGCTCTGGTAAGGCAGGTAATTGAAGCTTCAAAGGAGAATCACAGTTTAATGGAGCTGTGCTTGCCAAAGAAGACAAAGGACTTTGATTAGATTTCTTCCAGCTTATTTACATGACTTATCATTTTATAAATTCAACTTCCTTCCAAAGTTGATAATGAGATGCCTTGGAAAAAAGAAAGAAATGGAATGGTTTGTTTTGTCACAAGACAAGTGATTATTTTTGTGATAGACTATGTCTGGTGTAAAGTTCAAAAACAATGGAAGTAATAGTCTTTAGGCAAAACACATAACTGTTCCTGATAACAGTCTGCAAGGAAAAAATGGCAATTTCCAGAATTGCACATAATAGCGTGGACAAATACCTTCCAGGAGCTGCTGTCATGGTTAATTTCTGCTCTAAGATATAAAAACAGGGATGGCTTTTTGATTAGATGTTATTCATAACTTTTTATTTTTTTTGCATTTAATTTCTTTTGCCTGAGTAGAGAATGGACATTTCCGAAACAGGAAAAGACCATTAACATACTAGATTAAAATGTTTCCATGCATTTCAGCTCCTGTCATTCTGACTTGGACACAAATCTATCCAATTTCTCCACTGTGGAGTCCTCAGAAAATCACAGGCATGCTAATATTTTCTTAAACTGGCCTTTAAAGTGTGGCAATGAGCCTTGTAAATATTGAGATTTTAGTGAAGGAAAAAGAGAGTAATTGCATAATTTGAAATGATGATGGAAGTTACTTTCTGAGCAATAAGTGATAAAAGAATAGACAAGGTGATTTACTCTGATTTTCTATTCAGCAACTGGGCTGTATGGAGAAGATTTACCCAAAAGAACAGAAGGATGGGGACAGATGACCAGAGAAAGGATGGAGCAAAGCATCCCCCTCTGCAGGGAGTCAGCTTCAACACTTAAACTAACTGCCTCTTTATGGTTTGCATAAAACCCTGACAATTAAGTACTCACCCAGGGCATCTGACAATTTAATCTGGGGGTCTACCCACGTGAATTTATCCCAATTAACTACCACAGTTAAATCATGCCTTAGCTGAGTCTAAATTCACTTGAGAAGCACTCAGTTCTGGCCCCAAGCTTCTCCAATACATGCATCAGCAAAAGAAAGGCTTGTATGCTTGAGTTTTGCTAAAAAAGAAAATAGATGTATATATATATTCCATGTCATTAAATAAAAACAACATTAAAGCAAAACTATCCGTACAATAATTAAACAAAAATAAAAAGCTCCAGCATACTTGAGCAGCAAACCTATAAATAGTTTCCAGAGAGATTCTCTACATTTCTAAAAATAAAAGCTGTCATAATAAGAGCATGTTGCAATAGTAAATCTTGCTGGAAAAAGTTCTGAACCTTGTGTCTGTGAACTAAGAGAAACTAAAGCAAGAATTTTTACAAGTCACTTGACTCAATATTATGGTACATTAACCTTGATTTTTATTACCGCTCAGCATTTTTGCTGTTGAACCAGACCAAGCCCCAGAAACACTGAAGAGTACACATATGGGGAGGAGGAGAGAAAAGGGAGGATTTGGGTTATAATCACTGAAAAAACGCAATATGAATTCTGCGCTAAAAACCCGAGGGGGTTGTCATTTTATCTGACTGATTGGCTCTATCCATAATTAAACCCCACCTTGTCTCCCCATGAATCAAAACACGTGTCTGAGAACCGTGCGGGAGGCACAGCCCAGGCTGGGATATGGGCTCAGCCTCTCTCCATCAAGGCTGGACTCCAGGAGGAAAGTAACTTGCCAAAACATCCATTTAAATGACCACCTCTTATTCGGTGGAAGATCACATGTTTGCAAATAAAGTGGCTAAAAATAAGAAGTGTAACTGCTCCGTCTGTGCACTGATGGGAAAGGCAGATATTGCCTGTAGCTCTTACCCACCACAATTTTGTTCTCAACTTACCCACCACCCCCTGTTTTATGGTTCACCCTGCGGTAAGATACTGGAAGTCAGAGCTGTTGATTGCCAGTATGAACCTGGTGCTGGTCTTTATAGTGCCTTGTACCAACAGCCTCTGCTGGAAAACAGTTTGGAAAATATTGGGCAATATTCTCCAGTCATTCCAGTGGGACCACATGAGAGCTCTGAATTAACCTTGGCCAAAAAGGAAGCAAAAAGGGAAATAAAGAAAATTAGTGGAGATAGCATTCCTGATAATCCATTTGATTTACGTGCCTAAATCCTGGCCTCTGATAGAACAGGCGACCCAGCTGCTAAACAAATGCTTGAGCAAAGAATTTGGCAGCCACATTTCTAACCATAGGTCACGGCAAAGCAAATCATCTTTGCTGCCCTTGGCAGCACTGGAAAAGGTCATTTCCCGAAGATGCAGAGCCCCAGAGCTGTTCCAAGGGGGCCAGGACACCCCAGAAGCACTGTGGCAGAGCTCGAAAAGCAGCATGAAGGAGCAGCAAAATCAGTTCATCTCAATCTCTTCTTAAGGCAACTGTGCATCCTCACAGGTATGACTGAGAGCTGCTTGTGTTTGACAGAATGGGACGCCAGTGGTGTGGCCGGTGTCCTGGCCTTTCCAGGCTTTCTCTCACCTTCCTCATCAGGAGTCTGACAATCTCAGGGTCATCCCAGAACCATCCCACTTCACAGATTTAAGCCAGGCCAACACGGTGCGGATGCCCTTTGCCACCCTGTGTTTGTGTCCCTCCAGGCTCAGACACACCTTTACATTTGTCTGCAATCAAACGTCAGAGTGCTACCGTGGGACTTTTCTAGAATAAATATTTGAATTGTGATTTCTCCTAGTAACAGAGAGCTCCTGCACTGATTTGTGAATGCTGTTCTTCTACGCTGTGTAAGATCACCAGCAAATGGGAAGGTGCCTTTGGAGGAAGCCAAACAGCCCAGAGCAAACACACTGGCACCCAAAACCAGGAGCCAACACAGCAACAAACGAGGCCAGATTTCTTTAGTCAAACTGCCATGTGAGTGGAGCAGCTGTGGCTCACCTCGAGTGCAAATGCAGCATATGCTGAGTATTTCAGTGATGTGGTGAATGCAGTTAGGGCAGAAACGCAAGCCCAGAGAAACACATGGCTGGGTTTACAGGAGAGGCAACATGGTCTCATCTCAAGCAGACTCCCTCATCTTCAACACACCTCCATCTATCCAAATATTTCTGAAGAATGTCTTACCTGCCTAACGGTCAGCTGTAAATCCCCTTATCCATAGAAGTGTGCACACCAGTGTGCCTTTACTGGCCAGGAAATCACAAGTAAGTACCCACTTACTTGGAAATTCTAACTTGATTTTTTTTGTATTACTCATTTGTGGCTCTCTCATGAAGCTAAATGATTCAGATGCCTTTCTGTATGCCGGCTGGCGTGGTGAGGCAGTGAGACCGGACCTCCAGGCCCACCAAAACTCCCACTGCTCCAGAGGAAATAGCTCCGAGAGCATCTGCGCTTGGAGTTGATTCTGGAAAAACTGTTTTGCTGTCAGTCCCCTGGTAATACCCTTATTCACGAGCTTTCAGTCCAGATGAGGAATAACTGGTGAGCTCAGACCCCTGGAAAAAGGGGTTTCCACTTCAGAACTGATGTTTAACAATGAATTTATGCCAGAATATCTTTTCCAGAATTTCCAAGCAAGGGAAGCGAAGTGGGCTCCCCGGATGGCTCTCTGTGCCAGTGAGACTCACAGTAATTCTGCATTTGATCATATCCACCTGAAAGAACAAGAACTGTTTTGACTGCAAAAGGAATTTTCCATAGGAACAGCAGGAGGCAAATCATGGAGCCTGGACTTGCCTGTTATAGCAGTCAATACTCATCCAAGGTTCCCAGCAAGGACAGAGGGAATTTACCTGCACACAAATTTCACATTTTGGCCCCAAGGGACTATTGATACCAAAAAACCAAAAGCCTTTCTTGCCTCCAAAGCAGGAGCATTTGGGAATCAAGGGAAAATCTGAAAGCTCCTAACGAAAGGAAACATTTCTATGGAGAAACTCCTCCATGCAAGCAAATAAGAAGTGGAAAAATATCAAAGCACTGGAGGGTTTTATGCAACAGTAGCCAAAACCTTGAAAGAAAACATTGTTAAAGGTTCGGTTTTTTCTCTTTTCTTTGGGGGGACTGTTTCTTCTGGAGTGGCCTATATTCTCAGGCCTGAATGCTCCCAAATTAATTGCTTTGCGTCCTCTTCCCTCCCCCCATCCCTTTTCTTTCTCTCTCTTTAGCCCAGTCCCAAGCCAGTGAAGTCTTGGCTGGGGCTTGTAATGAACTGGCAGAATGATAAAGAGATGCTGGGCTGCAGGGAGGTGGGGGACCCAAAGCCCACTAATAAGAGCAGGATCCCCTACTTACGCCGTGCCCCACCGCAGGGAAGCCATTAAAGACCCACAGAATAGAAGAGAAAAGGAAGAAAGTTCTTACAAGGAGCCCTCCCCTCCGCGGGCCCTCTCCAGCGCTTTTTGAGAACAGAGCTCTCGACATGGCTAATCCCTCCACCGCTTAATGAACTACAAGCTTCCCTTTCACTCGGACAAAAGTTTCTTTCCTTTCTCGGGCCTAATCGCAGACAAATGGTCCCCCCACCACGATGCCTGTTAAAAACCCATTCCCTTTTTTGAGGCTGCGAGGCAGGAGGAATGCCACTGGCAAGAATAGGTACCCTTGAAATGAGCTCCTTCTGCACTTCTGAGAGAGATAAGTGGGAGATGACATTGGAGCTATAATGGAAAAAATATTTTCACAAGGCAGCATCTGTTGTTTCAGTGGATGCAGCCCCATTTTTGTTCCAGAATGCTTCTGTGCATCTGTCTATATCTCTTCTGTCAGTGAAACAATTACTGCCTGCCCGCCCTCTCTCTACACGCACATACATTACTGGCAGGAATGATACATGGCTGCACACTAAAGCTGCCACAGCCTGTGCCGAGTTTTGTATGGACAACAACTTTCTGCAAGGAACAGTTATCAGTTTCCTTCCCAAATGAAACAGTAGGCATGATTTATTGTACAACTTATTACTTCAAAATGCGTGGGAAGAGCTCAAATATTGCCAGTTCTATACAGGAACAGGAAGATATGATGTCTGATTGTGAATAAAATCCTTGAGTATACAAATTTTATTTTGGTACATAAATCATTTATCCTTATTGCAGGATAATAAAGTGTTTGCAGCTCTCACTTCAGCTAAGCAACAATGAAACCATGCCATTTGTTTTAGTGCCTGACCTTCCAAATATAGTATTAATCTTTTGTCTTGGATGTGTTTTTAGATGACCATTCAAGGTTGTTTTCTGCAGGTTTACACCACACACCATTATTAGATCTGGGAATGCGCCAGGTCTGCCAAGCCTCTGTCCAGAGCTATGTCCTCCATCTCACACTCCTGTGTGACAAGAAGATGTATAGGCTTTAAACAAGTAGGGACTGTTTGAACATCTAATCTGAACTCCCATCTAGTCAGTGCTGCTGTATTTGGCAAAAGCATTTTCCAGGAAAGCTTCCAGAAACAAGCTGAAGACATCAAAAGATGGAAAATCCATGCTTTCCCTCAGCAGTTTGTCCCAGAGGGTTTTCACCTCCTCTGCCTGTCTAGATTCTACCTTGTTTTTGTCCAGACTCACCTTTTAGCTCTGCTATCGGCTTATGCCTTTCTTTTCCTAAATTAAAGAGCTGTTTAGTATCCTCTATCTTCCGCCCATGAAGTACTTGCAGACTGCAATTAAGTCACCTCTCAATCTTCCCATTGATAAGGTTTACAGCTGAAGGTCTTTAAATCTCTTCCTTCAAGACCCTATCTTCATCTTGTCAACATATTAGTGACTTTTTGTATAATCCCCATGATATGTCAATGTGCTTTTTAATGCATGGGCCCTTGGTTGTGTTTAACATTCCTCTGTCTCACCACTGCTGTTCACATGGCAAAACAACCTCCCCCACTCCCAATATATGAGACTACACTAGATGTACACACTCAGTGTTTCCTTTCCTATTACAAACCATCCCAGCAACAGCAACAGCAGTTTCCTGACAGGCTCCTATGCAGATACCCAGAGCTGTGGAAATGTCACCAGCAGCCCACAGCCTGTCTGGGAACACACAGATGAAGTTTTCCCTGCAGCTCTTGCTCCTGCTTTGCTCTCTTGCAACTGTACTTCTGTCTGTGCTCTGGACAGATCCAAAAAATGCAGAAGCAATCAAGGACAGTACAAGTAGAACCAGTAACACCTTCAGAGCTGTGCAAGGCGATTCCACATCACTGTGTACTGCAGAGGAGAGAGAAGCTGAAACCTGCTGATGTGCAAAAGAGGTCTGTGGCTTTGAGCCCACCTTGAACCACCACATTTATCTAAAACAGGGGCGATGACACACATTTGGATGAATGAGGCTTTAAACTGAACTAGTAACAGCTACACAGAACCAGGGAAACGCGTTTTTGACAGAAGAGGTCTCTTCTAAGGCTATTTCCCACTACAACAACATTGAATTACGGCTCTCTTAGGAGAGGGTCTCCCGGTTCCAGTGGCAGAGCCCCCTGATATCTGTGTTACTCCAGTAGCATGGAGCTTATCATCACCAGCCTGCAGCTGAATTCGCACCCCAGCCCAGGTGAATCTTTGCCAATGTCTGCAAAGCACACGGGCTATGAGAAATGACAAGCAGTAGTACTTTCAACCATGCATTTCTGACTCTCTGGAGCAGGCTCAGTTTCAAAGGGCTGGATTCTGTTCTTATTTCTCTCAAGCCTGTCTGCCCATTAGTACTTGCAGGGTCAAGCATGGGAGGAGGGGACTTGTACTCAGAAAATCAAGCAGCTACAAAACAAAAGGAATCCCGTTCAATTATTCCCAGCAAGCGGATTAAGCAATGAAAGCCACATATGAGTCTTTTGTGTGGTATTTTTGCAATTATGCTCATTTTTCCTACATTACTAATATGCTACTAGAAACCAGACACCATACCCAATAATGTGAAAACAAGGCAAAAGAATAGAGCCAAGAAGGGGAAGAAACAGAGTGGAAAATGCAAAACAGTAAACTATTCCTCTTAGCATTTGCTGTGTATCAGCAAGGCCACAGTATAGTTGGGACCTCAGACTCAGGCGGCAGTGAACTAAGGGGAAAGCAGCAGATGGTGATGCAGCAGATTAGAAATTGCTAACAACTGCCTGTCTGGAGAGCTTTGCTTGGGATTATGGACTTGATGGTAGAATAAAAACCTGTAGCGACAGTCATCAAGATGTAGGCATCCTTGAAATGGGAAGGGTCCAGGCTTCATGAAGATTTAATCTTCTTGTGTGTACTCTGCCCTGCCAGTGCAGGAGAAAGCAGATCGAAAGGTTTTGTGAATGTGTTACTAGAAAAAGCAACTAGATCATGTTACTGTTGTGAATCAGTGCAGCTGTGCTGGCACCAGCAGATCTGAGTCAAAATGTACCGAGAGTCGGGCTTCAGACACCAGCAAAAATCTCATGAAAATAACTGTCTTTTAATGAGTTTACAAAAGATTGGAAATGAAAAAACCCATCGTGGTCTATGCCTGTTCTAGAAGGAAAAACTAAAACCAGATTGCTTTCTTGTAGTTTTTTGTTTTGTTTTGTTTTTTTTTAAAGACTACTTGCATCTGACCAGGAAGGACTTAAAGCAGCTCTGACAGGGCTCGTAGACTTTCTCTGCCCTTTCGTAGAGCCTGGTGTGCAGTGTGCTGAACTCTCCATGTATCCCTCTGGTTTCTGGCCACAAGGATTCAACATTTTTCTCCTCAAGTGTTGATAAAAGGATGTACAGCATTTGAAGGATGATCATCTATACTGTGGAGTGCTGCAGCCCAGCAAGGGAGAACACAGAGCGCCACAGCACTATTTAGTGTGTGGTAAGTGTCTAAGAAACTATTTCATTCAGAATTTCATTCACAAGGTCACCCTCATGCTAAATGGTTCTCAATTAAATTCCTGATAACTACCGGCAGCTACTAGTTTATCAGTGTATCTCTAACTACAAGGTGACAGACAACACACATAAGCGTGAACTGAAGAGGGCAAAGGCACTGGCCTCCCATTTTACCGGGTATAGCCTTTCCCTTGTATGACCAGAGGTATTTACAGAACAGAAGTCAGATGAAAGCTTGGGAGATGAGAGCTACTGTATCAGGATGGGCAAATGTGCATATATTTATCACCACAGTCCTCCCAAGGACTCCCTGTGCCTTCTGCAGAGGATACAGTTTCCTTACTGGGTGATGTCCAAGCATCAACTTCTGCTGTTGGCTCTAATTAATGAAACACTCTGACAATAAACTGCAGCGAACCACATGCTGCTCCCACCGTGCTGAACCAGAGTGGGGTTTGCACACGCATTTTTGAAAGCACATTTTGCTCGATGAGCCTGTAATTTGACTCAGTGGGTCAGTGCAATGTGCACTGGATGAGATGGGAGAGTCCTTCACAGTATCACTCACATGGCCAAAGATCTGAGGCAAATCTATTAAACACATTATGTTATTCCAGATATTTAGCTGTGGAAACAAGATCAGGACCTGGCTTATGATCACAAGAAAAGAGTTCCTTATGACCTTTGTCTTGCAAGAGTGAAGGGGAAAATCTGCCACTCGAACATATATAAGGTTCACTGATATAGATTTCAACCTGGAGAAAAAAACCCTAACGAGTGGGCCAAATGTTAAATCAAAGTAAGTATTTTACAGTAGTTCAGATTTGGGGTACCAGCTGTCAGTTCTACCACATGTTGACCTCTTTCTGTTCCAGCATCTTCCAACCAGAGCAATGCAGGATTTCCAGTCTCTCTTGAGAATGCAAAGCTCCAAATAGCCTTGGACTTTACTGTACAATATTTACAAATATATACACTTCAGAACTGCACCTCTGCATCAGCATAACACCATTTAGTTTGCAAGAAAATATCTTCATAGAACTATATTTTAAAAAGTGTAATAAAGAGAATCTTCTGCCGTAAGTGCTGCACTGCACTCATGAAAGAAGCCCAGACCCCAGCAAGGGTTTGTCTTCGCTGTAGAGGGCAAAACCAAGGAGGTGAAATACCTGTCTAGTTTTGCACTATTTAACATCATGTATTTATAAAAAAGGTGTATATACATAGAATGGTGTGTGTATTTATGTATATTGGTTTCATTCCACACAAGCAATTTTCCCTCAGTACAGGTGCTCCAAAAGCTGGCATTTTCATGCTGTGTTTGTCAACCAAGTAAGACTTTGCTGGGAAATAAATAATGCACACAGGCTACCCCACACCAAGGATTTTTCCAGTAAGATTGGTGACATGAGCACCAAGAACTGTCACCACTTGCAGCCACAGGGGACGGTTAGTGGGTCAGATCCTGCCATGCAGTGTACTCCACCAGTGCACACTGGGAGCTGTGGGAAGGGAGTACTCAGTTTATTTCCATTTCCATGAGGAATAAACCCTGGCTAGACTGGCCAAGGTAAACACTGGCCTGCCCTCCCACCTGCCACAAAGGTCAGGGCTGGTGGGGCCCAGCCAAGTGCTGGCTGTCATCTGCTGAACGTGTGCCATTCCCTATGCAGACGAGGCTTTTCCAACACACAGCCACAGCCAGGCCTGGCAGATGCTCTTTGCTGGTGATTCCAGGACTTTTGCCTTGGCTTGGCTTCTCCCCTCTGGATGGGAGTCATCCTCAGCTGCAGACAGGCAGACGCCTGAGGAGGGTCTGCCCTGCAGGCAGGATGTGACCCATCTGGGATGACCGAGGGCTCCCTTTTCCATGGCCTCAAAGTCCACACTCCGGCCCCAGGAAAGGCAGAAGGCTGTGGTGCACAAGGGTGCTGGATCTACCTCTCCTTGTTCAGCAGATGAAGGCTGAAATGTGGTCACTTCACCCACTGCAGAGATCCCAAGGCTATAAAACAGCAGAGCTGGAAAAGTTCCCTTTAAAGTCGCTGCTCTTTGTAATGAAGGCAGAGGGAATCTGTTGAACGAAAACCCTGATTACAATGGTCTTTCAGCACCAAAAGAAAATGTAGTGATTTTGTTGCTTCCACAGTAACAGCAGAAGAAGAATCACTTCTCAGGAGACACAAACTAAATATTTGTCTTCTTTTCTGGTAGAAAGGGTGAGGTTTCTCTCATCTGCTGCACAAGTAATTCGTGAGCGCTCCCCTGGTGTAACACTACCCCTCTCTGCCATCAAAGCGGTGCGAGGAGATTCTAATCACTGCCCCTACTTGCTCTGCTTACAAGTCTTGCCTTAGAAGACAGGTCTCCCTTTGGAGATGGATTTTACTGTCAAATCCCTCTTTTCAGTGCCACACCCACAGCACAAGATCACAAAGAAAGGGGATTGTTTAAACACAAAACCACAACTGTTTGATCACAGCAGTGTTATCAATTATAAATGCTGCAGAATCTTTCAAATCTCCAGCTATTTATCTAAAAAAAAAAATCTGTTCCATGTCTTAAAGACTTTATTCCCTCTTCACCAAAGAGAGTCACCTTAAACTTGGAAAATGAGAATGGCCCTTCTATACACAAAACATAAATATATTATACTGCCCTTTCCATACATTACAGATCTACACAAAGATTGGCCCAGACCAAAAGTCAGGATCTAAACAATCTCAGGTTGTGAAAGCACATGAATCCAACAGAATTAAGGCCAGTTTACAGTAACACATCAAGGGGCCACACTGGAGCAGAGAAATTAGGGAGCCCTTCCTCCCCTGAACTAGGCATAAAATCTAGCAAAGCCCTTCCTTCAGGGTAAATGGCTTTCTGTCAGTACTTGTGGGTTATATTTGACGCAAGCACTATGCAAACCTTTAAGTTCACTGAACTAAACAAGGAAAATGGAAAATTTTAGGAAAGAAATACACAAAATGTCTTGAAACAAAAATCCATATGGCTATAGCTTAGTGATCTTGCAAAGATGTAGGTTAAAAGTATGCAAGAGCAACTACCATGGAGCTCTTGAGAGAGATTTGAGAACTGAACAAACTGAGGAGTACAGAAAAATGCAGAATTTCAACATTTGAAGGTTCTTGATGCATTAGCGGAAGCAACTTAATACCTTATTAGGCTGACTCAAAACATAGTAGGTTGAGTCAGATTCAGTAAAATAACATATCTTTTGAATCATGCATACTCAAATAAAATTTTTGGGGGATTTTCACAATTTTTTAGGATAATCAGAGACTTCCTGAATTATTGTATTTATAATGTTTTGGAAATTCCATTTTTCCATCAGAAAATGTTGCAGGGAAAAGTTTCCAGATGAGTTTTGTAAAATTCGTTGTTTGAGGCAGCAACCATCTTTCTGTTCATTGTACACTGGGTCCTGCTTTGTGCTGTGGCTCTTACATGTTCCCTTTTTGCCAATATAATTAAATACCAGAAAAAATGCACACCCACTGCCTTGTTTTGTAACAGCTTTTTTGGTTTCTTGTGGCATATTTCTTTCATCTCCAAGCCATAAGTCAATTTTACTTTCATGAAGTTTCTTGCATTGCCAGATAAAGAACTTGTCCTTGGACCACAAAAGAAGCTGGCAAGGCTTACTACCCCTGGCAAAACGTTACTAAACATGGCTCAAATGCCAAATTTACTATGAAAATACACAAAAGAGAAGACTCACATTGATTTCTCATATATTACTGACACACCATCAAATAGGTCTTCGGTGGCTAAACCGAAGACCTACCCCTTATTCCCCACAGGCAGGGGAATAAGAGGTAGGTTTTACGCTGGGCTTCATTGTCACGGCACACACCTACTCCTCCAGGCAAGACAAGTTATTTTCTGGGCCTGGGGGAAGGTATTTGACAGTAACTGATCAGGATGAATGGCTGCCGTGTGCCTCCCCAAGCCAGTGAAACACGGTAACGCGCCACCCGGGATTTGTAATTCCGCAGCTTAAAGCACATTAGGAAAATAGCCCGATCGATAAACCCTCCGTGAATGCACCAGCACATTGCTGCGTTATCGCACGAGTGGAAGCAACAAATGTGTCACTGCAGTGATTGTTTGATGTGAAATCATGTGGAACGTCTCATCTGGAGCGCGGCCCGGTCGGCCCCTGTGAAAGCGATCCCCCTCGCGCCATGTTAGCCAACGCCGGGGCGTGAAATCCAACCTCCATCTGCGCCGCCGCGCTTTGTGCCCGCTACGTGTCAGCATCTGTTTTTATTCTCTGGCACCTTGAGCAAGTGTTAGAGACTCTAAATAATAAGTGACATACGGACACTTTGCTGGAAACAAGCACCTGGGCTGGGGCACGGCATTCATTAAAGCCTGACACGCTCACCCTCTGCGCTCTTTTCGGTCCCTTCTTTTCTTTCCCTTACCACACGATTACTCATGTGCCTACTGGCAATGTGAGAAATGGAAAATGTAGCATGCCCCATTGGCCGAACAACTGGACCATGGTTCCAGCAAAACTCTCCTCTTTTATGGTCCCTTTCATCCTTTTTTGCACAGCACACTGAATAAAACCACAGGCACACCTTGGTCAGCTTCCTCATTAGAGAAGACTAGGCATTTATTTCTTCTTCACTGCAGCAAAACTAGGGATGCCATACACAGGTGCACTCAAGCTAAAAGTCTATGTATGTTCTGCTTTAGATGAGAAAACAAATTTCAGGGGAAGGTAACTCCAACTCCATGGCTTTGTAACATGCAAAAAGCCTGAATTTTTGAGGCATGTTAAACTTCAGAGAAAATAAGAACAGCGTGCACTATGAATGACGTTTTTGAGACTTGTGAGGGCTCTCTTGTCCTGTGCAACTAACTGCATGACTAGGGAAGGAAAGGAGAAGGCAGACTAGTCAATCACAAGCTTGAGGATGTGAATTAGCACTGAAATTTGCATTCTTGTAGAAAACAAAACAAATTTACCTTTTCTGCTTGACTGGTCTAGTCTATGGCATCCTAATTTCTAGTACAGAACAGACAAACAAAAGGTCTCACAGGTCGCAACTGAAGAACCTAAAGTGGCTTTCACATTTAACTTCAGACCCCAGTTTCTATAGCTGATGAGGCAGCAGAAACAGGAAGATGCAGCAGGTTTGTGTTGGATAACTTGTGGGCGATCAGGAAGTTGTCAGCAGTCCCACTCTCCACAGGATTTCCTGAACTGCACATCTACTGTCATTCACAGGGAAAGCTGCGCCTGGGAGGGTGGAGGGATAGTAATGCCCATGCCACAGTGCACTGGGTAATGCAGGACAAGATAAACATTTCCAGACCATGGGAAGGAGGAAGAGAGACTTATAACTTTTACCTACAGCAAGCTCAGCCCAATGAGCTAAGGACGAGACAACCCTTAGGATTTTTCAAGAGCACTTACCTTCACTGGCAGATTATGCACTACCATAAGCAAAGACAATGATTGTTCCCTAAACTTCTAGTAAGAACATGTGTGGATTTAGTTTTTAGAGGGTTTGTTTGTTTTTAAAAGAAAAAAATCTTTCCAGGGATTACTAGAATAATTTCCCTGAGCACCCCATGCTGCCTGACCTTCCTAGTGGCAAAAAACTGTCTTGGCTGAAATGATGTGTGAAAGCAATACTAAAACATTAAGATAAAGCATATATATACACACACACATAGGTTCCCTGAAAAACAGGGAGAAGATTAATGATGAAGAATGTCATTAATCTTTAAAAAACACCGCCTGCAAAAAAGTCAAGTTAAACGAGTGAAACACCAGAGACTCATCAAGCCAAAATCAATAAAGCAGCAGTTAAAAATCCATTTCCAGTTCAGAATAAGCCTGTTGCTGTGTGAGGAAGGAAAAACCATCAGCACAGAAAAGACAGAAGCAAAAGCAAACAGTGGAGAATGTACAGCCTGAGGAGAGAGATGACAGAGCATAAACTGCATCACCCAGTGAACAGGTAACCATTCAGCAGGGTGATTGCAGGGCACATGCATGTGAGGCTGGAAGAGAGCAAAGCTTCAGGCTGTGAGACTCAGAGTTCAAAAGCAGACTGCAGGATGACCAGCTCAACTTCAGTTCTCAGGCAAAATATGTGGCAAAACCAGCTAACGCATTTTTGGACACTAGGAGAATCCTACAAAGAAGTGGGTAGGTGATCTGGCTGTATAAACAATTAGTATCTGAGACAGCATCTAGGTCCAGACTCAATGTCATGGCTCAAAAATTACATGGGAAAATGAGAAGAAGAAAAATAAAACAAGTGTAAGAATAAGCCAAAAACAATTAAGAGAGTAGGAGAAAACACCTGTAAATGTTGAAGTACTCAGTACATCCCAATAGTCAGAAAGAAGGCTGAGAAGTGAGTTCAGCCGCCTTGAAAGAGAATACTGCATAAGAAACACATAAAACTGGTGTCTCTGCAGTGTTGGTAAACCAGGCAGAATATCAGGCAGTGGCTGGTGGTGGAAGTTAACAAATGGCAAAGGAGCATTTGCAACATCATTCAGCAGCACTTAACGACCTTGAGTAAAGAATTTTCCAACCTTTTCCTGGACACATACGTAGACATAGAGCTGTAATATGGGACCAAAGAAGCTGACTGTTCTTTCCAGCAAATCTGTGGATTCCTAAACCTGTCATTTTTCATTAACCTCTGCAGGTAGCAATGTTTAACACTATCTTCTTCAAGAAAAAAAAAAAAAGAGACAGAGAGAAAAAACCAAACAAGCAAGCCCTAATATTTCACCATTTTTCAAACAAAAGGAACTAGAGTAGCGTAGGTAGCAATTGTGATGACATTGGAGATTATCCTATAATCCAGTTTCAATCTTCCAGCTGGAGAGTGGAGACTGGATGGTTTGAAATCTGTGAAGCTATTTGATTTTAAAGGCTTAGCAGGCAAATAAAAGACAGTGTAGGCCAATGAAATCAAATTTGCTGTACAATGTGTAGTAGACTGGATCCAGATTTTATACGTGTCCTCTGTGTGCTTACTGTGATATAAACAGTTACAGCAAACCAGAAATATGTGCTGTCTGTGCAAGATGGACTGCAATTCTGTCCTTGCTCATGTTTGAGCTGTTCACACAGAAGTCAGCAGGATCAGCCAAAGGAAGAAAAGTTCTCAAGACAGAAGGCATTCAATAACAACAAAAACAACAACAAAAAACCCCTAAAAAATTTGATCATGAAGCAGGAAAGGTCATGGAGAGCAGAGTATGCATCTTTCTATTCTTTGTATCACACTGTAGTGTGTGACTAGCTCTTGTCCACTAACTTAATCAGGAAGACATATTTTAGACAGTGACAAGCAGGAATGAATACAGTCAGTCTTGTTTTCACCACAGGATACAGAGATTGGCTTTGGATGTCTTTCTGAAACATTCATTTGCCAGGCAGAATGGGAGCCTGAGGGCAGAAGACTTCAAAAAAGAAAAATACATATATCCCAGCAGTCATGTAAAACACAGGGCTACACTGTCAGCTAGTGTAAATGAGTGTAACTCCACTAATGAGAAGGAGCATCTACAGTGTAAGCCAGAGGAAGATGACAAACTGAAATTGTGCCCTTGGTGACATCTGATCTAGTCACAAAAATATGCATGCCTTATGGGGCAAATTTTACTATCTGTCAGGATTGTTTGGGGAGTGTGGGCAGCTACATCTGCTGGGAGAACCAGAGGGGCAGGGGGAGTGCTCTGGCATAAAAAGCAAAATTAAACATCTCGAGAAGCAAACTCCCCCCTCAGTTGCACAGAGGACAACTAACCCCTCCAGAGCTCTGCTCCAGATGATCATTCCAATGCTCAGTTCTCACCCTCCTGTAGCAAAATTCCAATTAAAGCCATGCTCTCTCAACACTGTGTTGGCATAAAATGTGAGCAACTTTGCTGAAATAACCATCAAGGCCATTCCATCACAAAGCTGAGCTGTCTGCCAAGGGGAATGCAAGAAATAGAGAATTTATCTGTCATGAGTGGCAGCCTGGTCCAGTTCAGAGCAGATTCCTTGTCATTTACACACACAGCTCTGTGTGATTTTAACCTTAGCATAGTCACTGGTAAGTCAATAGTAACAGAAGGGGCGGGGGAAGGATGATTTATTTTTCCTTCCTGCTGCTGCAGACCAACTGCATATTTTCCTTGTCAACAGCTGTGGTTCATATACACTGTGGAGATAGGCAGAGAGAGGGGGAAAACCCCACCCAACAAACAAGATGTAGGACTCCCAGGAATCATTATTACATGCTGAGCATACCAATATAATGCTATTTGTAGTCTCCTCTCTAGGTCAGCAGAGATTCCAGCATCCTCTGTCCAAAACAGTTGCTTCTCCCCAGGAGCATGTGCAGACCCCATCTTTCTGCCATGCTGCCAAACCTGATGAAGGTTTTAACCAAGGAAGGGTGAACAGGTCTCACTCATGCCCCTGGCTGAAAAGCCTCTGCTCTTCACATCAGACCATCATCAGAGCTGCAGTGTCCATCCTTGCCACCTCTTTGTCATAGTAAATAATCACTCAGTCTGGCCCAATGAAAATTAAAAATGGAAATGACTGTAAGGGTTGTAAGGTACAGGAACAGGTTGTCCAGAGAAGCTGTGGCTACCCCCATTCCTGGAAGGGCTTAAGGCCAGGTTGAATGGGGCTTGGAACAACCTGTTCTAGTGGAAGGTGTCCCTGCCCATGGGAGGGGGTTGGAACAACATAGTCTGGAGCTTCCATCCAATCCAAACCATTCTATGATTCCAGGATTTTATGAGAATGTCATTTCAGCTTCCACAGTTCAGCTGATGAGGGGTAGCTCCTCAAACGGCAATCACATCAGCACTATTCAACCAAAGCCTGCAATTTCAGGTTACTTGAAGTCAGCTGTAGATCCTCTATCAGCTTACCGATATGAAAACACAAACTCAGCCCTCTGCCTCAGCTTTGGTCTGGGAAGGACAGCAAATACTGTCAGCTGTCTGCGGACACAGAACACAAGTGCTGAGCTAAACCTTCAGCCACCATCTGACACAAACTAAAATTGTATTCAAAGAGGTATGAAGTCCTTGCTTTACTCCAAAGCTGGCTTGTATTATTATGGCACTTTCCAAGAAAGCTGATGTCACAGTTTCATGACAGAGGCTGTTCACTGAAATGCCGATTAACATTTATGTTGTGATAGTGGCTCAAAAACCCTCTGTCAGGTCCCTACTGTCTGCAGCGCTCTCCCAACTGGCTGAAATTGGTGAGGACAAGAAATTAAGGGCAATAATTTCAAGTTTCAGTGAAATTCAAGCAAACCTATTTATACATGCAGTTTTAAATTGACTTTTTTTTTTTTCTCTAGAGCAGCTCAGTGGAAGTTGAGGTCAGTACAAAGAACTAAATTCAATTTTCCACTTTCTTGCTTTCACCAGAGAGACTTCTTAGGGAAAAATAACAGTATCTGAGTGTCCCACAAGCAACCATGTTATCCAAGATTTTCAGTCTGAGATCTCATTTCATGTGTGTAATACTGGCTCCAAGAATGGCTCTTGGAGAAAACCATGTTACAAATACAAACACATCAGGAACAGATGCAGTCCTGACGGGAAACCATTTTCCAGGTCGAAGAGTAAGCACCCAAAGCACCCAAAATAAAAAAAAAGTTCATCTTGATAAATAAATAAAATATTAACTGACAGTCACAGTGGTCCTGCAGCCAACCTGAAATTCGATTTCAAACGAAACACTTTGGAAAAGTGAGCAGCACTGCTGGCACGTCCACAACACAGGGTGGAAGGAACGCCACAACCACTGACTGACGCTTGACTCCTTCCCAATAACCTTCACGAATTGCACAAAAACAACATCTCTCTGCACCCACTCTCCTTCCACTC
Source organism: Pomatostomus ruficeps (assembly GCA_013400735.1). Lineage (NCBI taxonomy): Eukaryota > Metazoa > Chordata > Aves > Passeriformes > Timaliidae > Pomatostomus > Pomatostomus ruficeps. Next base: position 104,987 of record VYZT01005559.1, read on the forward strand.
CCTCTCCCCGGAGAAGAGCGTTGCATCCTCCCATGTGGACTCCAGTTTGATCCTGGCAGCCGCACGGATGAGAGCAACAAAGCACAAAGAATTCTCCTCTGCTGGGCAGGCACTGAGCTGTGCCTACGTGTCTGGAGCCAGTGAGTTTCCTGCCTGGCTTTCACAATGCCAGCTCCTCTTTTGTTGTGCAGCACGTCTGACACAAGGAGCCGCGTATCTGCTTTCATTCCCAAAGAAAGATCACCCACCAAGCGGGACCTCCGGGTGCCTGGGGGGAATCTCCCTCTTTCACTGGCTGCAGTTTATGAGGGCTATCTCCCAGTTTGCACAGCAAACATATGTCCCCATCCAAAGATCATTCAAGTCAACAGAAAGGCTCCTCTTGACTTCTATAGGCTTTGGCTCTTGCTGCCCTGCAGAGCAAGGAACTGTAGAGCCAAAAATAGGGTCACACAGATGACACGGCTCTCACCCCCAACCCATCCTCATCCCCCACCTGCTCCTCCAGGTCACAGCTTTGCAGCCACAGGAAGATGTTTACATCATGGTCCTACTGACACAGGTCAGAGTTCAAGGAAGCCCAGTAAATCATGAGTCTAAATAGGGTAGGGCTGGGGCAGGGTGGAGGAGAGAGGGAAGTAATGAGAGCAGAACCATCTCTTTGAAGAGGAACAAATGTGAATGTTTACAGTCCCCTGGTGCATTCTCCCTGTGCTGAATACATGTTCAGACGCTGTTTGGTTAATCTGCCTTCTGAGAAGCTGTGCTGAATGGCAAGGAGCTTATTCATGCCATCAACAAGATCTCTGCCTATGCTACTCTGCAAAAATCTTGGTGGGATGGAAGGGAGCCAGTGCAATAGTCCTGTATTTTCATATGTGCCATGTCAAAGAGGCTCAACTATGCATTGTGTATTCCCACAAGTTGGTGAAATCAGACTTAGTCTTGGCATATAGTGTGAATCTCCTCAAAAAGGAGAAAGAAAAAAAAAAAAAGCCTAGTTAGCAAACAAGACAGGGCTTGTTTCTGCACTAGACCACAGTGCATAGTTTGACAATGTTTCACAAATCTTCTTCATTTATTGTTAATCTGAAGGCATCTTCTTTTTCCCCAGCAGAGGATGTCAGATCCAGTTCAATTTCTGGAGCTACAACAGTTCTGGGTTTCCTATGCAGCCCAGAGGAACTCAGAGATATTCCCACTGTCTGTAATTACTGCGAAGTGCATTAGCACTTCCTTCTGTCATTCAGTGATTTCCTCTGCCTCATTGAGACTCCAGGAGTGTCTGATGAGAGTATTTCATTAAAGTGAGTAAAAACTGATAACAAGGCCTTGTGATTCTTTTGTCCATCTGTCTGTTGATCAGTAATTAGCAAACTCAAGGGGACAGTGCAGGACAAAATGAGTGGAGGGGCAGTAAATAGAGAGAGTCAAAGTCCAGGTGTGGGACGTTAACCCAGCAAAATCAAATTTCACGCTGAGATCCACATAGCAAGGGTGGACACAATATTAGAAAAGCTTGACCTTTCTTCCTTTTAAAAACATGTTGTCCAAGTTTGAAAGACATCTGAAAAGCATTTGTGAGACAGGACAGTGGTGTACACAGGGACAGGATTCCAAAAGGAGGTGTGATCTCCCTGATGGGCTCCATCCACTTAGCAAACATAATCCAGCCTGTCTTCAGCACAGCCTCTGTGCTGTTGCCTCATCTACACTAGAAACATTATACTTGCACAGCTTTATTGCCAGACCCTTCCTCACTCAAACAGGCACAGAAAATTATCATATGGACCAAGTCCTGCTATTGCTAGTAAAATTGATTTATTCCAGCTGAGCAGCTGGTCTAAGGTTTCATTTTCTCTGCAAGAAAGTCCCAGCAGAGATTCACGCAATGAAAATGATGCCCAGGTAACAGCAACATTCACTTGGCTCTCTGGCCGTAGCCTTGGCTGATACCACTGCTATTAGAAGGCTGTTTCAGCGAAGAAACTATGTGGGCAGCCAGCCTCCCACTCCTGCAGCTTTCAGTGAAATCTCCAACTTGTCTTCAGCCTTTTTAAACCACAAACATTGCTCCTGATCAAGTTTCTTTATACATTGTAAAGGCAGCTACTGCATTTTGCAGCGGGCAGTGGTGGCCCCACTTAGCTGTTCTACAGTCAGACAAATTCTTGCCCACAGAAGCTGAAAGGCTCCTCTCATGAGGCAACCACAGAGAAGTCTGTGGGATGAGACTGGTCCTTCCTACATAACCTGTACATTCAGATCTTATAGCTGAAGGTCAAGAGAGATCGCAGGCACGCCTGCACTGACCACCACCTACCACACAGCATGACACGCTGCCTATATTCTTCATTGGAAATGCAAAATCTTAGTTAACACCGTTTCAGATCTCCAGGCAATCACAACAAGCACAACCAGGAAGGTCCAACCACTCACTCCAGACCCTGGAGAAGAAGAGGGTCAATTGCCTGAGGTAAGCCCCAGTATGTGAAATATCCCTGACTGCAGACGCACCCAGAAAGAATCTTGAGAGATCCTTGAGAAAAGCCCTAAAGAAAAAAAAAAAAAATGTTGGCTCCAACTCTGGCAATGAGAAGATCTTGCTATATGTGAGGTACACAGAAGACAGACATTGAAATCATTGTAATATCTCAGAAATAGGACAAGAGGTTTCCATTTTGTTGGTAGGGTCTATTGGATTGGGCTCTAAAATAGGATAATATGAATTATTCAGTGGAAGTAACAATTTTCCGTATGATTTCCTGAATTTTTTTGGGGTAGCCTGTTAATTTTATCAATGTAGGATCACAGTCATTTCAATGACTGCCATTTTTGTTATTTATTGTTTACTCTGTAGCTATTGTCCAGAGACTCCATTCAGGCCATGAGACACAGAGCAGGAACACAAAGCACATGGTGACATGGTTATGCAAACAAGTCTGCTGTCTGGTTTGCAGGTTTTGAGTTGTTATTATTATCCTGCTGTTAGGTAATTAACCGTAAGATGCAATGGTATCAGTCATCCTTCCCGGCACCTGCCTGGCCACGAACGATAAACACAGCCCACAGTTTCGCTTTTAGTAAGGGAAATGCACAGTTCCCTCCTCTGGCTACCTGGAACAAAATACTTCAGTCCTATCCACATAGGAGAAAAACCTTGTGTTAGCAAACATAATTATCAGCACAACAAATGACATAATTTGTCCTTCTGACCAACGATTAGTGCTTTAAAAACACATTAAGTGATCTCAGGTATTTCACAGAAACCCGAGTGAGTGACATGTTGACATTTTTAACTGTGTCTTGGCTCAGGTCTTCTGGAAACTCAAGGACGAGCTTATCTCTCTACCTGTAAATTACATAACTACCTTTACTTTTTCCAAAACAGTTTGTACTATCTGATTGTTGAGTTCTCTGCTGCTTTCCACTCTGTGTATCCTGAGGCTGCTGCAGATATTTTTCAGGACCTTCAGTAAGAGACCGTGCAGCACAGGTCTGGATGAGCACCCAGCACATGGTGCTGCCTGCTCTGCCGAGAATGAACTTCACCAGCTGCAGCTGTTCAGACAACTTTCCTAACACCATCCCATGATGCAACGTCTCCTGCTCAGAAATTACTCAGAAATCCCCACTTACAACACAGGACACAGGAAGAGTGTTTTTTTAGGACACCCAGGACAGCCTGGCACAACCACAGCTCTGTCAAAATATGGGTCCCTCTGTGGGCATAGAAACACTCCTGCACGGCTGAGTGAAACGACCTGCCATGTTCCAAATAAGCACCAGCTGCAATTTTCTCCATGTTTTTAAAATTACATGTGGCTCTCAAGAGCCTGGCAAATTGTCAACACAGCCCCTAGCCTGGTGCAATTTAAGTGTCCTTAATCCAAATGGTATAAAAGGAAACAGTTACAGAAACTCTGAAAATAAAGGATGATGTTGGGTTGATGGCTTTCTAAATATTTCTTAAAATCCTGGAGATGCTTTCTGTAGACTTTTATTTTCAGGCAAAACTTTAAAAGCCTGAGCTGCCATCACTTTCCAGAGGAGCTAGCTGAAAAGTTATATTTAGAAGATCTTGTCAAAAAAGTTTCCTTTAAATCAGGCTGCTTAGTCCTACCTACAAAAAGATGTCATTTTTTACTCATTTGCTTTACTTTTAGCTATTTCCATATGTACACATTTTTTAAAGGAGAGAGACGACAGAGCTACCTCCTAAACTTAAATTAAACCATCATAAAAGCCTCATGAGAAAATGCCAACTTTGTGACTTGTAAAAACCAACATAGTATTTTCCTGGCACAGTGCAAATGACTGAACCAGTGGTTGTTATCTTTGAAAAATGCTCAAACTATGAAATTCTTGGTTGGTTGGCAGTTACCAAAAACTTGTGGGCAGAATCTGGCTTATGTGATTTGAGCACTGCTTAGCATCTGTCATGAGAAAGCCTTAGGCTGAGTTTTCCTCTTTTGCAGAAATGCCATGGAATTGAAAAAAAAACCCTGAACGCACAAGGAAAGAAGTATGTGAACAGAACAGCTAAGATACTACTACTGAAGTGTTATTCAAGTGTCTTTAACCATCACAAATTAATATGATCCTGTCTTCTTGGGGATGATTAGATGACCTCTTTCTGTAAGTCTTTTCCAGCTCTTACATCTATGATTCATCCCTCTTGGGCAAAACATAAAACCAGGGTGCTGATCATCCATCATCGTTAAAAATCTCATTGCAGTTTTTCAAATAAGCAAAGGAGTTTGTTCTAGCCAAAATTCCAATTTGCGTAATTACTGTATACTGCATGCCTAAAAAACTGCCCTCAGTTTGAATCACAGAAGCATTACTCTTGAATATGCTCTAATCAGAGGAAACAACCTTCATTCTTCACTTTCTTGAGGACTGTCCAGTCATTTACCTGAAGTGGATATAAACCCCCATTTACACACATTCTGTGTGAGCCCTGCTGGGTAAAGCATCACACAAGATACTGTGCAGAGGAGAAATGAGCATTATATGTGGGGCAAGCCATGGGAGTGTAGGAACAAGGACAGAAAAACATCTTGCACACTTTGACAGGAATTCCTTCTTGCTGCAAAGCTAAAAACCTCCACAGAGAGTATGGGGCACAGCCCTCCCAGGAGACCTCGCCCTATCCTGGTCACCCATGGATATCAGCTTTTCTGCACCTCCACTGAGCTGGGTTTGGTCAGAAAGGTCTCGCAGGCATTAAACACACTGTCCAAAACTACATTATCGATGGAAGTATTTACCTTGTCATTTTTCTTATGGAAAAGTGAAATTTTTTTTAGCATGGAAACCATATTCTCACGGAAAATACTGGTTCAAATGCTAGAAAAACTTTAAACAGTTAGGGCTTTTTCTCAGAATGATCAGTGCTCTAGTCTTCAAGGGCTTGTAGTGGGAGGTGAAGGAGCAGCTTTTGCTACAAGCCACCCAGAACTGAGAGATATGGTGACCCTCACCTGCAGCCCTAATGCTGCTGGCAGCTATGGAAAGGAACATTTAGCCACTGCAGCCCACTCTGACAGCAGAGTGAAGTCCACTGCTGCTCTCACAGCCAGAGAATTCCACAGCACAAACCCAGCCACAGCTCCCATATGCTAAACGGGGACATTCACCCAGTTTTTAGTTACAGCAATACTTCTTCTGTGTTGTTAACAATGAACCAGCACAGGTCCAGTGCTTTGCACTCCATACAGACACTGTTTCTGATCCAGGGAATTCCCAAGGATCAAATTGTTGGAGTCTGGGCACTCATGCCAGGGGAATACCACACTCTGCTTCCCTGGGTGTCCACTGTCCTGGCAGTTACAGACAGGAGACTGTGCTGGCCATGTCCAAGTTCTGACATCCCATTCCTAAGGCCAGCATGCAAGACCCAACCTAAGGACATCAACTCAGTGGTAGTAAGGTGATAATATGGTTATCAGTCATAGCACAGATTATTTCATAGTACAGTGCCCAGCACAGATTCTAACCTCAAAGACTCCTCGAAAAACCAAAATTCCTAGGGAACATAAATTGTATTTCACTCATTGGAATAAAGCTATAAAGGCTGTTAAATCCTAAAACCAAACTGCTGCTGCAGGGGGTCAACAAGATTTACGGCACCTTCGGTGCATTGGCACACTCTTAACAGACCCTTCTGGTCCTCAATTTGACAACAAAATATGGAAAACCCTAAGCATGCAAAATTAATTCAGACAAAAAAAAATCCCACCAAACCAAAATACAAATCAAAATGGAGAATATCCACCATAGTCAAGGTTTAGGTTAGAAAAAAGAACTTTCTAAATTGAAAAAGATGGTATCCTCCACATTTGGTCCAGGTATGTCCGTGGAGGTACCCTCGTCCCATGTGTTCTCCTCTTCACACTGAGACATTATAGATTGATTTAATATACTTCATAAGCCTGTCTGATGGGCAAATATCAACACAGTGTCTTCATATGTTTCAGAGAAGTTTCCTGAGGCACCACCAGATCTTCTGTCTTTGTGCAGGAGCAAACCTGACAGTCACTGTTCTCTATCAGGTATGTGTGTAGCCAACAGCAGAAAGCCAAATCAAAAGGTGATACTGAGTTTTTGACAGTGTGCCTACCTCAAACTAGCAGAATGAAATGTAAAAAGAAAATATTTAGGAATATTATCAGGGAATAAAAACTCCAAAACCCTTTCTTGAGAAAAATAATATCTCTTATTATGTTTTGGAAATGAAGGAAAGACTTTTAATTATGGCACCTGGACTTGCAACACAAGGGCTCAATTTCTAGTTCCTGTACTAACTTCTTTCAGGACTTCAGGCAAGTTCCCTCGCTCAGTAAAATGGGACAAGGCCTGTCACTCATTTGTCTGTGTAGTTGGCTTGGCCTGTAAGATCACAGGGGTGAGGTCTGTTCCTTGCCACATGTTAAAAAATGACCAGCACAACATGGCTTTGCTTTCTGTTGGCACCTCTGGGCACTCTTACCTAAATAAGGAATAGTCTCAATGTACTTAAAACTGCTTGGGAGAAAACGAAAAAAATTGGCTGAGGGGGAGAAAAAGACAGTAATTAAAAAAAAAAAAAAAGACCAATTCTGGGGTGGGACAGGTAGAGTTCATAGCTGGGAATGGGCAGTAGATTCTTGGGATCTTTCTATCATGGCAGATCCCCTCTCCTCAATCCCGCACTGAGGGTCTATGGTATCACCTGCCCCTTTTTCTCCCAGTGGACAAAATGATCTGCTGCTCTTTCCTCTGCTGCTGGTCACCGTGGGAGAGGTGTGAAAGGGCACAAAGAAAACAATTCCATAAGCCCTGTTCTCCCATGGTGTAAATCTTGGATCCTGGAAAAAACACATGCAAGGTTTTTCCCGCAGATAGAAAGCAGATTTCAAAACTGGAGAATCAAATTCAACCTTGGCACATTCCCAAGCAAATGGACAACTCAGGCCAGACTGAAGCTCAAGGGACTGCATGAGGCAGCTTTTTATGAACACACTTCTGGCCATCACACCACCACACTTCAAATTAAAGTTCTGCAAAAGCCTCCCCTTTGTAAAGCTCTATCAGGTGCTTCCATGTCATACCAAACTGCAAGTGACAGAGAGACGTAAGCGGAGAGGGAGGGAGAACTAATGCACTGAGGAAATCGAATGCTGTGCACAACTGACACAAGCACTAAATATTTACCTCCACCGAAAAACTTCAGCTATTTTCCTTCTCAGTCCTATCAAATCACCTTCCTAATCACACGCACTTGTTATTTCTCCCCAAGGGCATGAACTCGGCTTGTAAAACACCTACTTGAGGAAAAGCAAAGTGTTGCTGGTGTGACATGAATTGCTGAGGAAATGCTGCTCAGAGTCTGGCCCGAAGGCAAGCTCGAGCCCTGGGCTCATGGCAATACTGCAGGCACGAGTCTGAGTATCACTCCTCTCTCCTCTGCATCTTGTGGTTCAGCCCTAACCTTTCAGACCATCAGAACCCACAGTTCACTTATTTCCTAAAACGGGAGAATTCTAATGAAAACCTCAGCTCAGCTGCTTTTACCAGAGCCTGAGATCTGCCACTTGAAATAAAGGAACTACTTTTTCTATTTCTATTACATTATTTTTTGCAAGGAAATTGTTTTAGCAGAAGCCACACAAACGCTGAACCTTTTGCAAGCTGTGAAGATCCACAGGAACTGAAGAAGTTTTCTCCCATGACTGCTGCATTGTTTCACACAAGGAAGGATGGCAGGAGGTCAAAAGCAACGCAGGAACAGGAGCCTTTGGCCAACTTTGTGTGCTGAGGACTAAGAAGTCCCACTACAATTTGCTCTGCATTATACAGAGTAATAGAGATTCTTTTCAGTGTCCCAAATCCTGCTCCGCCTCCTCAACAGTGGCACACAGGCCTGAGAGTAAGCAAAAATTGCTTTAAAATATTTCATCCTGTGCTCTGGCTAAAGTGTTAAATCAGGCTTCCTTCCACCACTCAAAGCTCATGGAAAAAAAAAGAAAGCCCCAGTCTCTCTGTAAAGACAAAATCCAGAAAAAAGTCTTTGAATTCTCTAACATCCAAGACAGAAAAAAAGCAGAAATAAACTGCTCTGTCTCAAGAATTAGGCATAGAAATTAAAAGAAAAATACTTTAAAATAGTCTTCCATAGTTTAAGTGTGACCCTGCACTAATGACGTTCTCAGAAACTTTATTAAAGAACTGCAAAGTATTATTGTTGTGGCATTAATAGCTCCATTGTTGTAGCATAAATAACTGTGTGAAATAATTCCAGATGTAATGGGGATGGAAAGGAAGAGGGTGCCTCACAGTCCTTCAGAACCGTATCTTCAGATGGCTCTTTCCAGCTGAAATTTCCCGTTCTGTGTCCCAGCAGTGGAGGTCTGCAGTGCCTTACACACTGGAAATGCTAAAATGAAGCCCATAATGAATAAAAGCACTTTTGTTTCAAACATTCCCATGGTTTCCTTCGAGATCTCCCTCCCCCCCTTCACAGATTCTATATTTTGCTGACTTTTCCTTATATTTAAACATCAGCCAGCGAGGAATTGGCAACAATTGTGGGACAATTGCTTCTTCTCATCTCCCTCTTGCAGGGATAAAAAAAAAGGAGAAAAAGGAATTTAAAGAGATAGCCTGTGTGAAGTCGTGAAGCTTAAACTGCAAGCTGCACATTTTTGGAAGGCATGAATCACAAAATCATAGGATGGCCTGGATTGGAGGGGACCTTAAAGAGCAACAGCATCTATCCTTATTCAGCCCTCCCAGCATCCTCTGTGGGCACAGAAAAGTCATGGCCAGCGAAAAATCACACTCTTTTCCCAAAAGGGGACAGCCTGGTTCAATGTCCCTCCTCCCTCTGCAAGTGGTCCGAGGTGATCCTTCATCTCCACGGTGCACAAGGGACTTGGATCAGCAGGAAGGAAGAAGAAGGCATGAGAACAAACAGACTCAGCCCTGGGAGCCAGACTAGCAGGAATCACTCACTGCACAGAAGAGAGGGGAAAAGCTGGCATAGGGATCTCTACCACCGTACACTCCATGGGCAGGAACTTGGTCTCTTCCTAATCTTTCGCACAAACCTCCCTGGCACAAACTGCCTGGCTTATTCACTTTCCTAACTTACTCTCTTCCATCTTCCCTAATGCCAATGAAAGCCCAAGAGCCCCAAAAAACAGCTTTGCCATTGCTTTAACATGAGCAGGCTGCTTGCACACAGGAATGAGAATTTAGCCTGGAGACATAAACCCAAATATACAGCTGTGTATGGTATGCTGAAAACTAACCCAGCACAGAGAGCTGCTTTTATGGGTAGGATTTGTTTTTCCAAATGGGATTTATTTAAAAGAAAATTGAATGGTTATAAAGAGCTCACTCTAACAATAACACAGAAAATGAATCCAGTGTTCACTGCCGGCTTTGCTTCACAGTACAATCCAGACAGAGAAATCTTCTTTAGAGGGTCCTGGCAGCAATGACCTGCCCTGCAGAGCAACCCTTGGGGAAACAGCTGGCTAAAAACCGGGACTCTGCTAATGGCTGAAATAAAGGCAGGAATTTTCACTGGGGGAAGGTGCTGCAATGACAATGTGAGGAAGTGAGTATGGGAACACCCTGTTTCAATAACCCTTTTTTCATATCAATACCATGGCAAGGCTCTAGGGACACACAGGACTTTGCTCTCCAAGAAATTGTTGGCACATTCCCCATTTCACCATCTTCATAAGGGCCACGACTCCTTAAGTCCAAAGGTGGCTTAGCTTCCCTTGGTGCTCCAGCCAGTATAAAACTTCCTCTAAACAGCCTTGTTTCAATTTTCATGGTATTTTGGTAGCTTCCGTGGGTACCACAGAAGTTACCAAAGTATCAGGGGGGTATTGATAAAAACAGAAGTTTTTATCAATACCCCCCTGATACTTTAGGTGTCAGCATGAGGTGTCCATAACCTGTCCCAGTGAGTTCCTTAAAAAGAGGCACTTGGGACCTTTTAACCATCACCCTCTTCAAACCCTCTTCTCTACCTGCTTTACCCAGTGCAGGACAGTGCGCTGCTGCTTCCTTTGTCCTGCTTGTCTCCTTCACTATGTGTTCCAACAGGCCAGTACACCCAGTCACAGCAGTTTATCTGACTGACTGAAGAACAGAAACAAAAATGGTTCAAAGCTGTGCCAGAGAAGGCTTAAACTGCTCATCAAGAAGCATTTCATTCCCAAGAGGGCAGTCACACACTGGAACAGGCTTCCCAGAGAGGCTGTCAATGCCCCAACCTGCCAATGTTCTAAGAGATGCTCTCAACCATGTTTCAACTTTTGGTCAGTCTTGAACTGGTCAGGCACTTGGACTAGATTGTTGGTGTGAGTCCCTTACAATCAAAATAGTCTATTCTATTCTAAAAATAATGAGCCATGACCATTAATGCTTCTGATTCAACTGGCTTCAGAACTCCAAATCTACTTCAGTGACTAATTAGAGAGACCATCTGATGTCTTTCATCTGGGGCACATCAAAGACCTTCCTTCTCCAATTAGGCACTGGTCTTCATTCAGTCCTGCCCAGGACAGTGAGCCATGCACTGTTGCACAGATGTTTCCAAGTCACAAAGCAGAGTGGGTGCAGGGACAGTTTTTACAGCTCTTACTGGAAACCTATTAAGGTCATGATATTGAGAAAGAGCACAGTATGGCCTTCATATTTTAAGCTTTGGAAATATCAACCCCGGAGCTGAAAGATTATTTATACTGGAAGCTGACTAGCAGGCAGCTGCCAGGGTAGAGCTAATCAAGGGACTGACTGGTCTATTAACCCTGACAGATTCCCCAGCCCGTCGTCTCCCCGTAGCCTTCCACAGCCGCTTCACAGATAACCAAAGAAGTTCTGATGAAACACCAGACACAACTGATTTTTTTAACCTGTCCCGACTAAATCCATGCTGCAAAGACATAGCTGGTTATTTAGATGTTATGGACAGAAATCTAGGAACATGGATTAGTCCTGGGAGAACCTTTCCAGACTCTCCAAGAGCTTCCTCAGCTTTTCCTTCCTACAGAGACATCAGCTTTTCAGTCCTCCCCACAGATGCTCTAGTTTTAATCCAAATTAGCTCCCAGTGTATCCCATCACTGCCCAAGATTTCACTCACATTTCAAAGAGCATCTTTTCTTCCTACTGGACTCCAACTCAGTAACCATCCTGCACCTGAACTAGTGGCCTCCATTGCCTCGATCTCACAAGAGCAAAGCTCCATCTTTTCCCCAGCAAATATTGAAGAAAGATGTCCTGGTTAAAGGTGAGCCTGATGCCCCATGCTAACACAAAATTTACCAGACTCCACTCTGCTTTACGTATATTTTATATTTATTTAATTTATATTTACTTTTACCTGCATAAATTGACTGTCCTGCTGGCCTTAAGTTGTGCTAGGGGACGTTAAGATTGCATATTAGAAAAAAGTTTTTCACCACAAGGGTGGTCAAACACTGGAACAGGGGTTATTAATTGGACTCAATAATCTTAAAAGTCTTTTCCAACGTAGACACTTCTGTGATTCCAGTTTGGAGAAAAGAAGGCTGAGGAGCAACTCATCACTCTTTACAGTTTTCTGAGGAGGGGAAGTGGAGAGGGAAAAGTTGAGCTCCTCTACCTGGTATCCAGTGCCAGGACGTGTGGGAATGGATCAAAGTTGCACCAGGTGAAGTCCACATTGAACATGGGGAAGCATTTCTTTACCCAGAGGGTGGCCAAACACTGGAACAGGCTTTCCAGAGCAGTGGTTGATGCCCTGGGCCTGTCAGTGCTTGAGACGTTTGCACAATGCCCCCAGCAGTACACGGTAACTTGGTCATCCCTTAATTGCTCAGATGATCATTGCAGGTCCCATGCAAGTGCAATGATCTGTTCTGTTCTATGCTGTTCCATTCCGGTACATTATGCAATATGAAAATTAAACAGGGTGTATGATTATATGACGGAAGCGGTTTTCTAAGACTGCTGTAGACAACTTGCAAGTTAATATTTCTTTTACGATTACACTGGAGCATTTGCTGAGAAATCCACTGTTACCCACTGCTAAGGAAAGCCTGTCAAACAGCTACCAGTGTTAAAAAGAGGAATTTCCCTTACTTAACCTTTTGAGGAACAAGAGGTTAACAGAAAAGGTAAATTGTATATCTTTCCAATTTAGAAAGTGGGACCATTTCAGCAATATTTTCAAAGAAATCTACAGCGTGTTCCCAGAATTAAAATGGAAAACCTGACACCTTTAACAATTTCCTGCCACTGTATACCTGTCAGCATTGCATGGATTCTATCAACCCAAAAGTTAACTTTCAAGACTAGGAAACCTTTGCATTCATATGCTTTTGGGTTGTTTTCGTACAGCTTTCCTCCCTCTGCAGCCCCAAGATACCTGGCTGAGGAAAGGCAGCACTGCAGGTTTTTTATAGGTTCTTCCTTTCCCCATAAAACAGGATGCAATAAAGATCTGAATACGGGACTTTTGGACCACTCCCACAGCTCAAATAAGTTGCCCTTCATGTCAAGTCATGACACACAACTTTCACTAGGGCTGGTGAAGAAGCAAAGTGTGGCTGTGATTAAATCCAGATGCCAAAACAAAAAATAGAGCCCCTTGAGGATGAACACAGTCCCTCTAGGGGTACACACGAGTCGTATGTAAGACCCAGGTAGAAAGCAATAACCAGCGGCACACAGGGCTTAAATACCAGCACCAGGAGTAAAATCCAGGTTTCTTAACTCCTTGCCTTGTGTCCAGCAGGCTGTGGCACCCCTGTCTCTGGGGTAATGTGCTGATCATAATACTGGGTATGGAGGACTGAGGTGAAGTTTCATCTTTCTGGGTTCATACCACTCATGGATGCACCAGCTCATCAGCCTAGATAAACTTTTCGTAGAAATTGCAATTTCTCTATTTCTTAGCCTCTCCCTCACATGTTAATCAAAGTCAAATCAGTATCACCAAGACCACAATGAGCATTTAGAGTCCTCAGCATGGAAAAAGGTCCCAATATTTTACTTCTCTTTCCTGTTTATTACAGGAAAAAAGAGCTGGTTGTCTTCTCCAGAGGTGTTCTAGGGTAGATTAGCAGCTTACTTTAATCACCGTGAAGATGTTCACATGCCTGTGTCTCAGCCAGAGATGCTCAAGACACCAAGAGTACTACATGTTATGATTTGATCACTTTTAATAACAAAAGCAGTATAACATCATAAACACAACCCAAAAAGCACATAAATCACTGAGAGAAGAAAAAGAGAAGCTCTAAGAGGAAGGGATCTAACATGGAAGGAAGAGACTACAACTACAAAAAACATTTCTGTGGTGCTCTTAATTATTTTATCCCCACCATCCCCCACAATATGCTGCCTTTAAATTTTCTTTTCACAACAGAAAGAGCATTTGAGACAGGAGCAGGCATTTGGTTTAGCTGTCCACTCTCAGCCCTGCAACACCACAGGGCACTCTCTGTATTCCCACCTCCACTGTGCTGGGGAATGACATCAGCCCTGCTCCAGGGAGCTGGCGGGCCAACAAAAATAACTGTTACTGACCAAGAGCGCTGTTGCAAGGAATATTTTTGGAACTGTACTCCACATTCCTCCGAGTCCCCTGCTTCCTAGTCCAAACATATCATGGCCTAAAAATTCCTCACATTTTCTATGCAGTGTTTCCTTTGGGCTCGCACAATGGGGTAGTTCTTCTGCTCAGCAGCACTAGTGTTCTGGAAAGGGAAGGGAAAAAAAAAAGACAGCAGCACTAAATAATCGTAATGGCAACCACAAGGGCCACAGTGTTATTTTTAGGTCAGAAAAATGATGCAGAAGGAAACAGAGTCACCTCAGATTTACCTTCCACTGGCCTTTACTGAACAAAAGGCCAAAAAATTTGGTTATTTCTTCCATGTGGTGGTAAGGGGACTCACCAATGTTTGTGGTGAAGACTCAGCTATTTAGTGGGGTTTTGCATGGAAGAAGGAGGCCAGGAGGACGTGGCATCTCCCTCTAACAGCACCTCCGGGACTGTGCAGAGGTAACAGACCCAAAGCCTCCTCACCTCTCTGCTCGGCTTCCTCACCACTGCAAGAGGCACAGTCCAACAGAGGAAAGTTCTAGGTTGAGTCTAGGCTGTGCAGCTGCCATCTACCTTCCCAGAAGAAGCATCCCCAACATTCCACCCAAGTGACAATGTACCAATCCCTTCCATGTTTGTCAGTATACTGCCATAAGGTCGTTTTGGAGGGCTTCTACCAGCAAACAAAGGAACTGGGCAGAATGTGTACATCTAAAAATACTCCAGCCTAGGCCAAGCATTGAAAAACACCGCCTATTCCTTCTTCATATGCATTTCTGCCATTTTCTCTTCTCTCCTTCACTGGAAGAATGCCATTTTCCTTATTATCAAGGTAAAAGTCACGGCTGATCTTGCAGGGAGAAGTTACGTGTACCTTCCAGTCCATGTTCTTCCCCAGCTCTGTCCCAAGGACCACGATTTACCCAGTCTTGGTACAAATTTCTGTTTGAACAGAAACAGGCTATTAAACAACATGTGCTTCACTGGCCAATACTTTGTTTCCTTTTTTAGCTGCCCAGATAAGAAAAACAATGCAGAGAAAAAACTAATAGGAGGCATAAAGAGGCCACTTATTTTACCAGTGTTCTGCACAGGTTTAGAAACCTCCTTTACCTTTTAGTACCTCTTACCCTACCAGTCCTTGACCAACTTTATCTCTTCAGACTCTAAAGTCTGGGACTTGCTTTCTGCTGTGCCCTACTCTCCCCATGCACAGTTGGGCCTGGAAGCATGTGTATTTTTAAAATAACTGTATTTTAAAAATAACTGTATTTTAAAAGGTATTTGAATTCACTGCATGTCCACAAACAGACCACTTGCCATGAAACTGTTTTCAAACACAGGGAGAGCAAAGCAAATTCACTCTTTGGGGTGTTATAATTGAGAGATGAGGAATGGGCTGGGGAAATAAGTATTTAGGTGGAACTAATTAGCAACAACTAAAAGCTAAATGACAATGTAACCCACAGCCCCCTTGTGGGATATTCTAAAATGGCTGTGTATGTCTGAAGCATTTCAAGGACTTTCATTATCTGCTTGGTCTACTACTTTCACAGCTCAGATAAATCAGCATTTTCTACCACAACATTCAGCTTGGCGCCCCACAGAACAATTCCCCAGCCATACGTTCCAGAGATACAGAAGCACACAAAATATGATCTCTTTTACTAGGCTAATAAAAATCAGAAAGTGTACTGTATGAATTTTATAGACCTCAAAGGTCTGTCTTCTGTAGGAAGAAACTGGGACTCCAGGCTACTGTCGGGCACTGTAACAGGGAGAAAAATATTTATCAGCTGCTTTGGAGAACCCACCAGACAGAAGTCACCAGCAGAGCAAAATATCACAGCTGTAAACTCACCTGAATCTTTCCTCTCTGAGGAGCTCCTTCGCGTTTCAGTTTCCACTTGCACGTTAACGCTTGCAGAGCCACAAGGGAAAAGGGCCAAGCAGCAAGGAAAATACCTCTGCCGCTTCGAGCCTACCCCGAGCAGGCAACTCTATACGATGAGAATGCAGAGTGCCAGGGCTCTGCAGCGCTGGGCTGAGCCCGCTCTGCGCCCTGAGAGGGGTCACGGCTCCCTCCAGCTCAGCCATGCTGGGGCTGCTCAAAGGAGAGAAGGCGCCTGCTCCATGCAGAAGGTGCCGCTGGCTCAGCAGGGTGATTCAGGGACCCTACTGGTGATCCCTTCCTGCAGTGCACCGGCCCTCGAGGTATTACAGCGACACTGAGCGCTCTGAGGTATGTCAAGCACAGCCCTCATGGCTCTGCTGCTCCTTCCTGAACCGGACACAAGAGATGGGAAACCCAAATGCCTCCCAAAAACTCACTTCCAAGCCAAGATGATCTCCACACGGATTCAGCTTCTCCACAAAGTGAGGGGAGAGGCAGAGTGTGAAAACACAGGAGGGAAAAAAATTGAAAGATTCATGGAATTTTTTCCCCAGGGAAACCAAAGGGCTGAGCTGATGCTTTTATAAAGTTGAAGGACTGGGCAAAAGGTGGGAAGGAGGACCCATTGACTGTCAGATTGGTAAAAGTGGGAAGATGCTGAATACTAGAGACCCGTTGCAAAGGAAGACATATGCGTATTTGTGGTCACTGGTTTCCACTTTTATAATTTGCAATTAATTTGGGAGTTAGTCACGAGTTTATT
The DNA here is from genome assembly GCA_013400735.1 of Pomatostomus ruficeps. Lineage (NCBI taxonomy): Eukaryota > Metazoa > Chordata > Aves > Passeriformes > Timaliidae > Pomatostomus > Pomatostomus ruficeps. The sequence continues at coordinate 121,742 of VYZT01005559.1, forward strand.
AGCTGATTTTCTCTGTTTCTGACAAATGAACAAACAAAATCCCTCCTTGGATTTGTAGAGTGGAGGGAGACTTCTGTAACCTTGACAGGTTTGGGGGAAACAGAGAGAGAAGAAAGTATTGAGACCAAGTTCCTCACGTGAGATTAACCTAACCAATCTGAAGTATTCTGCACAGGAGAGACAGGGAGTCACACACACAGCTTAGCCCAGGTTAGCGAGATGAGGAACCCATTCCCACAGCCTAGTGGAAAAAAACCAGTGGGTGTCTTCAGCCCAATGTTAGACTTAGTTTCAGTGCTAAAAGACAGAACAAATTAATCCAGCTCATGACTTTGACATTTGCTCTGCTATCAGCATCAGCTCTATCTGATAGGATGACACTGCTTAAGCTGTGGTAGCCAGAGGAAATCCAATGCTAAGGAAATGGACATTCATTTAATGTTTATCTAGGATCAGCTCCACCAATGAATTCCAGATGTTGGCTTTAATTGTTGCATTCTGGTATGTTTAAGCAGCAGGAGTTCGTAAGGCTGATTTGTAAATCAATCTGGCAGACTCATACTGAATCCCATCTCTGCCAGCTTTTCTAAGTCAGGGGATGCTCTTAAAATGTTAAGTACTTAATGTGTCTGCAATGCAAAATGAAGGGAAGAGGTTTTTTTTAAAAAATCCCTCCCCTGATGTTTTTCTCCTTTTGCTCCTTCTGTCCTTCATTTCCTCCCTTGTAGAACTGCAAGACTTGCCATTCCCTTCAAATGAGTCCAATGAATTTCCAGATGAGTCCTAGAGCTAAGGAGGGCAGGTATCAGGATGCAGTCCTGCAACATGGGTGGGGCACCCTGCTCATCATTCACATTCCTTCTGAGTAACTCCACTGATTTCCCACCATAGCCAATGGCAACTGCATGCATGGACCACATCCAACAACAGTGTTCCTGATATTTGAGCCTCCAGTTTTTGTAAAGCGGGGGAAAAAAAAAATTGATTACTGTAACCTTGGGACTGTCTCAGTTCTCAGCTTCCATATTCTTACCAGCTTGTATGTAGCTGTTACAGCTCATATCCAGAGGTGGTACAGAAATGGCTTTCCTATTCTGAATCCCAAAGCATTGTATGAGCTCCGAGTTAGACATTAGCAAACCTTGCAATGGTTTTGTTCTCAGCATGACTTCACATGTCAGCTGAATGTGTTGGACCATTGTTGGGGGATTGCTTATTGCCACAGCCAGCTTATCAGTCAGGCCTTACTTACAGGAGAGAAAACAATGCTAAAAAAAAAAGCTGTCAAGTACTGTGTCCCTACTGACTAGGGCAGACACTATAGCTCACTAAAATTGCTTTAGAAACCCATTTTCTCAATTTCCTTTCAAAACACCTGCTTCTGAGAAAGCACCTCAGAATTCAACACATGTGAACCCTACTTACATTTTCCCAGGAATGTGTGCTTAGTACACACATTTTTCAAGAAGTGTCACTGGATGGTTAGGTAAGGTTTCAAAAGCTTTCAGCAATGGCAGTTCCCATCCCATGGAAGTTCATGGGAATTCTTCAAAAGTGGTTGACTCAGCCTCGGCTGACTGCATTTGAAAAACTCCCCTTTATCTTCTATCTTTGATGGTCCCAGAGATAAAATGCTGTAAGTTCAGTTTACCATCCTCCTTTAACACTAGAGGCCTTTACTGGGGTCCACTTCTCCCCTCAGTAAGAACATGAAAAGCGTTTCACTCGTGGCCTGAGTCATGCCATATTTGAAGAGAGGCTTGAGAAAAGCAGTGGCTAAAAATCCACCCACTACTTGGAGCAGAGACCAAAATATCAGCTAAAAGCTGGCTCTACCACCTCCCCTTATCCATTGTTTAGCATTTGAGGCTGGAGGAGAAATCCCACTGCATTACAATAGCAAATCCCCAAAACCAGGCAGGGTGAAGTAAACAGTCTGGAAAATACCTTCCAATTCCATGGGGCCATAAATAAGCAAGGTCCAAAAGCAACTCCATCCCCAAAAGTTAAATCATTATCATTGCGCATCCTGCAGAGTGCCGGGGCGGCACCAGGTGTCATGTCACATCTGTAATTTTAAAAAGCAAGTCAGAACTACATATGGGGATAAACAAACTGGTTATTTCTCCACAGGAAACAGGCTCCCTATGCCAAGTGTCAAGAAAGCTGGTACAGAGCTCCAGGGAGATAGCTTTAAATAAAAGCAAGCAATAAAATGCTCTAAAAAAAGATTACAGCAGAAATAACAGGAATGACATGAGGGCAACTTGTTGACTTTTATTCCTCATGTCTGTAACTATTTCTGTGGTCCACAGAATATGAGCAAAAATAAACAGATTTGGCCCAAAACACAGAAGAATGCTTTGTCCTAATATGAGGTGGGAAGGATCTAGTGAAACTTTTAAAGAGTTTCCCCTTCAGGATATGCCAAGGATATGACACGGCTTTGGAGGAACAGAGGTGCCGTCATAGGATCTGCAATATTCCCTCCTTTGCTGAAGAGTGGTAAGAATGTCACTTGTGAGCAGCCCAGTGTGCAGCACGTCTTCCTGTTAAGTGTGGAGCTTTGAACACTAGCTGGGCAAAAAACTCCTAAGAAAAGTTAACATAGGTCAAACAAATGAATAGCAATAACCACATAAAAGGTATAACTTCTGTATTTAACACTTTAATTTGTAGCTGAGTATGTCCATGGCCCAGCTCTTGCCTAGAACAAGGGTAAAATGTAGCCAAATCATTCCTTGTGAAGGGATTTGACACATACAGGAGCTCTGACGGTAGTGAGGATGTTCAGCGGCCAAATTCCTCTCTCATGCAATTCCACTCATCTGCCCCTGAAAGCTGTTGCTCTTTTGTCTGTTTATCATGGCAAGGTCTCAAGGGGCCACCACAAAATTCTCCATAATTATCCAAGGACAGAGCACCCAGAAAACCTCATTTTATTGAAGGTCACCCAGGCACGTCTTTACAATGGCCTTGATCGGAGTTTCTCACCAATCTGGCCAGAGATGCTGAAAACCATCCCAGAGGAAAGGGCATGGTGGAGTTCCTACAGACAAAGCCCATGTGAGCGGGACACAGTTCCCATGTCAGGAGCATGCCTAGCACCTTGCTCACATTTCAAGCCAAAGACTTCAGAGCAGCTTCTCAAAATTCACCATCAATACTTTTCAGTTCCCAGAAGTGAAGGCTGCTGCATCTTCCAAACCTCCTTGAAGGAAAGGGATTAACAAAACCACACTCAAACCAAAGCAGCTCACAAGAGACCTTGGCTGACACAACATTCGTGATGTTGTTCCCACAACTTTCTCCTGGGCTGGAGTTTCTCCTGCCAAAGCACACACCAGGGCTACCAGAAGGAGCTGCAGTGGGCTTGCAGTTGTCAGGAGACACTGCAAACAGAGCACAAACACTGGGCTGTTCTGGGGATTGGGGAGGCGTCGTCCTTCTCCTCCACAAGATTCCTGGGATTGTTCAGCAGGGAATCCCAGCCTCCATCTGAAGTGGATCCAACTCCCCCAATTCCCCGCCTGTGACCAAGGAGGACTGTCACCAGTTCTCCTCTCTCCTGCCAGCAGCACATTCAGCAAAGGTGAGATGAAGATCCTTGTCTGCTTCTGTGCAGAGGTCACCATAATTTTTTTTCCAGTTTGAAAAAAACCCAACACAAAACCAACATGCCAGATCACATGGCTTTTCTCTAAGAAGAGAAACATTCAATATTGGACTAAAGAAAACTCAATGAAGAATTTGGTGGTGATGCCTTTTCCAAATCAAAGCAGTTTCGCAATGGAGGGTTCAATGCCAAATATTTCAAAGCCTTTTGTTGACAATCAAGCAGAAAACTGACTCAACTCAACAGTTCAAATGACTTGACAACATTTTTCAGGGAAACAATTAACTGGAAGGAAAAAAAAAACATTGAAAGTCCTATGTATAATTTCAATTGTGTGATAAACTCAGTGGCTTGGTTGGCATGAAGAGATCAAAAAACCATCCATATTCTGCATTTTTTGCTCTATAACCTAACAACCTTCAGTGTGTCTGTAAGAAATTTATATACACACAGAGGAACAAACATATCTGAAGCAAGATCAAAGAAAAGAAGAAAAGAATAAAGACATCAACTGCCGTTGTTGCACTGGATCATTGCAATGGAAAATAAAATAATTTGTTTCCCTTTAACTTACATGAAATATTTTCTGTACAGGCCTGTTAATAATTTAGCTTGATATTAAACAACAGCATTGTTCTCACTGTTTGTCTCCCTATTGTTCTGCCACTTGCAGTAATTTAAAACAACCCAGAAAAATCACAGACAGATGCATTGTGCAGAGGACAGATGTGCTGACCCACACAGCTCTTTAACAGCTACAGCTGCAAAGTGTGTTTATGTCCTTTGCTTTTTGCTGCACGTTAAAAGAAGGTTTTCTTTAAAACATTAACTCAAGAGCTGCAAAACACATCATGGGAGTAGAAAGTGAAGGGATAAATTCTGTGTTATCTGATTCTTTTTACTGCTTATTTCTCCCCTCTTTTCCTTGGCTTCAGTGCGAGGAACAGGTTCCATCCCGCCAGTGCAACCAGAGTAAAACTGACATTTTATGAGTGGAAACAGTCCAAGGATGGTGGCTTATGCTCTTAACATCCTGACATCTCAACCTCTGAAAGCAGCAGTGGCGCTGCTTCCAGTGGCTGCAGAACACCTTAAAAAGCAGCACAAACTGACAATGAAAATAAACTACGGTTGCAGCACTGCTGGAGTCTGGCAGCCCTTAACAAATACAGCAGCGTCTGGGTGTTAAAATACATAAATCTGTCATCATTACCAGGCTAAGGGGTCGTCATCCTATTCTCAAAATAAAAGAACTGTGCATAATCAGTAGGGCAGGGAGTTCAGAACAAAGTACGCCTTTTACAAACTCTCAACTGCTGATAGATGGATGTTTGCAAGGGACTTAATGTCTTTAACAGGGTACGTTTAAGAAGAAGTGTAGGTTTCAGAACTCCTGGGATTAGTACTTTTTTTTCCTCTTCTTTTCCAATTTGATTGCCAAGAAGTGTATAATGTAAACACCCAGGTCTTCTGACTATGAAACCCACATTATTACAAAGAAAGAAGAATCAAAGCATTCTAGCACAATGATATTATTCATCAAGGACACACAGAATATGTTCTTCTTCTCATCAAACAAAAATATACTGGATTTTAAAATAGGTCTATACACTAATTTTCAGCAGTTTTGTTGATTTTTATTTTCCTTTTTTCACCTTTTTCTTAGTGTGGATGCCAAAGACAGCACAGGAAAGGTAGAGAACCAGACCCCTATAGGAATGTAAAAATACACCTCCTCAGCAACCATCCATTTTAACAGGCAACATACCTACATGCATGGATCAAGAGGCAGCATGTGAGCAACTGGTGCTGTGTACGTGCACTTACACATAAAAAAGCGGTCTCCAAAACCAACATTTGAGCTACACGTTATAAACTGGTTCAACTTGGCACTGTTCACTCTATAATAAATATTCTTCACCGTGCTTTAATTTACAAGTGTGCCTTTTGGGTATTTCTGAGTTAACTGATACCAAAGAGAAAATCTGGCTAAAACCCCACTATCTGTGGTATTTACTGGGCAAACTGAGGACAGCAGAGCTGTGTGGTGGCACAAGGGACTGGGGCATATGCTGTGGCACAGACCTCCTGGAGACACTGTGCCGATGAAGCTCAGCACAGCTTCAGGACCCTTTGAGACCAGTGAGGCCATGTTAAATCCTCCGCTCCCAGCCTTCAGCAAGAAGCAGAGGGATGGAGCACAACTTCTGAGGAAAAACTCAGGAATAGGGGAGGATAGCAGTAGCTGTAGGAAAATTAACAGAAAGATCCTGGTACTTGGAGAAGTGATCTTGGATGCTTGGCAAGGTGGTAGATATCTCAAAACTGCTGATGCCCAGGCCTGCAATTAGCTTGATGGCTTCTCATTAGTTGTGGTGCTAGTAATTCAAAGATCCTTAACTACTCTTCTGCAGTCACAGCACAGACCTTGACTGGGAATCTAGACCACCTTTTGAAGGCCTGCCTTCCACACACACAGATCACCTGCTTGGAGCAGGGAGTGCCTTGGCTTTACTCACAAACACAGCTATTTCTCAGCACTGTGGATATGCAGATGTGGACAAACCTCTGGCTGAGCACATCAGCATTGCACTGTCAACAGAGAACTTCTGCTCACTGCCTGTGTGGAGGATTGCAACAAAGACAGCTCTGATTAATAAAGTCAGAGGCAAGAGATGTTTTTAGCCTCAGACAAACTGACGAGAAAAACCCAACATGTACACCACAAACTCGCTGGGATCAGAGGCTCTTTCTATTAATATCGTTTAACAGAAGGAAGCCATAAATTGCTCAGATCAAACATGGTTTTAATGTCAGCCTGCCTGGTATTGTGTGTAGCTTTCATTCCCAAACAATATTCATGCAGCAAGCAGAGCTGCAGCTTGCTATTTGCACGGGTGTAGCAGCCACTACACACTCCAAAGCATCTGCAAAGGATTGTGGGCTAAATGCATCCATATGTCCTGCATGCCTCGGATTTACACTGGCTGCAGCTCTGGTTTGCCACAGTCTGCCACAGGATGGAGTATGGGGGGAAAATATATATCCATACATATATGTATGAATTTCATGCTTACATCCATGGAAAAAAATCTTTTCATTTCCTTTAAATTGTGAACAGGTGTTGTCACCTTCTTAACTTGGCTTCTATGTTACAGCTTCATGAAGGGAGAAAAGAGATCTACCCGAAACAGTGAGGCTTTTGTTAGCCAGAACATGATGTATTGATAAGCATACTGTAAAGTTTGTTATAAAATCAAATGAAACTAATAAAACTGAACAAAGATCTTGTAAAAACTGTGGACATTATACAGCATTAGCACTGAGCTACATTAGAGATCTGGACTTGGAAGAAACAGGACTGCTGCCCAGTTGTGGTATTTTCCAGCCTTTTACACCCATTCACCAAGACCATCAGTCAAACCATTCCGTGTTATTTTTTTGATCAGTCATTTTTAGGATGGTTACAGCTAATATTGGCACTCACACCATCACCTCTTTATGGAGCAAGCTTTTCAAGAACAAATTGTTATGGGCTGTTGCGACATCAGTCTAGTGTAGCACTCATCAAAATGATGAAAACTAGTGAAATGGTTTCCCTGCAGCCATCCAACAAGAGTCACACCTTTTCATTTTGCTGTATTTCTTTCTCCTCCTTTCCTCTCCCAGGACAGTGGATATTTTACAGGACTCGACGTGATCGATATATTGGACAGGGAGTTTGTTGGACTCTGAGCTGAATCTCTCAAATGAGGAGGAGGTGAAGCACCCCTGAAATTCAGGGAGTAGGAACACCTGATTGCTTTTAGATTTCTTTTCACATGCTTGTGCTGTCCCTGAGCAGCACCAAGCTTGGTCAGGGCGTGTGTCTTTATGCCTACGCTAAAAAACACTGAGAAGGAAGAGCTCTTGCTTGGGTGAGGGCATCATTAGTCAACAATGAGTCACTTCCAGTGGAAAAGGAGCTTCACTTCCAAGTGAACAGCTTTTAGCTACAAGTCTGCACCAAAACATGAAAATACTCACATTTCACTGACACCTCTACTCACTGGGATCTGTTCATAACCATTTCCAATCTCTTCCCACAGGTTGGCATGCAGGACTCCCTCACCTGGCAACACCACTAAGGCAGCTCTTGTTGAGAACCAAAGCCCTGCCTACACCTCCACACATGGTGGCACCTCACCACACGTTGACAAGAAGTCCTTGAGCAATGATTCCAGTGGCTGGGCCTTGGGTAGGCTCCCCTTTCCTGCCCAGCTCCCAAAGGCCCAAACCAATCTGAGCTTTAATTAGCAACACAACCATTCCTAAGCATCAGTGGCTATGGCCAGATCCTCATCTGGTGTTAATCACCCTGCGTGTGCACAGGAGGCCACCAACGTAGATCCAGCTGCCGGATTGGGGCCTTAACAAATTAAACACGAGAGCTTTGTTACTGTTTATTGTCACAAGGAACTCTTCATTTCCATGTAACAACTGACTAATCATCATTAGCCATGATTATATGCCCTGTGATTGTGTTAATGGTCCCACACTGGATGGACTGCCCTTTGCACTTCATGTTGAAGTAAAAGCACTAAGGACATCTTGCTAACTTCATACCACGACCAGCATGAGCTACACCACCTTGTTCTCAAATGAAAAACTGCTTATTTCCCCCCCCCCCTTTTTTTTTAACTGTTGACTCATTTCAGTTTTTGCTTAGCATTAGCAGACCCTTGGTGCACACATTGCTGACTCAGTGTTGATTCACATTCTTCTTGCTGAGCACATCTCTCTCTGGTCCCCAGAGTTTATTAAGAGGCCAAAATCCAAACATAAATGAATTTGTCATGCTTTTCCAAGATGGCTGGTGGCACCTGACTCTGGGCTAGAAATGTTTTCTCAGCTTTTGCACTGTAAAGGAGTTCTGAGACACGGATTGATGACTTCATTGGAGAAGTGTAATGCAAACCATGTTTTACTGTACTCGATTTTTTTTCACACAGTATTTTCTACTACTACAAGCAGAAAAAAGAACACAAGAATAAATATCCATTCAGACAAGGCCATGATTTTTCTCAGGATACTTATGCTGACTGTTTAAAAAAATGGTTATTTTAATGCAAATTTTTCACACATGCCTGTTATCAAAGAGAGCTGTCTTTGGACAAGCTGTAAAAAAGCATAAAATAGCAGCTGGCTCAGCAGGAAAAAGCTACTTTAAAGATAAATCATCCGATGTCAGGCCAGATTCTTGAAACAATCAATTGCAACAGACAGACAGCAGACATTTAACAGCAAATTTGATTTGTCTGAAAGTGAGATGCAGCTCAAATTTTGAACAGCCCATCAGCCGTTTAGGACAAAAAGCTGCACTCTTCCTCCTGCTCTCTACATCATTTTACTACTCTACGGCCCAAATGGGGCCAAGTGCTGGGTCCCTCAGGGGGCCAGGCACCAGAGGGGGATATGAACTCTATAGATCATGGATTCTTCACCAAAATATTCGTCAAAAAAACCCAAAGAAGAGAATAAACAACTGCAGCAGTCAGGGGTATAGGGCAAGAAAAAGAAATACTGGAGAAGCTGTTTCTTGGACTTAGATGATTATTTTTTGTGCTGAGACGCACCCAAGCAAGATGTGTCCTTGGCAGTTTACAAACACCAAGTGAAACAAGGTCACAGTCCCAAACCCTGCTCTTGCTGCTGCTTTTTTTCCTTTGCTGCAGAAAGCAGTAAGAAACATGGATGCCGATGTGAAAATAGAGACAGTTTGATCTTTCATCACCTGGTTGAGCAACTGATGCAAGAAGTATTTACTGGCAGCACCTGTAGCAATAGCCCCACATGTCGTAATGCTGGCACACCTTGCAGGATTTGGCCCACAACACTTCTGCAAGTGAAAAGTCCTCTGTGTTGTGCATTAATGAAAGAGGTCATTATGCTACAGCATAAATATTTACCTATAGTCCTTCCTACAGCTGTTCACAAACAATTTTCCCTTCAGAGAATGTCCAGACTTCTGGAACTCGGGATACTGTTTATTATTGCAGAGAGAGCAGCAATGGAGGTCCTCCAGCACTTCCATGTTAGAATACTTTGTTTTCTAAGTTATTTATAAGTCAGGAAAAGCTCACTCGTTTTGGCTAAGATTTCCCAGGGAGGGCCTGATGGCTGGAGTGTGGCTCCATATGTGCAAACTCACAGTTTCTCCAAGCTGGCCACAGCTCGACAGAGGCTTCAGTTACACCACCACCTGCTATTTTTTTTCTGCAGAACATGCCTCCCTTCAGCACACAAGGTGGACAGTTTTCAAATAAGGAGCAGCTATTCAGCACTTTCTTTCTTCCTCTTTGGCCTTAAGTTTCCTTTTAGAGCACACTGGCAAGGAATATTTTAATTATGCAGTAAAGAAACCACAGGTTTCAACCAAGCATCTATAAATTAAATAAAGTTACTTTTCACACCTTTAGAATTAATTCAGCTGTGGAAAAATCGATAAGATTTCATGGGCATCACTGTACATATACTTTTGGAGGAAGCACATTTGTTTTGATGAGCTACACATAATTCTCCAAAATAAGGACCCACTGTACTTAATAACTGCAATGTAATTAAATACTGATTAAAGTTCCTCTTCCAGCATTTGTAAATCCATCTGCAGCGTAATTGGCATCCCAAATCTTGTGGTGAGCCACAAAAACTATTAAGGATAGCTAAGAGAGGAAATTGTAGTTTTGACTTATATTGGTAATCTGCTTTTACTGGCTTACATTTCATGCAGGGCTGTATTAGAGCAGGATTCCTTGGATCTTTGGGATCCAGGCCCTGCAGTCTGAGAAGATGGGGAAATAAGCAGGGCAGAAACCAATTGCTACCATCTGGGCTGGCAAAGCCTTTGTTTGAGAATGAAGATCAAAAATCTAGAATAAGACAAGACTCACTTCCAAAAGAGCAGCTAGGAAGATGTGAGATTAGGAAGAAAAGACTTTAGTAAGTGTTATGAAGGAGGAATAGTTTTTTAGGGAGAGATTTAAGAGGTTTAGACTCAACTCTGAGCCACAGCTCCTATTTTATGTGGTCTTGGCCTCATCACCTGGTCTCTCTTTATCTCAGTTACCATCTGTAAAATCACTGTAATGCGTCTCATCTGCACTTTCAGGCTGAGAGGTTCTCCAGCCAGGCAGGCTGTGGTCCTGTCTACCAGACACACACACCTAACTCTGCTCTGCTCGTGCACTGAGCTGGCTGGTCACAAACAAGATCTGTCCTGGAAGTCACAAAGGCACATTCAAATAGACTTATACCTCAATTATTGCATCTCACAGAGTCCAGCCAGGGAGCTCACATCTGCCAGCCCCCACCGCTGTTGGTGGATCCACTGACATTTTCATTCCTTCATACAACATCCCAGATTTCTGCTGGTTCTCTGCACTGTAATGGAATACAGTGGCTAATAAAAGTTATGATTAATAGGAGTTACATAGCACTGAAAGTCGGCAGAGAGGTTGGAGACTCCTGAATTTAGTCACAGCTCTCTAGGATTTGGGTAAACCATCACCTTATTCTGCTGCAGCCTCCATGTAAATAACACAGGGGTGACAGTTCCTCACTTGCCAGTGGTGTGGCAGAGCTCAGAATTACACAGCCTAACTCCAAAACCTTTCAATAAGCTACTGAATTTTTTCCGGATATTATTGATTACGTTTCCAGAATGCTTTCATGTCAACATGAATTTTATTTATTCAAGTCCCACTGTTTCATGAATCATTTAATGCTATTCTAGATGTAATATCTTAACCACCTTGCCCATGTCCGACACTTGTGTGGTTTTACACATTTGGTGTTAGCAGTAAAGCTGGAACAGGAGGGGTTTTTCTCCTTTGAAGGACTGGGAAAATAGAGAGGCCATATGGTTCAAAAAGCCACTCTGCCTAATGAAGTTTGTACTTTCCAGAGCACAAACAAAACAGCTTCATCAATTTGATCTTCGTTGTCAAAACTGACATGCAGTTGGTTTTAAAACACTGCCTCCTTCTCAAAAACCAACAAGGGATTGATTTTCTCTCAACCAAAAGTATTTTCACCAAGACGAACACGAGCATCTGGTCAATGCATTAAATGTCTGGGTCCTTTGAAAGAGTAAGTCAGTGATACCTTGTGTTTACTCGCAGAGCTTGACAAGAAAGACACACGGGGAACATTCATTTTCAGGGGAAACTGCTCTAGTGAAAAGCAATCGGTTTGAAACGCTACATGAACACAACTGTACCACTGGAGACAGGGGACATAAGTAATCCATCAAAAATGGTCTCAGCAACAAGAATGCACAGGGGCACAATGTAAGACAAGGAAAGAAGGTGCAAAACAGTCTAAGAAGTACTGGGTTTAGCCAGTATTTACAACAAGGGTGCATGGAAATGAATAATACTTCAGCCCATGTGTCTGACACAGATTTAGGTTAAAGTTACCCTTTTCTTGGCACTTGGTGAGCAATATTTGTTTGCATAGATTTCAATCTCACACCCACAGAGGCCAGTGGGAGCTTGCCATTTCCTTCCATAGATGCCTGATGAGGCTCTAAATAACCAGGGTTTGTGCCCAGGGTTTTTCAGTGCCAATTATAATGAACACTATTGTTCTTAACACAATTATATTTGATAATCCAATTTCCCTCAGCAACTGAATTGGAGTTTTTGCCTCAATCTTTCCTGAATTCTAGTCCAACTTTTACCCTGTGCCTCCTGACTTTTTGCTTTCATTTGCTCCTGTTGTGCTACCAAGAACAGGCAGAGCTTTCTTTGACCTTGATGCCTCTCTGCCTTGGAATAATGGGATCTGGCTTGAGCTTTATAGAAGATACAGGATGACACAGAAGATCAAAGACTTTAGCAACCTCCACATACTGCAAAAGCACAAGCTGGACTGGGACAGGCTCCTATAGCATTCCTTTCTCCACAGCAAAGAGTCTGGAAGGCACATCCAAAACGAGTCTGGATAGATATGGCTCTGTAAGACTATTTCCACTTCACCCTGTTTGCTCAGTGTAGCACAAAGAAATGGATGAATGTGGTTAAGAAAGAGGTGAACAAGGAAAATCAAATTCTCAAACTATGTAAACTATAAGATAACTTTTGCAGCTCTATCCCACTGATGCTACAGGAGTTGCCTGAGGGCTTCCCTCACAGAAGCATCTCTTTCCAGATAAGATATTTACATTCTGGTCCCTTTCCTTTACTGGCTGTGCAGCAAAGTGCATTCTCCAAGAATCACCTTGTTATCGGGTGATAATCCTCCATCAAGCAGCACCAAGTGTTTGCTACGTGCCCCGAGTCCACAGCAGCCCTCCTACTGCAAAAGGGAAAAAGGCAAAATAGAACAAAAGCAGGCCAAGAGCCAACCAGAAGGCAGCTGGAAACTGCCCTGACCCCTGTCCTCACTTCCACCATCTCAGAGAAACAGAACTTTGTAGACCAGATGCTCAGGGTGCTGATCAGGCAACAGGGTGAGCAAGATATCTGATCTCACCCCCTGCTCCCCTTGACTCCCTCAGCATCCTCTAGCACACTGATTTTCACCCAGCTCTTTCGCTTCTCACAGCCAAGCACCAATGAGCACATTTCTGTGGCAGCTGCCACTGGGGAATCTCTGATTACCCAGAGAAGTGCCTTTGGGAGTCTTTTGGAATGCTCAGCCCCAAAATCTCATTGCTGGGCCAAACAAGCCCTTTGAAAATGGTCAAAAGCATTGCCAGGGAACCCATGGTCAACGACACAGCATCTGAAGCTTTTTTTAATCCTGCCTCCATCAAGAGGATTTCTCAGGAGCTGAGCATCTCTGGGTTACATGCCAGCTCTGAGTTTTGTTTCAACACAAATATTATTATTCCTGAAGACATCATGCTTTGCAACAGCTCAGCACATGCATCTCCCCGCTGTGTGTTTTCACATGGGTGTTTCAACATTTGTTTTGAGAGCTATCCTGTTCCAACAGCAAACATACAGATCAGTGTGACCTCTCCTTATCGCACAGCCTTTCCTGTGTGGAATTCATTGTGATCTGGACCCCAGTGGCTATTGCATCACTCCTGTTTATGTGTAACCTTTGGCACTCCGCAATCTTATCTGCCCGCAGCCGGCTGCAGCAGAAGATGCGCAGCGGCACAGCCAGCTCTGGCAATCCTCAAACACTGCAAGGGGCCAGCTAAGAGTGGAGGTCAGTGAATGATTAGCAAAGCAAATCTGCAATCCCTGACAGCTACATGGAAAGCAGCTCTCTATCTCTCTGTCACCCCAGCGCAGGTGAGGCCTGGCGTTCCTCCAGCTCCACTCACCGATGACGATGAGGGTGTAGTTCACGTTGGTGCTGCCGAAGCCGTTGGTGGCTTTGCAGATGTAGGTCCCCGCATCTTCGCTCTCCACCTCCTTGATTTTCAGCCCCTGCTGCAGGATTCGGAACCTCGTCCAGCCGCTGTGGATAGTCCGCCCATCCTTCATCCACATGGTGAGGGGCGGGGGGTCGCCTTCCACGGGGCACAGGAGCTTGATGGTCCTGCCCAGCCTCACGGACTGCCGGTGAATCACTTTATCGGCGATCCTCGGGGGGCCTAGGAAAGAACCGAGGGAGGAACAGCTGTTATGACTTCTGCCAGTGACACAGCACTGATTCAAAGCGGAGTCACCAATCTGGCCATTACACTGCTACACAGAATCAAAATTAGCAAAAATCACTTACAGCCAAGACTGAAAATATAGGCAATTACAGACGGATACAGCAACAGAGATACTGGCTGGTGCAAGACCTGAAGCTGTAGCCTTGCCATCAGCAGCAGCTCAAGCTAACCCGCCAGGGAAGGCTCTATTCTTCTGAGGCTCTGTTGCTTTTCCAAAATTTCCAGCATTTTCCTGTCACAAGAAGGAGCCCAATACACAAACTGTTCTGCTGTATTTGGTGAAGAAACTGTAGTTGTTTTAAACCTAACACCTATCCTGAAGGCAAAATTAGTAACAGGAGTGGTGCTTACAACAAAACACTGCCCCCCACGCCCAAATGTTTTAATTCTTTCATGTTGTATGTACAGTAATTCCCTTTAATAGTCACCAGATGGGCTTTATCTGAGACACATAAGCCTGCAGTTGTTGAACACGAAATATTCATGGGGTAGTGCTTCAGTGAACGATACAGCTTAGCCTGACATGTTGACATTGCTTATAGTCCAAATAAGGATATTTATATAAATTTCCTTAGCAACCCTGCTGGTTTGACCCACTTGACAAATATTTGCTCTTTGTTAAAGGTGATAATTTCATACAAAACAGAGTGTCCCTGGAATGCCAGAGTGAACACACTGTTTGCCACATGATAACAGGATGCACTTGGGCAGGCCAACAATCAGTAAAAAAGAAGTGAAAAAGACTCCAACAATAGGAATGGTCCCAACAGCTGAATTCCAACCGGAATTCCTTCCCAAGGCTCTGAAAAGCTGAAACAGAGAATCTTTTTCCTGCATCTGCCTTTTCTGCCTCTTCATTAATTGCACAAGTTCTCCACACAGATTGCAATAGCAGTGCTCTTCCCAGAATAGTCTATTAATGGGTGTGATAATAAGTGCCCTGTTCTTGCATAAGGACAAAATGTTTTGCTAAGAATTGCTGATGCTGAGTTGCACCCAAAACCCACAAGATGTTTGTGGGATTTGGAACTGTTCCCTCATATTTTACTCCTGTTCCTAGTGTTTTGCAGGATTGGACCTACAGGGGATAAACTCCACAGCTCATATTTGCACTTCCTCATGACTAATTCCTATTATTCCAAAGTCTGCCTGATTTTTCCCCAGCATGACTAAGGCAGTACACACAGTCCAGCTCATGAATGACTCCAGAGCTGCGGCTGCAGTTACTCGTGTTGAATAGCACCCATGAATTTTGCAGCTTTGCTGGTGAACAGAAATGCTGCTCAAGCTGAGAACAGAGTGGTGAACCAGCTTGAAACTTACAGAGTTTAACTAAGAGCATGGTTAAATCAATGGGTCTTAGACACACTCAGATCCTGATGAACTTCTAATGACCCGAAGTAGGGACCTTGAGAGCACTTACTCTGAAAAAGTCAGAGATAACTAAGATAACAAAGAAGGTAAAGATAACACCCACCCCTTCACATCTTCTGCAGTCACCTGTGGGACAGCATCTCGGAGGTGATGGTATCCTCCCATATTCCAAGGGAACTGGCAAAACACCATGAGAAATCCTGCCTGTCCAGGTGTTTCTAAAAATTCCAAACCACCCTTATGTTCTTTACCTTGTGAGATTTCTATCTCTGTGGATGGAGAGATAACCCTAAGACCTTCTGAATGCTGATCTGACATAAATTGCATGCTGAATCTTTTAAAGTGAAAATCCACCCATGAGGAGGGGCTGTGTGTGTTGACTTCGATAAGGCAGAATTCACAAACACTGGGTGAGAATCCAGCCCCAAATTCTGCTCCATTTCCCTACATGGTGCCCCTCACTCAGTGCAAAGGAGCTGAAATGCCCAGACAAGTCCACAGACTTGCCGAAATTCTGGGTTGGCCCTTGGAGAGGTTCTTTCTGACCCAGAGCCCTACCAAACCAAGTCCAACTTTAAGAGTAGCTTCACTGCAACCTGCATGTGAGCCAGGATACTACCTCATGCATATTCAAATAACAAAACCAGATCTATAATTAGCGCTGGGGAAAAAATGTTTGGCACAGGGCAAGCAGGGACAGTGGAGAGAGGGCACCCTCCTCCCACCTTGGAAGCCTCCTGTAGGCTCCTTCAAAATCCCTTTCCTTCCGACATTCATGTTGACTCCTGATGAATTTTGAGACCTGGAGGAATCAGATAGTTTCCCAGTCACGTCATGTGCTTCTCTGGGGCAGGCTGCACAAGCAGTGCTCCTGATGGCACCAGAGTTGCCTCTGGATCTGTCACATGTTTGGGTCAGTGGTAAGCTTGGTCCTCCTAAATGCCATTTTCCTTTGACTGACCTTTCGTTCTGAGGAATTGTTGGATCAGTCCCTGTCACAGGATCTATCCCCAGACCTTGATGACATTTAGAAAAGGGTGTGTTTCTCAGAGCCATTCTACCTAAAAACACTAGTGCTGCTCTTCCTTAGCTCCTCCAGCAGCTTCCTCGGGAACAGGAATAAAAGTCTCCCCTCACTCTTTTTGCCTGCTGTGAATTTTGCCATATACAGCATGCACTTCTCAATAGTGTACAGCCCTAGAACAGAGATGATAAGGCCTTGTTTCTGTTCATTTAGTGCTGTAAATATTCCCATTTTATTACCTAGCATCTTTGCATTAATGACTTTCTGCTCAAGCAGTAGTCTCTGTAATCAGTGTTTTGATGTAAATATCAAGCACCATGATAATTATTACAATACTGTAATTTACTACTGTGTTTACGAAGAACCACAATATAATTCAGCACCTTCACATACGCCAGAGGCTTTAGAAGCCCTGGCAAGCCAATGGTAGCTGGACCTTCTGAAGCTGGGCTACAGCAAGAATAAAATGTTGATATCATCACAGATGTCTGTCTCTCTTTCTCGTGTACAGGCATTCATTGGGTCTTATTTCACTACATATCTGTAAAGCCCTGCCTTGGGACTGCAACAGTGACGGATGAATGCTTCTCCAGTCAAGACACACTCTGGCACATCTCACCACTCTGCACTGTCAGAGGCAGCAGGGGAGGCACCAGAGAGAGGTAAGTGTATTTTGCAAAAAGGCCCCTCTCCCATATCCCCTGGGAAGCAGGTGCTACTGACACAGAGCTGCCTCGCACACTATCCAGGCAAAAACATCTTCCCCCTCTGAATCCAGATATCCAGCGGTGCTGAGCTGCTCAGCATCACTCAGGTTCTGCTGGAAATTAACGGCCAGGGTTTCTCTATGGCAGTTCCATCTCCTGCTACATGAACAGAGCAAAAAGATGTAGTAAAAACACGCTGAGCCTGCCAATTGCCCGTGTGCAGCACTGGTACTGACAGGAGCTCCCCACCTTCCAGAACTGGCCCATGATATGCCAGGGGGTGGCCAGGAGAGCGGAGTGCCCAGTTAGCCCTCCCAAGGTGCTGATTTGGGAGCGTCCCTGGTGTCTGACCCTGCAGGGCTGGGACACGAGTGTGCTCACAGCTGAGTGTGGCAGCGTGGGAGCAGAGCCCAGGACACAGGCCCCGCAGGCTGGATACATTTCTACAGCTGCTTAGCGAGGCAAAATCCCAGGAAAGCACCTGCTGCTTCACCTACAGCTGCCAGGGAGGTAAAAACAGGCTGAACCCTGGCTGTAGGCACTGACTTCCCATCCCTCGCTGCTGCCGGCGTCTGTCCCATGCTCTAACGCAGCATTAAAAGGCAGATGAAATTACCCCTCGAGCAGCCAGTGATGTCTGCCGTCCTGAGCTCCACCTTTGTATTGTGTGTGAGCAGAAATTATCTAATTGAGTGCAATACCCTATGGATGCTCACTGTAGAGCTGCTCTTGCCTTTGTGGGCAGGGCAACACCCCAAGAACTGGAGAGCAACACCGTAAATGGATCATTCTGGAACGTGAAAACATTTCATTAAACCGGACTGTTAAAATAGCGACTTCATATATTTACCAACACAAAATCAATGGCAACATACACCATCTCTCTGGAAGGGGGAATCCCATGAACTGCCAAGTGCCTGCACTCATGGGACAAAGCTCCAGAGTGGATCCTTTCAAGGTGGAGTAGCACAGTGCAAGCGCTCTTTGGCCCTCAGTGTAAACCCTGGGGGAGTCCCTACAATGTGCTCCCCCTCAAGTTCTTAGCCATTAGGCACAGATTCTTGAAAACATCAGTCTTTTTTAAATGCTGAGAATCTCCAATCTGTGATGCTCCCGGACACAGCAATTACTTCCTGCAGCATTTTTTCATGGGATATGGGAGAAGAGGATGAAAACAAGGCCCTAGGTAGACATTCCATCCAAGATTTTTAGGCAGTTTTGTAGTCAGGAAGGGAAGGGGAACTCTTGCAGTTTTCCACCAGACAGGGACAGCTCTCCATGGCCACGAGGCACTGCTTTTAATCCCCACAACGGTGGAGAGGACGCAGCTGGTTCCACAGCCTGTCTGAAATGAAGGAGCTTTCTCAGAAAGTTAAGCCCCACCTCGACACAAGCCTAGTGGTGGCAGGTTTTCTTCAGTCCCTCTTGTCCTCAACCCAATAATCTGAGAGAATAATTTCTTGATACTCTGGCCGAGGGAGAAGGATGGGATTTGACATCTGCGGATGTGACTTGGGAAGAAGTGATGAGAATGCAGCTGCCTCCCCCTGTGCTTCGTTGTTATTCTTTCTCCAAATACAAACTAAATATAACTTTGCCCCATAACATTCAAACCATTTTAGTTACTAGCAGGGATCATGCCTGGAGTTCCAAGGGCCAGGGTGCAATCAGGCTTAAAATATAATTCAAACAATCCAGAACCTACATTTTCCACCAAGCTATTTTCTTGCCTGTAGCATGCCCATCTGCAGAGGCATATAAACACACTCAGAAAGAAACCAACAAGCCCAGCCAGATGCCAAGTTTTCTGTTCAAGATCATATAAACCCAGTCAAACATTAACAAGGAAATGCCATGATCACCTCATTTGTTTTAAATATTTCTGCTCATATACATGCAGACAAGTGTGCAGATTTATTTGCCTCATTTACGAATACAAGCAACTGGAATCTCCATTCTGTTCCATTATATAAAAGACAGACCCTACACCTGTCTTACTGAACAGCTGGGCAATTTTCAATTTATATCCACGATCCTACACCACAGAAAAGCCCCACTTGCTGCTCTGCTGCTGACACTGCTTTACTAGCATTCCTGCTTTCCTCCCCAGTGCCTTGGAAGGGATAGTGGTTGCCATTTCTTGGCAAAAGGAGTTATGTAAAACCCAAAAAAGCCTCTTTGCTTTAGCAAACAGCTATTTCCGGGAAGCAGCAAAAACAATTTCTAGAATTGTATTTAAGACGCAACAGTGGGATAGCCTGGAGCTTCCTGTCCATATTTCTCACAGTGAAAAACACACACACACATGTAATTATATTTTCCTGGGCCGCATTGCAAAGTTCATGCACTCGTTCAACTCATACATGTAGTAAACATGATTTACAGCTCTGTGTGAAAACCCTCTAGATATATGGTGTTTTGATAGTGACTCAAAGCTAGCACTATAATTTAGTAACACCTAGCAGTGAAAGCTAAATGATTTCCCACTCCACATTCCTAACTTTCCATGAACCCCTTTTTACAGCTAACCTGGGGAGGAGATACTGCTCCTACAATTGTTTGGACTTAGCCTTGCTGTTCCTTCAACTAAGTTGCACACTAACATCGAGCTTCACATATGGTGAACGCACCAGCACTGACCCATGTCCTATGAGACCATTTGCCATCATACAGTTCAAAGTGAACTTTATTAACACATTAAACATAATTACAAAGAGGAAATTCCAAGGAAGGTCAACAAGCCCGGACAGTTTCTTGGAATGGAAAGTAATTTATAATATCCACATAATGTATTGTAAAGTTTATAAAGAAGTTAAATAAGTTTTAAGAGCCCCATGGGTTATATATATTTTATTATTTAATACCAAACACATTCACTTTCCATGTAGATAAGACTTCTTTTGAAGTGCTGTGTTAGCAAATTAGCAAAGTCATTTACGATGAAGCACCCAAACAACCCATCAACACATGGAATTAGCATGAGGGGCTTGGATACCACAGACAGTGTGTGTCCCACAAGGGGAATACAGCCAAGCACAGGAATCTTTCATCACAACAGTGAGATGAAGGAATTGGACAGAAGTCACAACCCAAACTGCTCATTTGATGTGAACACAATCTCTTACACCAAAACTTGAGGCAACAGTTGGCCTTCACCATACTCATGACTGTAAAACCTGAGCTTCCAAAGTCCTTACTGCCCGGGTGGTTCACAGTGAAGTGGATTTCCTTTACCCTTCCCATGCTTCAAAATGAACACAGGCAGTTGGGAAGGACCACCTAAAAGCCATGTTTGAAACGTGCATCCAGAGTTGCCTAACTTAGGCTATCTGGTGCTACAAAGCTGGGCTGGACAACTCCTGCATACAGTAGGAATTTAACCTTTTCTACAATAGTTTAACCCTCCCTGCAAGACCAACATGAGGATTATGCACTCACACTCTCTGTATATCATTATTACCATGATTTGTATTGGCATTCAGGCTGTAATTATGGATCAATGGACAGAGGCCTTGCTCTGCTAGGACAAACTCTACCAAGGAGCAAATCCCACAAGGAGGGCTTTACAAAGCAAGGATGGGAACAGTTTCAATCAACATGAGTAGGTGTTCCTGAAAGAGAGGAACTCTTGGCTCCCTGCACAGTTGGAAGCCATTACATGGAGAGCAGAACTGATAAAAATGCTTTTTGAGAGAGATAAAAGGATGAATGTGGTGCTCATGTATCCCATTAACTAATGGAGTAAGTAGTTCAAAGGACTGGTGAATCCAACATCTTTTCATATTTTCAAAACAAAACAGTTTGCGTTTCCAAAAGGTATGTGCTAGCCAAGTAAAGTAGGGGTCAGCGTGGGGGTAACTGGTCCAAATGCTTTGGTATGTGACATGAGGAGATCAGATTAGATGAGCTAATGGGTCCTTCTTGGCTTGAAAACATAGGCGCCCACAGACAAAAACAATGCTTATCAAAAACAATCAAAAGATTAAAGAAAAAACCAACAGCATCTCTGTAGAACAAAGACTCTGAGCGAGGAACACAAAAACACCACAAGTATTTGCTGACCAGCCCGGATGGCTGGTCAGGCTTAGGTTTGGAAATTGTGGACTGTTCGCAGGAGTAAGCTCCAGGCTTGGGCTGCATGGCTCAGCCCAACAACCTGATAGAGAAAACAGCTTTGCAGATCCATTTTACAGCAAGTGAAGTGCCATATTTTCTCCTTCTTCCCTACCTCTGTGGTAGGAGTTGCTTTCCTGATGAAATGGATATTTATTGATAGCACAAGAAGTGCCTGCCATATTTTAACATGAGTAATAACTAGTCCCTTGGGTGAAGGCTGCCAGTAAAATTCCTAGTCTAGATGTTCCAAACCTAAGAAAAATAGAATATTTGGGAACATGTTCCATTTAATTAAGTGCCCTGCATACACATTTCACTGACATTTAATAAAATAGTTATTGTATGTTAAACAATTGGCGCTTGATTATTGCTTAGATTTATTGCAGTTCAACAACAGTAGATGAGATACCTATCTCTTACGTGGTTTCTAAATCCTTTGAGCATATGTTTTCAATAATCAGTTGGTATTTATTTAACATGAAATTACCATCTTATTAAATTAAATGTGCATGGGTGACATTCATTTTCAATTGTTGCCAAACATTTTTTCAGCAGCAAAAAATAGTAACTTTATCCCTTAGGTTTCGAGGTAGCAAACGCAAAGGAGAGGTAGGATTACTTAAATTACTTTTGAAGAAACAGACTTCATGTGCTGGAAAGTTTCTAGCGTGGAAGAAAAGATATTATTTATTGTTTCTCAAGTGCTGCCAGTGGGCTTAGTGTGGGCCAAAGGAGAGGACTACTATTTCTACTCAAATGCTAAAATTATACTGACAGCGCAGTTCAGGTATGCAGCTCAATGGATAACCAGAAAACATTTTTTAGAGTAGAGATAAGTACAACAAAGGTGTGTTGGCACACACATCCACACAATCTATCTCTTCCATTCCCATTCAAGAAGGCAAGCCCATCTAAATAATGGCATTCCTAATTTATTGGGAAATTTATTTTTTCAAAAGAAATGGCCTTAAAAATTATTTCAATCTTCTGAAAGTAGAAGTTTGTTTTTTGGTTTTTTTCCTAAGCCTTCTGTTTCCAGGAAGAAAGTGCGAAATCCTCTGGCTTGAGAGAGGATCCAGAACCCAACTGAAATTCCATAGCCCTACCCACCTCTCTCCAAACCTAACCCCAACCTCCACCATCTCCACCACAGGTCACAGAGGGATCATTCCTGCCAACATGAGGCATTCGTTTGCTTCCCATCATGTCTGGGAAACAATCCAGTCAGGCAGCCCTGAATTACCTTCTGGGGTGGATCTACCCAAATTTTAACATAAATACCATTGTACTATGCCCTTCTAACTGTTTCCCAACCATGCAAATCCTGCTTCACAAGCCCAGTGCATTTTCCAGCCAAAACACCCACATCTCCAAGACTTTCAGTAAAACAAACCAAAGACTCTGCAAGCCTCAGTTTAATTCACTTTTTTTTTTGGTAACACAACTCCCCTTCAAGCCACCAATAGTAACCACGTTCCAAATCCCAAGGCTCCAATGATAGGTGTTTACTTCTGAGCCAACCTGCTCTGAATTTTGTCTTCTTCTTTGTCCCTCCTCCCTGCACGCAGCATTTTGTCACCTACCCATTTTATTTCAACAGCTCCTGGAAAATAGGATGCCCAAGTTCACATTTGGTGACACAGGTTCCCCTTGAACTTTGGTAGTCAATATTTAACCCAGTCTGAGCACTGTGCAGGGTTTAATAAGTAATGAGACGTTTCCCCTATAGACAGGCATTTGTGTGAGCACTGTGCAAGCAGGAAATCCTAAGTGTCATTGTTTATGTCTGCAGGAAAACAGAAACCACGATGGTTGACTCCGTGCCATACACAGCAACGATGGGAACACAGACCTTTAAATAGCTGGTTCACCTTCTTGCTAGTCTACAGCAGCAAGTTTTCAGTCATAGACTGACATTTGTATCCAAGGATTTGGTTTTCCTCAAAATATTCTTAAAAATCTTTTTTACCAGAATTCGCTCTAAGGGATGAAAGTAGAGAAGACTTCAAACTCTTCCATCCAATGCTGGTTCCTACTGGCCTTTCCCAATACCCAGCACGGAAAAGGTGGGATTAGTGCACTAAAAACTCAGAAAAAACCCATGCTGAACACTCACTCTTGATCATGAGACACTGCCAAAATATCCCTCAGCCTTCTGCTGTTGGGAAATCAGTGGCAGTGCCCTGCATCGCAAGGCTGCTCGCAGCCCTCCCTTTCCTCTGCCCTCGTCCCTGGGGGCTTCTATGTTTGGCCACCACAAAAGCGTGGTAACAACTGTTTGATGGTGACCACAAAGAGATAAACATTGTGGTATTTAAGAACTGGAGATATTTTCAGAGGCTTCTCTAGAACAGAAAGCATTTCTAGCTGAATGGCTGCATAGCAGGCTTGGTATGGAGCCTTTGGCAGAACTGTTTTTCTATGAGAAAATTTCATTTTTATTAAGAACCAAGACTTTACCTGGTTTTCTCTTTCAAAAAGTTTTGCCTGGTTTTCTCCCCTTTCCAGCTTACGAAATATTCTGTGTAATAATTTTGGCCAATCAAGATAAAACACATGCAAACAAAAAAGTTGTGATTGGAAAAGTATATTGATTAAGCAATGGTAATTTTTTTAATTGGTTGCTGTGTTCCTAAAATATGAAAACAGTTTTGATTTTGAACAGCAATAAATGAAAATGTATTTTTTATATGTATGTGCGTGTGTGTGTGTGTCAATATTTTTATATATAACTTGTCTTGCTCTGGAAGAAAAATTAGAAGTAAAATAAAAAATCTTGCTCCAAAAGAAAAATGCAACACACCTTTAGGACAGCAGCATTTTAAAATTCTGCCTGAAAGCATTCACTGCCGCCCTACCAAAACCTCCAGTTCATGGTAGGTGTGATAGGAGCTGGCTCTTTCTCTCTGAATTAAACTCTCACCATAAAGGTCTACCTTACACACGCCTACATCAGTGTCCTAACCTGGACCAGAGATGTGCTTTAACATGAATTTTTTGAACTTCACCACCAACTACACTTTGCTTCACATCCTGAAGCTGTTTTGGTGCACATGGACTGAGTTGCTTTTGAATGAAATTGAGCTGCGAGGGGCATTTAATTCTCAGGACCAGACTAAAGCTATTCTAAAGTGAACCATTCCTCTGAAATGGGGGTGCCAGGTCCTCAAGACCAAATGTTTTGCTTTATACATCCAATCTTACCAAACCCCACCAGCTGCTAAGGCAGACACAGTCAGCAATTGCTGCCTGGGTCTCTGGTAAAACAAAAGCAGAAGCTGTGCTCTGGCATTTCCACTAAGGAGCACTCAATCTACATGACCAGACTGGAGCTGATCCAGAATAAACTCCCAAAATGCCTTTAGTGCGAACATCACCTCCTCAGCACCGAATATTTCACTTTAAAGATTTGTTCCTCCTCTGCCATTGTACAGGCTAACTTAGACACACCTGTACATCTCTTCCAGGAGGGGAAAGTATCTGAACACACTTTAAAATAAAGTTCTCACAAGGCTGATTCATTGAAAACTAACATTTAAACTCAAGAGACACCAAGTCTCCTGCACAGGGAAACTATCACTGAATTCTTATAGCATTCCCATCTGGTTCCTGTTCTTCAGACACTGAAGCACACACTACCTGACGTAAAAACATGATACACTCGCCTGGAGAGAGGCAAGTGCAGCTTTCTGCAGCCTGCCTGCACCTGGGAGAGCTTCAAACGGACCCACTTCCTCTGCTCCTCCTCTGCTTTGCTCACAACCGGGTTAGGGCACTCTTACTTGGCCTTATTAGTTTTTCTCTCAGGAGAGAGTGAAGACTTGTCGTTCTGTCAGACTTACTGTGCCCAATTGCACCACCTAGGATTGCCAGAGGTTGTACTGTAAAGATTGTTCAGCTTCTAAAATCAGATAAAACCAGATTTTAGTATGTCCAAAGGTTTGCTGCACCCTTTGCTGCTCAAAAGTTGCTTCACAACACCTGGAGGAAGGTATTCCTCCTATACCTCTACTGCACACCAGTGTGGCATGTGTCAGGATGAATGGCATTAGCAAACCAGCACCTAGCAGTGGGGATATTCTGCCAAAATTGAACCATTGAAAAATATAAATCCATTTAGATTCCTCAAAACATTCAAAGTATTTGGAAATGCTTCTCCTTTGCTGAAGAATCCACATTGCCTGCCTTTTATCCCTGTACAGCTGCAGGAGCAGCAAGATGGTGCTAATTATTATTTGATACACAAGCAAACTACCAAACCCCTGTTTTTAGCACACCCTGTGGCTTTCTTTGAACTGCCCAAACTTCAGCAGCTACAGAGACATGCGGGAATTTTGCTGACATCGATTGCTCCGTGATTTCAAGTGACTCCATTCTGCTGGCGGGCTGCGTGCTGGAATGTAACATCATATCCAGCAGGTAGATAGAGCCACTGGAATATCAATTAATGTGCAATCCTATTACCTCAGTGTCTGGTAATGTGCAGCCCCAGCTACCCTGCCGCAAGTGGAAGGGGGAGAAACCTGGAGAGCACAAGCGCTATCTAGGAAAAGCTGTGCACAGAGAAATATTGTCTCGCCGCGTGACCGCAGAGCTGCCCCCCATCCCATCGCGCACGTGCGGGTACCGGCACACGCACAGCGCATCAGCTGTCAGCAGGAATTCCTGGCTGCACACTGACGCGCTGCCACAGCCTGTCTGCCCAGCCTGCCCTGGCCAATGCACGTCCGGGCAGCTTGTCCACTCGCATAAACATTTCTGGGCTTCCCTGGTCACAGAAATAGGTTTTACTGCTGAAGTGACTTGAACTTGTTCTTGAGGGAAGCCACGTCAGGAATCACTCCGTGCTGCTCGCTGGCATTTCTGAGCAAGGGGTCAAGAGGTCAAAACCCAAGGTCAGAGAACAGCAGACATGCAAGATCCCTTGCTGTACCTGAGGCTGGAGAAATCAGCACATTCCTAATCAGCCACTAATCCCCTAATCTTTATTGCATGTAAATTCCAACCCCTTCCCAATGTCTGTGCCATGGTATTCTCCAATCTGATTACGGTGAAACCCCATTGGAAGACTCATCGATAGAAGATGGAAATGTGTAAAATCGATTTGCTGTATATCACAAACAGCGCCGCAAACCCCTCCAGGGATCAAAGAACCGCCATCAAATAGCAACAAATAGAGGGCTGTTAAAAACACCTCTTATCTAATAGTGGATGTGACTATTTGACAAAAGACAAAATTCACTTCCGAAGGGAGAACAGTGCTGCATTGTTTCACAGACAGTAAAGGATCAGTTCGTGACTAAGGCAGAACAGGCAATGTAAGAAAGGTCATCATTTAAGGCCAAACTGTAAAAGTATGAGGGCAAAAGACAAGAGGGACTAGATGCACTCTGACTCACAATTTACTCAGCCAACAATCTCAGCTTTACTTGCAGAAGGTACAGCAAGAGCACTGTTGGCATGGAACAGCTGGTCGATGAATTTGTCATTTAGCATTTATCTTGATATGAAGGAACAATCATCGGTACAGCTGAGCAAAATGTTTTGACTTTTGGTCCTGAGCTCAGTCAAGCTTTGCCTGAAATGGCTCCACCAGTAGGGTCAAGAGTTCTGGTCCACTGGGAACAGGCTGGGCTCCATTATTAGTAAGTACAGTGGTTCTTAGTGTTGAAAACAATGAAAATTTGATAATGCTTCTAAAAAATAAAATACCTTGGCAGGATCTTGCTCTCATGTCACTTTCTTATGATAAGTATAAGGGAAACAAGGCCTCCTTCATGTAATTCACCAGAAGACAGAGAAAAATACTAAATTAAAAGAAAGCAGAGGCCAATCCAGCACCTGTGTTCCATCTACTGAGGGGAATTTACCAGAATTTACAATTTTAATTTTTAAATCTTGTGATATTAGGTGCTTGTTTCTTACAGTCTCTTTTCTGAGGCCATAATCCTGAAGGAGAATCTTCTGTTTATTTAAACATGAAAGGAAATTTGTGACCTTTTGTGATCATAGGGAATCACTAAATGCTCTGAAAACAGGAAGCAAATAAATGAAATCTAATTTGTTGTAACATTCAAGCTATTTCAGCCAGAGTACTGGTTTTTGTGTGGTTTGACCCAGGAGTGCTGAACACGCAGGATTAGTAACGTGAGTGTTTCCCACGGATGTGTCCCATGTGATTTATTTAAGCATCTTTATGACACACATTAACAAAAGGCTACCCTGGCTGTGGGATCCAATAGCTGTAGGATCTGAAATAG
Organism: Pomatostomus ruficeps; assembly: GCA_013400735.1. NCBI lineage: Eukaryota > Metazoa > Chordata > Aves > Passeriformes > Timaliidae > Pomatostomus > Pomatostomus ruficeps. Next base: position 149,496 of record VYZT01005559.1, read on the forward strand.
CTTATGCTCCATTCACCATACAGGAGATTGCAAGCAGGTGTCTCTCCTGGAGAAACTGGTACATTACAATCAACAGGAAGCTGGCTCATATTCCCAGATGTTTGTCATTACGGGAAGCAGGGAGATGTTAGGGTCAATAAAACCACACTGCTACTCTTGCAGCACCTACAGTCCAAGTGGGACTTCAGTAGCTCAGCTCTGCCATTGATAAAAGTTTTACAAGACCTCTGCTCCAAACAGCCCTGAAATCAAAGGTCTGTTTACTTAGCCTTTGCTTGCTGGGCTTTAGGATAGTGCAAGGAAGATCAAAGCAGGGACCTCGTTTAACATGTCCAAGTACACAACCAGCAAGTCTGTTTATGTTGGATTCCTACACACTGAGAGTGCTGCTGTCTGTCAACACTTCAGGCTCATTTTCAGCAATATTGGGTGAGGAGGGAAATATTCAGAAAGACCCCACAGATTTTGGTCCTGCTAAAACAGAAGTCAAAGTCAGAGAGGGGAGCTCTGGTTGTAACTGTGACAGCCAAGGTCAAACATGAACTCCTTGCAGGGAAAAGGAAACCTGCACAGGTCAGAGACCTCTGGTCACTGCCAAAGTTCTACACCATTAAAATGCAGCTAAAGTCTGCATGAAGAGCTGGAAAAGAATTTTGATTCTGTATTATTTGGTTCTGTATTTTTTATTGCCAATGCACAATGAGACTTGGTTAGGCACTGGTAACGGATGACACCCTGAGGACCTCGTGCACAGAAAGGGGTGCAACAGCCACCAGCAATTTACATCTCCCATTGACACCTGTGCAACCCCACTGGGGATGGGGCAGTTTGCAATGACAGGCAATTTATTAACAAAGCTTTGTTCCCAATGGCCCTACATTCTGTGGAGCTATTTCCCAGGGTCTGTTGCGGGGCAAGAATCTGATGACATCTTCATTTATTTATTTCTTTTCTTGTTTGTTGCTGCTGCATTAATGTCTCTCTATTTAGAAAACTCATCCATATATTTAGAAAAGGCTGAAGACTTGCAGTGGCCTTTGCCCCCAGCGTGGTGGCAATGTGATGCAGCACTATTACAATCCCTTCTACGTGACTTCGCATTTTCATAAAGTTCAAACTTAGTATCTCTCACATCACTCCTTTTCAAACAACATGTGTGAAATTGGCTTATAGGCTTAAAAGCTACTAGAAGGGATGGAGATGGATTGATCCTCAAAAAATGTCACCACATGAATCTCATCTCTTTGGAACACCAGTGTAACGACCAGCCAGACATGGACAGGTATGGAAAGGGTGCTCAGACAGAAGCAGGCAGCTGGTATTTAACTTTGGAAGTAGGGCTGTTTCTTTGAAAGCTTTATCTGAGGATATAACCCCCATCTGGTATCACAGCAGAACCTCCACCAGAAAATCAAATCACAAACGTTGGGATGGATCCACTTTATGCTCATTTCTTTTACTTTTCTTGATGCTCTGTTAAAGTTTCCTAGGAAAACCCTCTCATGTTCTGTTGCTCAAAATAAATAGAAACCTGGGACCTGCAAAAGTCTGTAACCAGTGTTAGGAAACTAAGTCTCTCAACAGACAGGTTGTTCTGGATCTGCCTCCTGCAAATTCCCAGCATCTTCCTTTGAAATATCCAAACAGGCCGAGACAAGGCACTGGACTGCACAGGCCATAGATGAGCCCAGCAGAAACAAATTAATACCTGCTGCTTCTTCCCTTGGCTTCATAGAGGAGTAAAATTTTGTAAGTTAAAAAGTTGTACAGAACATGGAGAAAACCTCACAAACTCTGGGCTGGAGGAGCCCCATTAGGTCTCATTCCCATCCATCTCTCGGTACAACTGCAGGAATGGCCCTTTAAAACAGAGACAAATAAAAGGAAAGAAAGCCTAAGGGATAAGGTACTTTCTTAGGTCCTTGACAGTCAGAGAGCAAGGGTCACACAAGGTACCAAAGTGCCACAATTACACAAAGCTGGGGGCATCTTCCACTCTTGGGGTGCTGTGAGGACACACATCAGAGTGCCAGGCACCCTGTGATCACAGGCAGATGGGACCTAGATGTATATGCAAGTTCTAAGACTCACCAAAGAATATTCCCAGTTTTCCAGGAGAGGTATTTTCCCTAACGAGGCAATACAGCCAGCTTTGCTCCACCTTATTCCACTGCCTCTAGTCAAAATCCTCATCTACACTCCTAAACTGCTCCCTCCCCCTCCTCCTGGCTCCAGTATCCAATCTCTTCATACACTTGCAGACAGTTATTGTCCCCTCAGGTGTCACTTAGCCAAGCTATACATATATTTACAAGCAGCTCTTTTAATCTTCTCATATAAATCAGTCCCCCCAGTTGTCTGATCCAATCATCTGGGCCTGTCTCTCTCTGTCCGGACGAAAACCTTGCCTGTCTCCCTGACATCTCATGGATGTCGAGCTGTCAGCTCAAGCTCAGAGCTCTTAATCCTCCTCCCCCTCCCCACCTCCTTCCTTAATTGCTGTGGACACTGCTACTGTCCTGCCTGTCGCTCAGGCCCATAGCCCTGGTGTTATGTTTTACTTTGCTCTCCCTCTAGCTCTCCCCACCCTGGCTCAGATCCTGAGCTGAAGTCTTTCTGCAGCTCCTTGATAAGCCCAGCCCTGGCTGCCTGTCCACTCACTCGCAGTTTGCATCCAGGTTCCCATCATATTTCATCAAGACTCCTCTGCTCCAGCCTTGGCAAAGCACACTTTTGCTTCATCCATATTAATTTTTTTCTAGGCACTGCTCTGGCCACTTCCACTTCTCCTCACATCTACCTCTCCCTTTCCCTGCCACATCAAACAGCTGCTACTTTTCTTCACTTGTCAAGGCTCCTCCTGGCCTCTTCCCAATCACTGTTCCATCACCTTTTCCTTAGCAGAGGTCCACCCTCTTCCAGCTGTGCCAGAAGACCAGGCTCTCTCCTGCCTTTTTACATTTTTCAGAGAAAATCATAGGTGTTTCCTGCCTCGTGTGGGAGCAGCTCCCCATTGGCACTGGCTCTCTCCCTGCACATGTGCCCTTAAAGCCTTCCTGCACCAGGAAGCCACCATCGCTGGTCTGCAGCCAAGCCTGGCATCCTGCTGGTCCTCATGGCCAACACCATCAAACAGTTTAAAACTAAAAGAAGGAGAGATTTAGATCAGATAAGAAGAATAAACTCTTTACTCAGCCGGTAGTGAGACACTGGCACAGATTGCCCAGTAAAGCTGTGGCTGCCCCATCCCTGGAACTATTCAAGGCCAGGTTGGATGGAGCTTGGAGCAACCTGGGATAGTGGAAGGTGTCCCTGCCCAAGGCAAGGAAGTTGGAACTAAATGATCTTTGAGGTTCCTTCTAACCCAAACCATTCTGTGATTATAAGATTTTGCAATCTCACTGATGCTTTGCTCCATCTTCCTGCCATCCTCCTTCATCTCATACCCCCAGGTAGCTCTTCAGGCACAGCCTCCTTGTGTTCACACAACACCTTGCACAGTGGGGTGAAGGCCCTGAGCACAGCAGTGACACACACAAATCATGCCAACCGCAACAGCTAAACTAGCACCTCTCTGCTGATTATCCTCATTTCTGCATCCACGGCATTAACGTATAATTGCATTTTAACAAGCTTCATTAGCACATTGCCTTAGTAAAGCTTAACACAGCCCAAGCACCCAAGTAAACCTCATGGTGCTTTTCTGCTCAATATAATTTTCAAGGCTTCTGTAACCTGATTTGTTAGGAATAACCTCAGGGCTGTAAAGCTTTTCTTCTGCCATCCAGCAATTAAGGAATAATTTGTCACGGAGCAAGTCAAGCTGCAGGGCAAGAAGGCCCTGTGCAATACAATGAAGCTGTGTAAACCAAAGCCCTGGGTACAGGAACAAAGCGAGCATCCCTCCCCTCCTTCTTCGTTAGCCAGGAGCTGGTGCTCAGCTCCTGTAAATGCTGCACAGTCCCCTCAGTAATGCAGCTCTTGCTGCAGGCAGAGAAATGCTTGCATGCACCCTGCCAGCACACACTGGCTGTGCCTCTGCCCCTCCTGTACTTTTTTTGGACATGGTGCAGAAAGGTAAACAGCCCCTTGCCAAACCATACTGTTGGCATGTGCTGCATGATGGAATAGGATTAAGAAATGGGCTGCAAAGCTTTTTTAAGAAAGTTTTATGAAGCTCCAAAGGATAACTGAAACTCCGTTGTTTTTTTTTTAAATAACTACCCTGGGAAGAAAAATGTTACCAGCTTAGGAATACGACAGATTGGGCACAGGTAATACATCTATCGAGTATGATGAGTATTTCTGTCTGACTAAACCTCTTCTGGCTTTGATACTTTTTCCAGTTATCTCAGTCACATAAAAGTCAAACACTTTCCCAAGCATTCCTGGAAAGATGCTTCCTGTTTTGGTGAGGGAGAGAGGGTATTTTTAAGTAAAAAATTATCTGACTATGCTGACTGTGTATGAATCCCAGTCACAAAACCAGAAGTAGTTTTGCAGATGGAGGTTGTTACCTGACTTTTTCCCTTTAACTTCCATAGTAACCAGATTAAGGAACTGCTGGCAAACCTCAGTCACATTTCCAAAACCATACGTAGGAATAGTGTGGCAGGAATAGAAAGCTATAGAATATCAACTGCTACATGGCCCCAGACAGCTGTCTGTGAAAGCAGAAAACATGGGGTTAATGGTTCTTTTATACTTTTCTTTTAGTACTTGCAGACAACCGAGGGCTGGTATGGAGATCATTGATCATTGCTGGAAATTCTCCATGCAAAGAGACACTCTGATCTTGTGAAGTGTGAGCAACACTCAATTCCCATTAATTTTAAGGGAGATCAAAGTTGTCCAGCATTTTGTAGGGTATTCTAAATCTCTGCACAGAGAGGCTCCCATCTCACTATAAAATAGGTTCTCCTCCAGCAAACCCATCTCACACCTCTATTTATCCATGCTTTGCTATTTTCCAGCTTAAGCACATAAAGAAGAAAAAAACCCAGTTGTCAACTATCTGATATTACAATAGTTGATTCTTTAGGAATATATACTTCTCACATCCTACCATCATTATTTTAACATTCAGAGGCAAAGGAAAACTTCACCCATCCCCACCTTCTTCCCCCTTAACCAGACAAATAAGGCATTCAGCTTGTCTGAATTTAAATTTTTATTGGAGTTGATCCAGCAACCAGAGCGCATTGCTAGAAGCCAAGGTCCCGCTTCCTTCAATACACCTCCTTCATTCTGACTCCCCACTTTTGTGCAGCTTTGGTAATCTCAATCTGTGGTCAGGGATAGGATAAAATTTCAGCTATTTCCCCCCTCAACTGCACAGAACAGGGCTTGCTCTTAAATCAAAAGCCCTGCACCCTAAACCTCTGGTTAAGTACTTAACTACAGGCAAGTCTTTGAAATCATCACAGGCTCCTTTTTTTCTTTTTCTTAGATATAGCGCTGAAAACCACAGAAGAGAACCAAGTTCTTGGGAATGTCAGAGGTGTTCAGAGGAAACTGGGGGAAGGGGGCTCATAGGGTGCCTCCCCAGTGCTTTCTTGGCCTGATCTTCTGAAACAGATGGCATTACCAGTCCGCATCAAAAATGTAAAATTTCCTCCCTTATTCTCTCGGGCATGAGAAAATACTGTTAACTTTTCTGGAAGCATTAGGAGCAGACAGCAACTGCAATCCAGGCAGAAGTCACATTTCTGTCATTGCCTTGGTAAATGACCTCCACCTTCCTGCACAGGATGGTGTGGGCTCCCACATACTTTCTGCTGATGTTTAGATTTTCCTCTCTCTGTGCTTCTCCCTTTTTCCTCCCGTTCCCTCTCCTCTCTACAAATAGTAATTCAAGAGCCACGATCACCCCTTCGCTTGGCTTCAGGTCTCTCACATGGGCTAAAGTTACCTCCAATTCTCCAGCATGGTTTGGGGAATTTATTTATATTCCGTGTTCTGGAGATAGACCCCATGTCTTGCCAAGGGCTCTCATGGGTATTACAAAAGGAACACTGACAAATATTTATGGAACCTAAAGTGAAATTCAAGACACTGTTAAAATAAAGTTTGCTTTAGTTTTTTGGGGTTTTTTTTATTCTCCTGAAGAATTGACCTGGCTTTCTTGGCAAAAAGACTAATCCAAATGCTATTGGTATCTTAACAGCTCATAAGAACCACATGCTTCAAATACAGCCATTACTATCAGACACGCTGAGTGGTTCAATTAAACAAATATGAAAATAGACACTTCATCCTGCTTTAACTAAGTGGGATCGTTTCACTCCTGAATCCAGACTGACAATGGAAATGATATAGTATTTATAGAGCAGCTTTTTATCCTGAAAGATCCCAAAGGATTATGCAGACCCTGCTTCACACACTACCGAGATGCTGCCACTTCCAGGGAGGAACACACAGGCTGGCCCACAGCCCTGAGGAACGGCACATGGGAATTTAGACAGAGGAGCAAAAAGAATTCCACGTTCAGCTGAAACTATGGAAAGGAATTTAAGCAAGCAGAATGGAGATTGTTTAGGCTGGCGTATATCCAGCACAGAGGAGGTATAGTGATCTGGTGTTTCAAATATAGAAGTTAAGGCAAAACAATGAAAAAGTTCTGGTTTAAACTATCCAAAACCCAGAATTTAGAGAAGAAGGGGAAACACCATCTTGAAGGTGAACAGTTTCATTCCTTCCACTTCAGTTGTGCATGGGAAATTCTCTAGAAGATGCTCTTGCTCACTATTCCCTTCAGGAATACAAAAACCAGGACTAAAAATACTTTGCATAGCTGCCTGTCCACATCAGGATGACACGGGATACATTATGAATTAAAGGCTTCAAAAAGCTTTGTCTGGTAGTCTCACACACGTCAGAGACAGGAAAATACTGGGTCCATCCACATCACACATCGACTCCTGCCAGGATCCCTGCTGGCATCTCTGCCCCATTTCACATCAGCTGCACTGCAAATACAATGCAGCCCACAGAGGGGAGAGAGACTTGCCCAAGGCTGCCCTGTGAGTCTGTGGCAGCAGCATCAGGAATGCAGTTTTGACTCCCAGTGCTCTACTGCGACAACCAGTCGCAGATGCTTCCCCACTCCAGGACAAGTTCCCTCCTGTGAAATCATGGCCTTGCACAAGGAGCTCAGCAGGCCTCAGAGTACTATGTCAATAGGTGGCCAAAAATTCTGCAGTAAAATTTTCTTTTGTGAAAGACAGAAAAGGAAACCACTGGTTTATGAAGCAGCAGCATGGCAGGTCATAGTAAACCAGGGAAAATCCGTTACTTTAAGAAGTTAGGGACATGGTGACATGACATGAAGCCATGTGGGCACACGCCAAATGTCAGCTGCAAGTCCAAGAGTTACAGCAAGGGCTGGAACCAGCTCAGCATGAGGAGCTCAGCCTGTGGATGTGTTCATAATGACACATCTGCAAAGAATCACAGAGTCACAGAACCATTTAGGTTGGAAAAGACCTTTCAGATCAAGTTCAACCACTAAACCAGCACTGTCAAGTCCACCGCTAAAACCATGTCCCTACGTGCCACATCTGCACATGCTTTAAATACACTCAGGTATGATAAAGAGAAGCAACCCTGACAATATTACTGCAAACATCCCCCCAGTACAGAAGTGTGAAAGAAATACAACTGAGCCATTAGAGTTTTTTACCTGGCACACAGACTAGCACTAGCATGAGCCTCTCTGCAGAACAATTAGCAGAAAGCACCAATCTTATAAAGCTTCTTTCTTTTTTCCAGTTCATTTAGCCTGAAGTAGAGCAATCAAGACTCTTCTGGCAGGATATCACATTCTCAATATGTAACCACTTAAAGGAAGAGGACAGCTATTGCACAGATATGTCCCAGGAGAAGAAATCATTGTACAAGTGAAAGGGATTTCTTTGGAGTGACTTTCAAAATCACGTGAAGCTGCTTTTCTCTTTTTCCTTTTCTCTCTTCTCTTCTCTTCTCTTCTCTTCTCTTCTCTTCTCTTCTCTTCTCTTATCTTCTCTTCTCTTCTCTTCTCTTCTCTTCTCTTCTCTTCTCTTCTCTTCTCTTCTCTTCTNCTCTTCTCTTCTCTTCTCTTCTCTTCTCTTCTCTTCTCTTCTCTTCTCTTTTTTTCCCCTAGGACTGTACTACAAAACTTTCTTTTTCTAGTCAGCAGTTATTCACAAATGTAATCTTCTGTGGTTTCAGTAAAATAAGTAAGGCAGATAACCACGTACTATGAGGAGGAAGGGGGTGACTCCATGGCCATACAACCTCCGGGTGCTATTTTTTCCCTGGAGCGGAGTGGAAAGAGAAAAAGGAAAATCCTCAGGCTTAAGAGATGATCAAAGAAGAAGATGTGGCATGCTGTGTAAAGGAGAAGACTTCCAGCAGCTCTATGAACTACCACGAGCTAAGTCTATTCTCTTATTTATATGTATTTTAGGGTGCTTTAAGTACTCACATCACTGACAGCAGAAGGGAAAGTGCATCTATACATAGACTGTGTATTTCCCTGCCATGACAGGGAACATGTCCTCAGGTGTGACAGAAGGATAAAGAGTTCAGCCCTGTCTGGCTTGAGGTCCCACAACACACAGGACAGCAGAACTCCAGACCCACATAGCAGTGCAGAAAAAGGCTGTGGGATAAATCATGGCTGAACAGGTAAGGAAAATAGGTGCCAGCTCTGGTTTGGGAGGTGCATTGGACGGAGGCCACCAGCTCTGCTGCTGTTTTGGAACAAGAAACCCTCTATTTTCATCCTTGAGCAAGAGCCAGGTTGGACTAAAGTGCAGCAGTCTGACCTGGAAGAAACTCTGTGCAGCACCCTTAAGGCAAAGCAGCCCACGCAACCCACGGGACTTGGGATTTCATACAGAAGTGACTCTGTCCCTCTGCTCCTGTGTGAACACGCTGTTTGTGGTGAGTAAGCCTGTGTCATCCTGCAGGCCCGGGATGTTAGGAACACACCCAGCTCCGAAACCTGGTGGATAGAGAAGGTTTGCCATGCCAGCCTTTGAACTGCAGTGCAGGGCTGCGCACGAAACCACGCGCCTGCAGGACACGGCGCCCGCAAGGTGTGGTGGTGAGGGCTTCTGCACAGATTAGCAGCCAGAATGTGTGCCTGGGAGAACCTCTGGCTGGTGTTCAAGGTATGAAACCAAGCCTGGCAGAGAGTGTGCCTCCTCTCTCCCACCCTCCCAGTGCCTTGAGGAAGGTACACTGTGCTCTGGCTGCTGCTGATACACCCATGCAGCAACAAACAGCACTGCTGCTGCCTGCACAGCCTGAGTGCTCCTGCTGATCCCCCACTAAACTCCTCCGACCCTGGAAATGCCCAACAAACCATCTGTGCTAAAAAATGGTGGCTGTTGCTGGAAATGAAGGCAAAGTGGAAAGGGGAGATGCAAAAAGGGATGTTTAAACAATGCAACAAATGACTGAAGATACTAAAAATTATTTTAAATCTATTTTTATAAATAAAGATTATTGCAAAGCTTAGCAGCTTACATTTGGTTCCTCTGCATATGTATACGCACACACACACGAACCTACCTGTAAAAATGCTCCATTTTATAACACCTCTCTGCAGATTGGGACATGACATCACCCTACATACAAAAAATCCATGTATGTGTATTGCCACATATATCATGAGAGTAGAATTGTGGTAGCACTGTATTAATGGAATGTGTGATGTTACTCCACAGCCACGAGGGCTCTCTCTCTCTGTCCTGAAATACACGGCTATTTTAGCACAGGCAGAGCCTACCTTCTGCAACACCATGACATCACCAACCCCACATTCAGAGAATAATCATGGCCTTGCCTGCACTGCAAAAACTGGACCCATAATTCAAAAAAAGAAAGTGCAGTTCAGTCAGTAGCAGCAAGAGCAGTGCTCTAATGCAATACTGGACTCAGCTGTTTTTAGTGTTGGATCATCTAATTCTGCTCACAGTGGGGTAAGAAAAACCATGGGGAAAAACTCCCACACCCCAAAAACCCCTTCCCATAGTCTAATTGCAGCAGCCCTGAAGAAAGTGAGGAGAAAATGGTTTTACAGTCCTCGGAAATTTTTCTGAAATTTCAAAAGAAAAATTCTATCCCAATGAACGGTAACAAAAAATAATGAAAAGTAAGAACCTCAGCATTTTCTCAAAATGTTAATCTGTGAACATTTTTCTATCTGGTCAGATGTTCTATCAGCAGTTTGGGAGTGTTTCATTTCAATCCTGGCAGCTGCTATTCATTTTTAATCTTTTCAAGCTTTTTGGTAAAAAAGATCAAACCCAAACCATGCCAAATCAGACAATCTTACTTTTCATTTGAAGAAAGTAAATGGCAATCACAACCTCCCTGGGAGACAGTTTTATTCCTACCATTCTTTATTTGTACAACAATTAGCCTTTTTCTGATCCAAGATAAAGTCCCTCAGGCACAGTTGTGAAACATGATAATAGCAGAGTGCTGGGGTTTTTTAAACGAACCTGATGAATGACCAAAATCAATCATTCCCTCAAAATTTTAGCTATGATGAGCTGGCATCTTGCACCCTGGAAGTGTTACCTCCAAAAATTCTCAGCTAGACCCGAGGGTGATATAGGAGCATCCTGAACTTCCATGTCTCGGGGCAGTTCATGGGTGTTATGTCATTCCATGGTGCCTCTGCAGCTGTGTGCTGGAACAGCCACTAGCTACTCTCCTTAAACACAGAATACGTACGATTTCATGCACATCAGACTTTGAAAAGCAAAAGTAACCCCTTCCCCTACATGGCAATGTCAATGAGAAATGAAATTAATGGAATTCTTTCACGCCTGGAGGCAATGAGCTGCAACACCAGCTCCCCACGTCAGCCAGTGAGGAGGAAATGCACTGAGACCTCATGCCAGATGCACCTTATCATTTCACTGGCATGCAGTGATAGATCAACACGTCAGTAACGCACCCCTTCCCTCTGGTAAGTCCCTATCCCTCAATTCCCTTCCAGGGAAAGTGACACCACTGCAAAGTGACCTCCCTCCTGCAGGCACCTAGGAGGCTGCCCTGCGCAGTTATCTGGGCGGCCTCCACGATCTTCCATTCCTCTGCACAGATTGCTTCCGTCATCCAGATAAAAGCAGGGGGAGATGAAGAAGCACTTGTGCCTGGAATTCCCTGAATTTCATTACCAGCCACCAAGGGCTTAGCCAGGGCCAAGCCCTGTGGTTACGCACAGCCATGCTTTGGTTTCGGGGTGTTAAGGTCCATTCACTCCCACCGGGGAGCCTTGAGGGATGTGATGTGGGTGCCCCCATGGTGACACTGGACTGGACTCGTGCAAACAGCTGAGACCCACAGTGCCACAGCACTTGTCCTGCTCTTGCAGTGCTTAACCTATGTCAACTGCTGCCTGAGCCATCTGCTCCGAGACTTGACAGTGACAGACGTGTAATTCAGTTTGGGGGGGCACAGGACCGACGCCTGCTCTCCCTTCCCACCTCTCTCCCACATTTATCCACCTTCCCTGCTGTTGGGTTATGTCAGCCCAAAAGCTTCTCTGGGGAGGAGGAACAACAGCTAGTTCTCTCCAAACCATCTCACCCAATTAAAGAAAAAATCTACAATCGATGCTTACATGCTTTTATTGTTGATGGGGGTACACAAGGCGGAGGAGGAGTGACCTCACCCTCCTTCAGCGATGCTGACTTTAAAAAATTTCTGAAAGAAGGCAACTAAACAAGCAGGTGCCACTTGTAGCCCTTAGTTTACAAGAGCAGAGCCAGGTTGGTAAGTTTAGGGTGTATGTAAAACTGTCCAAGATGCCAACTGTGCTCTTTTCACCCGGAGTTAATGATATTTAGTATGTTTTCAAGTAGTCCCAGCTCCTGGAGTCATAGAATAGCACAAAAGGATGAACCTTAAGTAATTTTTTAGCTGTTGTGGTGACAAGCTCGTGGAAAGCTTGAGAATTTGAACATTTAGCCAGAAAACAAGTCACCAGTGCCTAAATGCAAATTTTTAAACACCTTAATATCCTCTTGAGTATTGGAGACTGAGTCATGGTTCTGGGAAGGGTAACATTACAGCTTTATGGTCTGCTGCAAGACTTGGCTAGGATGAAATCAGAGGTTTTCTGTAATAATTTGGAGCCTCTGTTCCCTCTGTGGAGGGGATGGTCCTCAGCAAGTAGCAGAGGATGCCTGCCTATTAAATTCGGATCAAATTATTAGAATTAACTGCTTAACAGCCTTCACAGATCAGGACAAGGCAACACATTTAAATGCCTGTGCAGATTTAGGCATCTATTATTAAACACTTCAGTGTGAAGGCTTAGACCCCAAATTCTTAGTGTTATTTCTTCCATGTGAGTTAGGTCTAAATCTAAATCTCTATCTCACCCGCAGCATCATGAAATTATTCTAGTGCCTGAAAAGTGACCTGAGATTGAATGAGATGGGCAGTGGAAGACGTACTTTGTACCAGGGCCATAACAAGGTAATATCAGAAGAGCAATCCTGAGCAATTCTTAGGCAATCCCAAGTAGAGCACCTCTAGCAAGAGTCCAGCTACAATGCCACTGCAGAGTGAATCTGAGATCAACAAATCAGCACTTGGGCAGGTCAGGGTTTTAGTGGCTGAAGCTCTCTCAGATCACTTGAAGTTAACGTGTCAATTGTACTTTTTACTGTCCTCTGACCCTCCACCCTGTCCTCTCTCCCCAAAACATAAGCAAGCAGCACTTCCGGAGGAACTCGCAAAATAATTTTCTGATGTTCACAAAGCGAAGTGTGACATGCTGAGGGATATGGCAGGGATTCCCCTTCCTTCCTGAGCCCTTTCACCCACGGATCTGCAGAGCCCAGGCTCCCGTGGCTCCAAGTGTTGTGTTCTCTGCACTATTGTTCTCTGTGAGAGCCAGCTCAGCAGCCCTCATGCTAACCAGCTTTTAACCAGGACCTTGCACATTTTGATACACCCCCGTATCACCATCCCACACAAAAGCCCCCCCTTCTCTTGGAACAGAACCCTCAATTCTGCATCCACACAGCCTGGTCCTGCTGTAGCCCCCTACACAGCATTCACATAATCCCTGTTATTTATTAACAGAGCCATATATTTCCTGCCAAATATGCTTCCCCTTCATACAGCTCATGGGGCCATTCAGCTCCTTGCCAAGCAGACCTTTCAAATACACAGTGTTAAAACTAAAAGGGCCCTTGTAGTTGTGCAGTGTTGTGAGGAGAAATGTTTCTTCTCTGACACACTGTACCCCAGGTACAGCTCCTGCCTTACTCATGGGGAGCTGAGAGCTACGTAGGGATACTGCTGCTGTTATCCCAGGGCACAGGGAACAGGGTGGGGGCTCAGGTCCATTCCCAAGAGGACAACTTGATGGCCTGGATGTGGCAGGGCACAGTCCACCCTTATCAGCCAACAGTCAGGAGACAACAGGGATTTATTTAGACCTGGGTTCATCACACTGGATGATTCTTGACTTTGCAGGAGACACTGCACTCAGCTCTGCAGAGTCCCCGCTACTGGTTCGGAAACTCCTCCAGAGGAAGGGGCACAATTTGACCAAGCTGGCATGCAGTGCTCCGCAAAACTCAAGGCTTCAGGCACCAGTCACCTGCAAGCCCTCACACAGCAGTAGCTCTGCCCATGCAGGAAGGGATTCCTTTCCTGTAAAACTCTCCCCTAAGAATCACCAACCTAAAAAGCCCTTACACAGGTAGGAATCTCAGCAGGACCCACCAGGCTGCTTCCACGGTGCACGGAGAGCAGGAGGCAAACGGCACTTTGATTATCAGTCATCTTCATTACACTCACAACCAGGAGCATGGAGGGGGTTTCAAGTAGCACTGGATGGCCTGGCAAGCGCGACTGCTGCTGAAAGATGAAGGGACTTTTGCTCCCCAGCCAGGCAGCAACTTCAAAGCCTTTTCCATTCAGTTGCTGTTCCGGCTGTACACACACACACCACCGCTGTTAAGGTATCACCAGCCTTGGCCCAGGTCAGCGCTGCCGGACTCGCGCCACAGCTGCCTGCTGCAAACACGGGGCAGACAGCTTCCCAAAAGGGTTTTTATCTACACGCAGCTCATGCTCTGTGCCCAGGAGCAACGCTGCAGAAAGGACCATGAGAGATTCTGCGCAGCATATTACACAAGAGGTCGGGTGAGATTAGAGTGCAACCATTTTCCAGCTGCCTGCATTTCACTCAGAAGATGCCAATTTGAAGGGAAGTACAAATTTAGGATGAAAGTATATAAAAATTGATCTACTGTAAAAAATGTTTTAGGTCTGGGATGGAAATTTACTTTTCCCAGAACAGCCACAGCCTAGATCAGAAAAATCTCATTTCAAGCCCTGTAATAAATCAGTGAGAATAAGACTTACAGATTTTCTCACAGCTCTAATGCACACACAGACGGACCTGTACAGCTTTTCTCTTTAAGCCCTGACGAAGACTGACTTTGTAACAATAATAAAGAGTTCCAAGAAGTGAGACTGGGAGAGCATCACCTCAAACTATCTTGGCTGGTGAAAACCAGCTTCCCACCCACCCCAGTGATTTCCCTCCCATAAAATAGGCTGGCACACCTTTTTGTCTCTTTTGGTTTTTTTCCTTGCCAAAACATCACCTAACCAAAATACAATGGAAAAACCAGAAAGCTTTATTTTGAGAAAAGTATCCAAATAATCCCTTTTTCCTTTAGCATCTAGAAAAGATGTTTCTCACTTCCAAAAGTTTTAAGTTTTAGGATCAAACTCTACAGCAGCTTTTATACAGGAGCTCCCTGCAGTATCAAGCCCTAGTTTAGGTAAGATGCAACAGCTAAGTGCAAATCTGCAAAGGAGAAGGGGTGAACTGTGAGGAAGAGAGCTATTATAACTTTGTACCATGAGACAAACAGAATAAAAAAGCAAAACACATTAAAACTCTTCTTCGGTTGGTTGGTTGGTTTTGTTGTTTGTTACTTTTTCCCTGAAGTGTTAACAAGAAGAGAAATGAAGATATTTAGTCATGAGGTTTAAGCCCATGGCTCCCTGTAAGAAGAAATATTCACCGTCCTCTGCTCTCGGTAGATTTTTATTGAGCAATTGAAAGATGCCATTTTCAAAGCCAGGACTCAGCTCGGTTAATTGTTACACCTCTTTGTGTTGCCTTTTCTTTCAATGAGCACCAGCTAAAGGTTTGCAGGAAGGAGCCTCGGGGCTGCAACAGATGTCATGAGCCACTTCCTACAAATTAGAAAAGGAAAGTAACCCCCTCAGGTTAATTATGGGGAGAGGCCACACACGGAGCTGTGTAATGAGCCTGTGGGATGGAGAGAAGGCAACTGCTTCATATTGGATTTCAAGAGACAGAGCATGAAATCCCTGCTGCTGACTACACGCTTTCACACTGCCTCCTGCCCAGGGAGGACACAAGCCACGCCATCCGGGGCAGGCAGCAGAGGTAAGGAAGGACAATGACATTGTTCAGCCACCCTCTGAGGACGTCTCTGCACTCCTGCCCTCCCAACGCATGGCTACCACAGCACAGAGGACTTTGCACCTGCTCCCTATTTACACAGGTGCAAGGTAGTTAGAAAGCCATAGCCTAAGGACCAAAGTGTAAAGACAGCGACTTGGCTGACCTAGATGTTGTTGTTTTCCTGGTGGGATGAACAGGCCAAAGTCCTTTCATCTTTCTCTGCCTCATTTCCCCATCTATATAATGGAGATGGTGGTATTTATCTTTTTCTTTTTCTTTTTATGAATGGCTGGGTTTTCACGAAGGGAAAGCACCAGAACAATCCTTACCCCAGAACATCATTACCAAAGAGCCCTGTAACAGCACAGGTTATACCTTTTTTCTCTCTTCTTTTCCACCTCCTCCCCCCACCCTAACAGGATGGTGCGAGCCTGTCTTGTTTCTTGAAACGGTTTCCTTAGGTATTGGGTCACTTTAAAAAGTCACAGATGCTTGTTTAAAGTAAATTTGTGCAGCTAATAATTGTAACTCAGCCTTGAACGTCAGCTGAAGAATCAGCCCCATGTTTCCTTCCACTAAAATATACATTTATGGTCAGGTTAGCATGACCTGACAAGAAAACCAGCAAGGACAAAAACAACCCTGAATGCGCCAGCTAGAGTGCCTAGAAGATTTATTTTAGTGGGTGGGAAGTAGCTTGATGTTTATTTTAACTATGATTTGCAGATGGGGGCTAGGGGGTGTTTAAATGACAGTTCTACAAAAAAGGGTTCATCTACAAAAAAGGAAAATCCTGGCAAAAACTGAGTTACAGCTTCGCATGGGAAGGCATTGCTGTTACCAGAGGAGAGGTCACTGGGATCCAGGACACGCTGCACAGCATAGCTGAACTTCCCACTGCCAGGATGGCCTGGGGTAGCTGTTCCTGAAGAAGCAGGGATAAGTAATTGCGTGCTTCAGTGAACTCATGCAGTGGCCAGGAGGAATGGAAAAGGTCAAGATTTTCAGACCAAGAGGGACATATTGTTGACATTCCATCTTGTGGGGGAAAATAAAGTGAAACATTTTGGGTTTGTTCCAATGCAGAACAGCAGGGGTTTTTTAGGTCTCAGAAAAGCAATGGAAGATACATCTGCCATCTTTCAGGCAGCCATAATAACAGCTCCTCCTGTAGCATCTTCCCAGCTGGGTGCACATCCCCTCTGACACTCTGGTAGACACTGTGCCCAAAACAGAGAACAAGAAGCAAAATTTGAATCATTTCAAACCTCTCAAAAGGCATGACCAGTGCAGAATAATACACAGCACCCTCACTGACAAAAGCACCAAGCACTGCTTTGTGGCAGTGGATTTTCATCAACACCTATCTCTTCCAAGTGCACAGGAGGGTATTCACACTAAAAATGACCACTGTTCAATGAAAGTTAAATGTCTTCCAGTTTTTCCACACCCAGAAATCCAATCTCCAGACTTGAACTGACAGTTTACATGTCATCTTACTTCCCATTTCTTCCAAAACAAGGCACACCAAATCCACCCTAGTTTCAGCAGGTAGATTAGAGGCTAAGAAGAACTGGTTTTCTTGAGCAGGATTAGAGGCTGAGGCCTCTGAGATAATCTGTCTGCCTTCCAGGCACTCTCTGAATACTCAGAGGCACCCATTTGTCATCACTGCTGCATTACCCTTGCAAAATGCATCATCCTTGCATGATGGAGCTACCTGACCTGCAGGATGGGAGTGTGCATGCCTCTTACCTTGCATGTGTATCTCACCAGGGAGGAAAAAAAATATCCTGTGATCTGCAAATATCCAGCTGAACCCCAAGACTGTTCAGATATAATAGGGAGACACACTGGTGAACTCTGATCACTCAGTCCCAACGGCCCGGAATGGCACAAGCTGAGTTTCAGGAATGTCGATGGTAGATCCAAAAAATGACCATCCAGCAGGGCTGAAGGAGCAGTTTCAGTTTCTTGAAGCAGATATGAGGGGCACAAACACCACCCGGGCAGTTATCAATGTCCTGTTAAGAGCAACAGGACAGCAAGCCACCATGGAAAAACTGAAAAAAACACAAGTCCTGCTCGTGCTTGTACCAAATTTTCTAGAGCTCAAAGGGTTTCTCTAAGATTTGAACAAATAATAGGATCAGAGGGTTTTAAGAAACTCCCATGGACTTGTAAGGGGCTTGATCCAGCCCCCAGTGCAGTCAGTAAGTTTTTGAAAAAGGAATCTCCAACTTAAATCCAGCTATTGTGATTTACACCAGCTGAGGATCTCTCACCCTGCCTGCAATGGGAACATGACCAGGCTGCTTGCCAGCACTTCTGGCTTTGCTGCAGTAGGAGTGACGTTCAGGTATGCGTGACCACTCACCATCAGATTTCTTTACAATGACAAGCTTTGAAGTCAGAGCACTTTGCTCTCCTTCCACAAACAATTTTCACTCAAAACAATAACTATTTAAACAGCAGCCTCACCAAAGCCATTTCACCATTTCAGATTAATTTTTTTTTTTTACTTTTTTGTCCATGATAAAATATAGCTAATCACAGAAACAGAGATACCTGCCTGCTATCACAGGCTGGATATCCCAGCACAAAATTACTTCCATTAACTTTCAGTGCTGGGAGAGAAGACACCAGTGGATTCACCCCATATTACACCGAAACCTAGAAAGAATCAAACTGAGCAAATGACTCTTTTTGCTGAAAGTCTTGCTAAGCTCCTCCCTACAAAACCCACTAAAAGTTGTCTCTTCATAGCCAGCGGGGCTATTAGAGGCTTGAATGTGACTTGTGGACCTC
This sequence comes from Pomatostomus ruficeps, assembly GCA_013400735.1. Taxonomy (NCBI): domain Eukaryota; kingdom Metazoa; phylum Chordata; class Aves; order Passeriformes; family Timaliidae; genus Pomatostomus; species Pomatostomus ruficeps. The sequence continues at coordinate 167,773 of VYZT01005559.1, forward strand.
ATCCTGCCTATTCACAGCAAAGGATAACACCTGCGGGAAGCAGGCAAAAGGTTAAAACCTGGTACCTCTGTGTTTTCCTAAGTGCAGAGCCTGGCACCAGAACAGAGCCTGGGAACAATGGCAGGAGCATTGCGCCTGTTTTCTTTTCCCCTAAAGTAACATTTTTGCTGCAGTGTCATCTTTCTGCTCAGCCAAGCAGGCGCTCTGGGTCAAATCAGCTGCGTGAGCCGTCAGCAGATTTTTCTGGCCCTCTCAAAAGATCTTCAGGCATTGTATTAAGAAGCCAAATCGGTGAGAAAACAGGAAAAAAAAAAAAAAACATGGATAGACTGCCCACACGTTTTACCGGTCAGGCGCTCGCATGACTGTGAAATAATCAGCATTCTTTTGGTGAAATGTAGCAGCTTTAAACCAGCAATCTGGCTTCACTCTCTGGAAAACAGTGTGCTTTCTCAAAAAAGCTAAACCCAGGGTATTACAGCCTGACAGCTTCAAAATTCCTCAGACCTCCCGTAGGAATCGCTCACAAAAGAGCAGGCTGGATGTCATCCACCCATCCCAGGGCTGGATGTCAGGGAAACAGACCCTCTGACGGAAAACCCTAAGGGAAGGCATAACTTCCATTTACACCATCTTTTGTGTTTTGGCTAAGTGGCTTGTTTATAATTGTTGGATTTAGGCGAGAAAGGCTTCACCTCTCCTTACAGTTCCTGTAATGCAGCTTGGGACCTGTTGGGTCACTTCCCAAAGAGAGAAAATATGAGAAAATTTCCTAGAGTTCTTCCACGTGTTTTGGCAGGCGTGCTGCAGCAGACACGGACACAAACAGCACGGAGGACAGTCCCACTTTCACAGCCTTTTGCACACACCACACCCATTGCTGGGAGCCACCATGCACCCACTTTGCACAGAGACAAGAGGCACTGAACAAAATTCATCGCTATTTGTCAGGATTTCCATAAATCCATAAAAAAAGAACCAGCATTTTTGAACTGAAAGCAGCATTTTTTAAGACAAACAGCATTTTTCTAAAAACCCACCCTTCCTATAAAAAATTGCTTCAAGGGCTATTGCTCTCCCAAACAAAAGAAACTGAAGAGTTACATATGGCACTTCCACACATAACAGCTACCACAAATCCCTGTGGTTGTGGTGAGAATCAACAGATTGCTTAAATTGATGAAGACAAAAGTTTAATTGCTCATAATTTTGCCACACAGAACCATTTGGGCTAAGACTTTCCAATGCCTGGGACCTATAACTCCATTCTTATGAGAGAAAAATAGTAAGAGAACATCTAATTAGAAATTCTATGATTTGGCATATTCACACATGAGCTGAATTAAGGCAGAAAAGGACATCTTCAATTTTCTGTTTTGCAACCTTAGTAAATTGTTCAATTTAATTTTATGTATTTGTAAATTTATTTAATTTGGTAATGTGATGGTAAGTGAATGCTAATTCCTAGTACTTGGGAAGTAGAGGAGTTGAATCAATCATTGCTGCACATTAAGTAACAGATTACGACCTTAATTTCTATTTGAATGGTACCAGAGGAGTAGCCTTCAAGCTTCCCTGTTGCCTCTTCTCATGTGAACTTCCTGCAGTCTGGACTATAGTGAAAGCCAGATAAAATCATTTCTAAAATGAGACGGAGGCCTGAAATGCAAATCAGGGGAAGAAGTTGTCAGAAAGGGGTCTTCATAAAGATTTGGTAGGTTATCAGGTCTTTACCTGCTTGGTAATCAATCCTGGTGCCTGATCAGCTCCAGGGGATGGACCCAGGAGGAGCACAAAGGCTCTTTATTTCCTCTGCTTGTGTTGTGACTCTGCTGTAAAGCCTGGTTCGCTGGGAAGGGCAAGGTGGAGCTGGACATGGGGCCTATCAGGTGACGTTAATGTTCAGTCAAGATATGGACCTTGTGTTTGAACGAGACAGACAGTCTTTGAAGAACATAATCTGTGTTGCCAACAATGGCTGGAGTGAAAGGAACTCGCTCTGGTTACCTTGGAGGATGGACTGGTAAAGCGCAGTTGGATTCTTATCAAGATGTTGGGTTTGGGTTTTTTCTAATCATTGATTCATATGGTAATGGCTGTGAACACACAATGCAAGGTCTTCAAAGGGAGGAAACATAAGAAGGGTATAGTTTCACCCAGTTCACGTTAAGGTTCCACACTTTTGTTCTGTGTGATTTTTTTTTTAAATACATAAACCCTGCTATCCTTGCAGGGACAAATCCTATCCATGTCTTGTCAGATTCCCTCCAATTCCAGTTGGATATGCGCTCGCCAGCAGCAGTGAGAAGCAGCAGCTCTCCTGGGGTCCTATGTTTCTCGGATTGACCTTAGCTCTGTTTACCCTTGCTTCCAAAGTTTGGGCCAACATCTGCTAAATAAACTGCTGACTGCTGGGGTGATGGGGACGCGGAGGGGGAGTTAAAAACAAATGGGATTGTGCTGAAATGAGAGAGCAGTGAGAGGAGCTCTGGAGAGACTGTTGTGGGTCAGCATACAGAGGCAAATCCCTTTGAATCAATAGAAAACCTTCTTCTGACATCTCTGACCCAGTTTTCAAGCATGCAGAACACAGCTATCCAAAGTTCATGTTTTCAGTTCAGATTAAAGCACTCTCCTAAATACCCAGACAGGCCACACTGCTATTTCTTCTGTTCCACCTCCATTTCCACCACACTGGAAATACCCAGGCACTTCAGCCATGCAGGCAGTAGTGGCTTCACCCATTACAGTAAGGTAAGTAGGGCAGTAGCTTATATTTAAGACAGCAGAATCTCTTTTCCATCAAAATTTGAGTTAATCATCCCAACAGCATCCAGCTGGCAAGCATGGGGGATAGAAAAGTGTTTTCAAAGCTGATGGTGTGTGTTCATGCCAACATATCATGGTTTAGACCCTCGCTACCACCAGTAACAGCATTTCACAAGCTATCAGAGCTCCTCCCTGATACAAGAGGTGCCTGACTATGTCACACTTAGGAGTTCAGGTCTGTGCAGCGGCCTGCACAACATCATGGGAACAGGCTGCCCAGGGAAGTACTGGAATCACCATCCCTGGAAGTGTGCAAGAGGCGTGGGGTTTGGTGGTGAACACAGCAGTGCTCAGTTAACAGCTGGACTCAGGGATCCTAGAGGTCTTTTACAACCGTAACAATTCTATGGTTCTATCCTGTGGTTGTGCTTCCTTAGGTTTTTGGCAAGGGCACACTAAACAAAGCTCACCACTCCTGCCAAGTGTGAGGGTGCTCAGCACTTTGCTGAAGAAGCTCAGCATTAGTCAGACATGTAGATATCGCCTCACACCTCCAGCCTTCCCAGCCTGAAGGTCTCTCCAACTAGGCCACCATCCAGGCAAATCCTCTGGGTGCTTTAGCTGCGTGGGCCAGAGCATGGCTTTGCTGTGGCAGGTATACTCACACTGACTGTATGGCACACAGCCTTATTTACCAGCAAAGTGCTCCTTAAATAACTGCATCCTCAGTATTCAGCATATGCCTTTAAAGCATCAGGATTAATATCCCTTAAAAAAGAAAAACTGGGTAATATGAGAGCAGATATTCCCATTATCAACATATCTACATATTTTTTAATCCCAACCAGCATGTGGTCCTGGTATTATCTCATGGCAGTATGTTCCAGAGCTTATCTGGAATAACTTTGCTTTTCATCACCTTCAGAGTTCCCTGAATATTTCCTTGTTTGTCTGTCAGGCTGCCTTAGGCTTTCTGGACAGCTCTGTTCATACTCAAGGCATCCGAGAAACAGATTCCAGCTGACTCTAAGACACTGAAAAGAAAAAGAAGGCAAATGAGGCTGTCCTGGACAGAAGCTATCTGATACACAGCACAGTGAAACCAGCACAGTGTCATCTGAGGTGAGTACAAGCCCAAGAAAACAACCTCAGTACTATACAGGGCTTTATAGCAGATCTGGAAGCCCTGAGCAACCCAAGGTGGCTAAGTAGCCAAGATGCCAGCTAACCGTGAATCTGCTCTTAGTATGAAAACTGATTGTCTAGACATGAAAAGGTGGTGCGGAGTTTGAACAAAGCATCATTGGCTCAGGCCAAGCACACAGAGAAATTGGGTGGAACTCATCTTGTCTGAAAGCAGCTCACTGAGCCATGCTGGAAATTACCAGTGAGCTTGAAGAGATGGGGACCAGTAAGGTGAGCTGGTCAGTCCCTGGGCAGGAAACAACCCAGCATCAGGTTAAAAAGGTCAGCCTCTAGGACCTTCCCTTGGAGAGTTCTTCCAAAAGGATCCACAGGGTAAATCTTGCTGAAGGGAAGCACTGACAGTTTCGGTAGAGCGTGCCACAGTGTTTAGAGGCTGGAAGACTCTGTCTCAGGTCTCCAACCCACTCAGTCTCAGGGCCTCCAACCCATTGCCCACTCCAGGAGCAGAGCTGGATGCCACATCTCTCCAGAGAAAGCTGATTACGGGCAACCTGCCATTTCCCACTAGAAGTATTTCCATGAAGCATCATTATCCTTGTTTCACACCTGGAAAACTCATCCACATTCTGGTGATGGCAAAGACAAAAGGGATTTCTCTCAGATCAGACAGGAAGGTGACAGATTCACAAGGATTTAAATGATGGTTTGTTAAGTGTCAGATGAGAACAGTAACCACCAGTCTTTCTCCCTCCATCCTTGAACTCCTCTACTGGAACAGATCTCAGGTACATCAATCCTACATGGGGATATTTAAGGGTTAAATAGGGATTATAAAGCATTTTCTCTGCAGGTGATAAAGCATTCAACATCTATTACAATAAAATCAATAAAAATGGCAAAGGAAGCTCTCTTGGTAACTGTCACAGTGAGAACTCCCTGAACTACATTTGTAGTCAAAAGCAGCAAACCAGTAATCTAAGCCTGTTCAGTTCACCTTTAAAAGAAGAAAACTAGAAAAAGGAGGGAACTGAAATCTGTGTCACTTGATAGCTCCTGGCAAACTCTTCCTGGCTTTATGGTTATGCTTCTAAATCCTCTCAATTTAATGGTGTAGGTTTCCCTATTTTTAGATCACAAATTAAGGCAGCTCTGCTTTTTCCCCTGCATTATTTTCTAACCAGACCATGGTTATTAAACTTAGCAGCAATGAAGCAAGAGTGCCCTTTAAATTAAAAAAAAAAACAAACCCCAAACCACTGTGTAAGCAGAATAACCACACGGCTGGAGAAAGAAAATCACTCCCAGGGGCTGACAGACCTCTTGAGTTTCCACTTGAACAGCCCACGAGGCAGGTCTGGTGCTGGGACTCCCGAGGCCCCAGAGGTGCCAGGACGTTTGGCCACCGACGCAGGAGCTGCCTTGGCACAAGCCTCCCCTCGAGCACAGGTCATCCACAGGTCTGCAGCAAGTGTCAGCCCACAACACTTGGGTTGGACTGTGACCAAAAAACCCGCAGTTTAATGCAATAATCGGTGAATTTGGCACCTTGCTGCCTCCTCTCTGCCCGGCTGCAGCGGGGCTGGGGGGTATCTGCACCAGGAGGGCACGCTGTCCTCCAGATTGTTTTGAAACAACAAGAAAAAAGCTTATCGTAATCCTCCTGGCAATTAGAGCCTGGCTGGCTGCAAAGTGCAATGCATTTATCAAAACCTCCTTTGAAGGCGCTGAGGGAAGTGAATTTGAAGCTGTTGGGGACTGCAGGAGTAAGAGAGCCCAGCTGCTCCCGGGGAGCCTGAACTGGGGCGAGGGGGCAGAGGGAGGAGAGAATTTCCTTTTCTGGGACATGCATGTTTTCCACCAGCCTGTGTGTGTGAGGATAAATAACACGTTATCTCTCTCAGTGTGTCTCGAAAGCTCGGCCAATTACAGCTGGCACGCTTAGGGGGCTCTTCCTGCAAAGTCTGCCAAAAACTTAGCCACTCCTGGAGCCATAAATCATCCCAAACCGGGCTTCTTCTGCCCTCATCCCCACCAAAGCAAGAAAAACCCAAACTTTAAAAAAAAAAAAAGAAAAGAGAGAGAGAAAGTTGCCAGTTTTGTGAATGTCAGGACAAAACTGGCAGCTTTTGCTTTTTATAAAACGTGCATCAGCACAAGCTTCCCGGAGGCAATTCATACACAGCAACATCTTGAAGGGGCTCATCTCCCCTTGCCATACAACAAGGCTCTGGTCCAGCAGCATGAGGCAGGATAAAAACAGTGTAGTCTTGTAAAAACCATCTAAAGTAACAGGCTGGAATCCAGTTCCCAGAACCTCTTCCAGCACAGACTGAGTACTGGCATCTTATTAAATTCTCCAGACCCTTTTGATTTCCAACCCAGTGCCCACTGCTCTCTCTACAGCCCTAGAGACCCCTGGTCATGTTTTTCCCTCTTCCAGTTATTCACAATTACAGGTCTGTTTAGAGGGCAGGCAGGGGGAGGAAAATTGCTCATGATGCTGTCTCTTCTCATCTGCTTCCCTCTGTCCAGTGTGGGCATGCAACCCTTGGCCACAAGACACCCTCCTTCTCTTGGAGCAAAGACCATCTTCCCTCTGAGCACAGACCATATCCCTGGATTTTTATGCTGTAGTGTAAGTGGTGTCCCTCCAGCAGGCAGGGAGGTGGAATAGGACACGTCAGGGGAAGGAGCTGAGTCCAGCCCAAAGTGCAGGCACCCAAAACTGCTAGGGCTCTTTGCAGAAGCTTGTTGGCACACATGAGCTCTCAACACAAAAAAGGATGTCAGAATAGGGAGTGAAAGCCATGGGAGAATGGGAATAGGAAGATGGAAATGTAAAGATGTATTAAAGATTAATTAAATTGCCCCGAGCAAAGTGTCTCCACAGAGCAAGACCCCTGTGTCATCTCCCTGCATCTTCATGTCCCCTTCCGAAACAGCTTTTCTCCTCTGCAAGGTTTTGTTCATCCAAAACCACTGAACAATCGCTGCCTTGAGTATTATTTTAATCATTCCCAAATGCCTTTCCTTTGGAGGAATCCTGCTGAGATCCCAAGCTGGGGTCTCCACCAGAGTAAATCAGCCCAGCTACTGTAACTGGGCTGCTGATTTACATCTCCTAGAGATCCACCCTCCTCCCAGACAGCTCCACTCCCTGTGCTCGCCCCCACACAAGCCTTGACTAAAAAACTCCTGGTGAAACCTTGCTGTGCATCGTCCCCTGCACGGGGCTGTTCCTGGGATTTAAGGAATGTGGGCATTTTATTGCTATGAAAAGGAGCACTGTACTGAAGTTATACACAGGAAGGTTGCAGGGATGAGAGCTGGGGTGTAGTGGCCTTACATCTGTGACAATGCCACAGGGATGACAACAGCAAAAAAACTTTGATCAGTCCCAGAGCACAAACGCAGGTTTATATCCTTGCCATCTGGCAGAGTATCATGTTAAGAGCTGAGCAGACAACAGTGGCTGCTGCTACACAGTGTACTATATACCAATAAAAGCTGAATGGATCTGCAATAAAGCACACTTTTGAAATAGCTGTGAAAGGAAAATCTAGGCCACTAAGTGCTGTTAGAAACAATGTCCTTATATTTTTGCCCTTTCCCTTACTATTCTTCCTCTGACTTGCTTCTGTTCTTGGGATTCCTCTTCCCTCCCTTTTCCCAGCCCCGGTGGCTGCACAGAGAGCTATCAAGTGAAATGCTGAACCTAAACTAAAGGTTGTGTTCATTTAACAAGCATTAAGTATCGGTCAGGAGGGGCAGACCGGCAGCTGCCCTCACAGCTGAGGCCAATCCCCCTCCATAAATGGTGAAGCACAGCATCCCCACGAATGGAGGAGGAGGCTGCAGTCTTTTCTTTCCTTCTTCTTCCTCTCCTATTCAGCACAAAGGCATACGAGACCCACAGTGACCTAGAGACCCATGGATAAAACCCTGGACTGGTGTAATCATTGTCTTCTGCAGAGCTTCTTCAGCACAAGATGCTCCAATCATTCCCTGGGCCTTGCCCAGAGCAGCTACAAACTCCCAGCTATGACCAAGCCACCACTGCTCAGTGGTGAACACTGCTCTGCTCTGCAAACATCTCAACTGCAAATGTCTCAGCTCAAATGCCTTTTACTAGAAACCAGGTGGACACACTCTGCCCTGCACTTTCCACATGCCAAAGACACATGCAGTAAAGCCTTACATATTGTTATTTAGGCTGCCAAGAGACTGAGGATCCCTGATGGGCATCAGGAGGAACAAAACCTTATTTCACTCATGAGTCCACCATAGCTTAAGGATATTTGCCCAAGTTAGTAGCAAAGTCAGCAAGAGACCAGTTCCCAGAAATCAGTTTCAACACCAAGACCACCACTCCTGAGTTATTTAACCTCACAGGCCACAAACCTCAACCCAAAACATCATTCTTCACACCAGGCTGTATAAAATGTCTCAGCCACCAAATCGTCACAGGCATAGACACAAACACAGAAATGCCAAGAGGGACTCTCCAGTGACGCACTGGAGAAAACACCATGGGCAGTGGCACGTCTTCTAAGGGACCCCATGGGATCTCTCCTCTCTCTTTTCAGTATGTATTTCCCAATAAATGAGTATGAATATTAGTCAGCAATTAGACAGAGGAAAAATTTAGCCTGGCAGTCAGGTCTCATTGTTACTAAGTTTTCCTATCAGGAAATAGAAGGGTCTCAGAAGGGAAGCAATGGAAATGATCACTCGAAACAACTGAACACTCTGCTGGACTAGACACTACAGGCAACAGTCCTGACCTGGCAGGAAAACCCAATAGCCCTATTCTTCCTCTTTGGCATCTGTGATATCACAATTGCTCAGTCATTTCAATAAATCCTTCAGCTCCTCTAACTGGTTCCATTTTTATTTATGGGCTTAATTCTCAAACAAACTCACTGCCCATCATTCAGGCCAGCTTTTCATCTTTAGTTGCAACTGTGATCTTCCCAAATGTGCTCAGCACCCAAGAGCCATCTTCGGAAAGTCCCAGGGAAGGTGGCATTACCTTGCCAAGACTCTGAAGCACTAAATGCATTTTTGATAGCTGCCTGACTCTTCAACGGGAAGAAATGTTTGCGTGATGCTCTTATGGATGTTCACACTCTCAAAAGGGCTAGATACTATTTTCCCAAAGTAACTTGACCCATTTAAAGAACTTCTCTAGGAAAGCCAGTTGAGTATCTCTGACATCTGCACTACCACAGACACTCTGGTATTAACCATCCCCTTTATCTCACTATATTTTTGTTGATAGCTGAACTATGCAATGCAGGGGTTCTGGCATCCCAGCAATGGCTAGTTATCAGGAGCAAGAAAGCACGAGGTCTGGGAACTCACTGAAAACATTCAGAGGCGATACGTGAGGGACTGGGAGAGATTAGACTGAGTTTGCTGGGGCTCCAGGAATTCCTGCAATTCAGGGGTTACATGGCAAGATTTCTTTCTTGCATGGGACAGCAGCAAGCAGGAAGACGGAGTTTCCATTTCTCTTTAAAACTGTTTTCCCAAAACTGTCACACATACACAGCTTCCCCTGGTTTTTCTCCACTGTTTCAACCAGCTGGGGTACCCGGGGCAAGTCCTTGGAGTAACAACCCTCATGTGCACTGGAGAGGCTCAACTAGGCTCTCATTTCACCAGGAGCTAGACTTTGGAGCCTGACTGACAACATCCACAGCTGCCTGCCCTGCAATTCACCGCTCAGAAAGGGCTAATTAGTATGAGGTAATTAGTTTCAGGCAAAGAATGTTTGAAAAATAATCTGTGTATGTAAGGTCAGCCATCCTACATTTTGTTCAACATACTTTTTTCTTTTTCTCTGCTGCTGAAAGGATCCCAGAAAGATGAGGTAAGACACCTAAACCAGGCAGATGCTGGTGATTCAGAGAATCAAGTGTTAAATGTACTTAAATGCCTAAAAGATGCAACTTCAACCCTAAAGGTTTCTGATGTAACAGGCGTATAAAATGTGGAAGTTTCATGGATGATGCTAATTATCCCAAAAGCTCATCTCCCTTTCCCATACGCCTCCACATCTAGGTTCTTACTTTTCCAGAGGAAACAAACAAGGCAACACAAAAGTGATCCAGCAGAAGACAGAAGTGCTGACAACGAGGTCTGGCCAGAGCTGTGGCTGAATTAATTTGCCACTGGGCTCCTGCCCGGTCATGGGGCAGCTGTGAAAACAAGGCTATTGGGAAAGCACCACGTGAAGCCAGCGTGGAAATGCCAACACAACCCCAAAGCAACAGCAGCCACACTGTAGTGTCTCAACCACAGACACTACAGTGGCAGCTTTCTTGCATTGTTGTTGTTTTTCCCTGAAATAGCCCGTAAGATAAAGAGAGCCAGTGATTAGCTAAGTGCCATCCTCTCTGATAGGTGTTTGCCCATTATCTGCTCCTGACACCTAACATCTAATTGCACTGCAACACCCCAGCAGGACAGCCTGTCCCAAGAGGGACTGGATGGACTGACTGGGGCAGTTAAAAAAAAAGAAGGGAAAATAAAGCTTGCTGGCACATCCAAAAACTGAAAAGGTTGCACTCCAGCAGAGTTAGGATGTCAGAATGGGGATTTCAACAGCAACAGTACTGGAAAGGTTGGCTACCTCTCAGAAGCACACCCGGATTCCAAACTTGGATCTGGTAAGGTTTCCCACCCACAAAAATAGCCGCATGCTCCCTGTCAACAAGACCTGAGCTCTTCCCTCTTTCCTTCCTGTTTATAACACATCTTCTCAAGGATGTCAGCAGAATCAGCAGCTCTCTGTGCTCCAGAGACAGCCCCTGCCTCACCAAGTGAAAAATGTCCACAGAAAAAACAACAGGGGTGAGGAAGAATTATCACTGTCTTGCCATCTTTTTTTTTTTTTACTGCTTTTTTTTTAAAAAAAGATGGTTCATTTCCGTGATCTCGTTTGCCAAGTAAACACATGAACAACTTGATCAGCAGAGTGGAAGAGCAACATACAAAGCCCTGTGGGCTCTGGGATGGACACAAGCCATCCTTGCCCCTGAATGAGTCCCCCATAAACATGACACTGTTTAAGTGTTTGTTGCAAACAGAAAGGTATCATATTTGGGAACTTCATGTTTTCCATGCTGGAGAGAGAGAAATATTTGGACAGGGGCACCAGAGGGAAGTCTGTGTGTCTCCACAAGTACCACAAGCAATGCACAAACACATATGGTACCAGCTAGGGACAAATATGTAGCCCCCATTATCTCTTGTTTTTCTCACTTTTCTCTTATTTCAGCTTTTACTCAGGAAGAAGGTTACAGTTTGCCACCTGTCCAAGATGCAGGGTCAAGTGTCTCTCATTCTCCCTCTTTTAAAAGGGAAAATACATTTCATTCCAGATCAGAGATTTGATCATGGAGATCCATATCCTCAGCCAGCAACCTGAATTCAGGATGAGGAGCACATCGCTGTCCTGCTCTTCCTGTGTCTTGGCCTTTTTGGAGATATTCCTATTTATATTTTTTTCTAACACAAGTATGTTGGTCTCAATAAAAGTACCAAAACAATTTCAGGAAAACTCCATTTCCCAAAAAGTACTTCCATCACCTCTGGTAGTAACTTAACTTTCTCTAAGTATGCACAGTGTGAAACCAGCTGCAATGAGTGTGTTGTGTAAACCTGGTGAGAGTCTGCTGAAGTCAGCAGATGTGGTGTGGATCTGCAGTGCTTTCTTGGAATGAAGAACTTTGCCTTCTATTTATCACACACTTCCTTGCTAAAGAAACACCCTTAAAATGGCATTCACATTTTCAGTAAACGCTTTAGAAAAAAAAAAACCAGAAAAGACCATCAATTACCAGGAAAAAAAAACACCTTCCTATGCAATGGCAAAAAATAGCCTGTAATCCAAGTTTTGCTGTTACGCTGACACAAAGTTGGACTCATCCTGATCTTGTCCTTAACATGACTGCTCAGTCACTCTAATTTAAACAGGCAGCAGAAAGCTGTTCTCATGCAAATAATATACAAATCTGCCACGAACTGGTAATACTTAGCTTAATTTGACAGCTATTCATACCATCAGACAAGTATTGATGATAAACAAAGATAAAGAATGAGAAACTTGTGTTTAAATCCTAGGCAATTAATAACTAAAGACAGACACAGGCAGATGAAATCTGTCAGCACATGGAAAGGATTCACTAATTACATTGCACATAAGTTACAAAAGTAGTCAGCTTTTACTGTTACATTTTTCAGAAAGACAAGCTTATAAGAGAGTTTAAAATGATGCTGCTTATCTGTGGCTGCAGCTCCCCCCGAACAGGATGATGCCACATCTGCCAGGCATCTTTCAGGTGTCCAACCCCAGCTCCTCTGCTCCACAAGGGAAGTTGGACACCAAGAGCACCCTCCTCAGATTCTCCTCCTATTAGTCAGATGACTTTCCCGTTAACTTAACTTCCTTTTCTTTAATGTCTCTAAGGCTGAGCTTTCCAACATAAGTCCCATTCATATTTAATCTCTACCTCTATTTAACTTGCCAAGGCTCTAATAAATGAGGAGACCACCCTTGGCCAAAGGTTTTCCTCTGATCTTCTTGGTTCAAGCAGGCCCACGGAAGTGGATACGAACTCCAAATGACACAGCTCACACCTGGGAAGATGCAGCCAGCAGCAGGGTGTACAGGAACCCCAGCCACACAGCACATCCAGCACAGAGCCACAGAATCAGTGAGGCTGGAAAAGATCTCTGAGATCATCCAGTCCAGCCTAAGACCCAGCACCACCATGGCACCGAGTGCCACATCCAACCTCAAACAACTCCAGGGATGGGGACTCCACCACTGCACCCCTTCAGACTGAGAGAGACACCAGGCTCCAGCTCCCACCTTAGCCTTGCTTGCACGTCCCAGTTAATCCCTGGGAGAAGGAAGAGAACATTCCCATGGTGAAAATAGCCACTAAGTAGGTTGAGTAAAAGCAATTTTGAGGACTGCAGGAGGCTGGGATGCTGGGTTCACCACAGTCTCTTCTCACCTTGGGAACAGACCACTTTAGAGAGTCACTCCACTTTTTTTTAGAAGCAGGAACTGATCCCACTCTTTGGGCCCCCTTGGAGCTGCTTTGCCTCTGAGGCCTAATTCACTATTGTAACTTATGCTGGCACAAATCCCATAAACACCCTTTAAATGAAAGTGTAGGACACATGATGGGACAAGAGCTGACCCTAGCCAGAAACATCATTAAGGCTCTAACTGGAGTGGTTCAGAAATCTTGCTTCTATTTGACCACACTTTCATCCCTTTTTTTTCCCTGAAACCCTTGCTGACCTCATTGCTCACAGCTCCAGAGCTGGCTCCCAGCCACCAGGACCTCCCCCTCTCTCCCTTCTGCCATGCCCTGCCACAGCCCCCCATCCTCACCCACCAGCAGTGGCTCTCCCCACACACACAGGGCACACCAGCCCTCCCCCCCCTGTGTGTTCCATCTGCCATGTCACACCTTGCCCACCCCACCACCAACCCAGCCCCTCATGGACCTATTGCAGCAGGTCCAGACCACTCACTCCACACACAGAATGAAGGACAAGCCCTTCTCTGCCTCAGCTGCCAGCTTTTCCTCCCCCAGCCTCCACACCAGTAGACATTTATCTGAAAAAAAGTCACCTTTGAAGCCAAAACCCATTTGGGGGCTGGATGCTGGGAAGAGGGGGCCTTTTCTGTCCATGCTGTCCACACACACTGGCAAGCGGCACTATCTCTGCTTGGCTCCCCCCTCAGCCCCAGACAAACGTGGCTTCCCTCTTGACTTGCTATTTAAAACCTGTCCCAGGACTGGCACACAGCGGTTTCAGATTAACAAGCTGGAGCCACCGGTGGGCGGGTGGTGTCCCTGTCCCCTGCGCGGTGCCAGGTGCCCCCACAGCGGAGCTCCTGCCTCTTCTGTGTCAGACCAGCCCATTTATTTGCTGGTGGCTTTGTCTTACTGTTTAATTTAAGGAGGGTCATTCCCTAAAACACCTCAGAAGCTCCAGCTGCAGGGGAGTGGTGGCTCAGTTGGATATATTGCATAAATTTAAGGGTTTATTGCAATTACACATCCCCTCTCAGCACACTTTACCAGAATAGCTCTTTATCTGCAGACACGGCTCGTTGACCCAGGCTGAATGTGGAGCCTGTACCGAGGTGAACAGCAGAACTGAAACCACTTGGCTCCCTGAGTTGTGTCCCTCCTCCCATCCTGCTGCCTCCAGAACCCACAGTTGCCCAGCCCACAGCACAGGGCACTGAAAGCCTCCCCCACCCAGAGCTTGGCACAAGGTGGGTGTTCTGTTTCATGCACAACTTCAGAGATTCTGAAATCCGGACCAAAGTGGAGCAGCAGCAGCAGCACCTGAAGTGTGGAAATTGTCTTACAAGGAAAATCTTATTTTCCTTTAGAAAACAATAGACCTGTTGGAGCAAGTCCAGAGGAGGCCACAAAGATGATCAGAGGGCTGGAGCACCTCTGCTGTGGAGACAGGCTGAGAGAGCTGGGGATGTTCAGCCTGGAAAAGAAAAGGTTCCATGGAGACCTTCTAGCAGCCTTCCAGTACGCTAAAGGGGATTTATAAAAAACACTCATAAAAAAGAATCTTGGACAGGCAGATAGGACAAGGGGGAATGGCTGTAAACGCATAAAAAAAGGAGAGACTTAGATTAAATGTTAGGAATAAATTCTTAACTGTGATGATGGTGAGGAACTGGAACAGGCTGCCCAGAGAAGCTGTGGATGCTCCATCCCTGGAAGTGTTCTAGGCCAGGGTGGAGGGGCTTTGAGCAACCTCATCTCATGGGCGGCACCCTTGCCCTTGGCAAGGGGGTTGGAATGAAATGATCACTAAGATCCCTTCCAATCCAAGGCATTCTGTAATTCTATGATGATTTTCAAGAGGATTGTCTAGTTTATGTCTCAGGTTCAGCAAAGCCCACACTACTCTGGGAGGTACTTTAATTTCAATGGGATAGGACTGCAAATTCTGAAGGAAAAATAGTTCTTTTCCTTTGTATTTTTTTACTCTCGATATCAGAGGCAATGTAATCACATACACAGAAAATAGAAGAGCGTATATTTGTCATTTGTCATACATTTGCAGTTATGTAAAACAGGTTAAAGCCTTGTCACATCAACACAGGAATTGAAAACTCACCAGGTTTACATGACTACTGTGGCAGTTCCCCCAAGGTCCCAGCCAGGATCAGAGCCTCAGACTCAATGAGGTACAGCGCAAACACACAACAAGAGAGCATGTCCAAATGGACAGACCAGAAACAAAACAGGAGGATGAAGAGAACTATGAAACTAATTGGCCATGGTTCCACAGGAGATCGATTCTAGGGCCAGGAATCACCCCAAGGGCAGGTCACACCAAGCTTTGCACAGGTTTGCACAACTGTAAGTGAGCAGACACATTAAAATCAGACTCATTGCGTAGGGAAACATGGTTTTGGGCCACCAAGAGTCCAGACATACAGGCCAAGAGCCTCCTCTTTACAGCCCACAGCTGCGCTCCAGCTTTCTGTGGCAAATCAGGACCAAAAGAGCATCAGAGTAGATGGCAACACCATTTAATACCTTTGCATTCTTAGTGCACTTGGCCAAGAAAAACAGAAGGCATTTTATGATTATTTGGAGTGCAGGTGAAGAGTCCAATGCTCCCAAGATTTAGCTGTACTGCAGCATAAGAAGCCTGGGGAGACCAGTGCTGGATAAAGGAAAAGAAATAGTCAGCAAGAGGATTAACCCAAACAATTGCAAGAGGATTGACAGTGGTGGACCCTGGGTGATAAAAACCAGGCACAAAACACAAAATGACTTTAACACTTAGAAACAACTCAAAAAACCCCACAGGAACACAGACAGACATTTATGTCATCCTTGTGTGAGCACAAGGCAACAACGTGCAGATGGTGAATAGCTCTGGCTGTGATCATCTGAAGGGCTGAAGGCACAGCCCCAAAGCTGCTAGATAAGAGACTCAACTACAGTGGGAGCAGCCTCACAGCAATTTGTAGGCCCAGCTCAGTGTTTCACCCAGCAGTGCTGTGTCCCACACGCCATGGAATGTGTGCTCCTTTCCACATGCCCAGTGATGGCAGCACAGCAGTGAGATGACATCATATCTCAGGTAATGCCATCGAGTCACAGCATCCAAAGAGAGGGGCTGGAAGCTGGAGGGACAGTTTGCGAGGCTGCATCAACTTTGTTCCCCCCTGAAATTGTTGGCGCATACTAAAAAAAAGCCGCTACTGTGGAAGACTGAATGAAAAAGAACAGGATTTGTATTCTAACCCTAGGAGCTCTGTTGTTAAAGTCCATGAAAAAGCTGATCTATGATCCCTACACTACAAGTCACATCCTAGGCTAAAAAGCCACCATCAGGCCCAGCAGAGCTGAAGCTCTGGACAAAAAATAACCATGATCCTCAAGCCCATCACCAGGCGCTGGCTCTTTTGTGTCCCTTCAGATTCAGATGAGGAGAATAAGCATTACATCCACAGCAGACCTGTGGTTTAGGACTCCAGCCCTAAAAGGGAGGATTTGCCTTACTTATTTTTATATTCCAGTCATATATAAACAAAGAATATAATCTGCTTTTGAGGATTTAAAGTCTGTGGATCTCGCTGTCCATGTTAAGGTGCCTGGCTGGTGCCATCATCCGATGTGATGTGCCAGGATGATTTTTTTCCCCCATCTAATGTTTTAGGAATGGAGAGAGCACAGGAACCAAGCTCAGGCACCTGTGTAAAGAGGCAGTGCCTTGCACGCAGGGGTTGGTTTGTAACAAGAAGGAAAAGAAGAGAGAGAAACTTCTCTGCAAACTCACACACCACCTGTCCAAGTGGTCAGCTTGCCTCCGGCGGTCTGGCTTTGGCACACAACACACTGGATTTGGGCTGCAAAACTTTGGGTTGCAATACATCTGTAAAAATAACAGCCTCCAGAAAAGGAAGGGGAGAAGGTCCGGGTCTCCTGCAAAATGTAACTTGCAGGAATTAAAATGTAGAAGAAACACCCTCTGGGGTCTTCACAGAAGCTATAAACCCAAGCAACTGTTTTGCCAGGTGTTCCTGCGCAGTGCCTGCTGTTACAGCGGCTCTTTGCTGGCACCTCGCCTGTCTCATCTTCCCAGTGCCCCTGAGCCCACTGGGCAGGCAGTGCTGAGCTGGCCAGCCGGGGAAGTTATTCGCCAGCCCTGCTCGGCAAGGGCTGCACCGGCACCGGGCTTTGAGCAGCTGAATGAAGTGTTGTCATTTCCCAGCTGGGAGTGGGAAAGAGCACGGTGCCGCTTCCTGATGCTGTTATTTTATTTTGCAGCAGCTTCCCCTTCCCGCTGTCTGAATGTCACAGATTACTTCACTGCTGTGCGAGCCTGGGAGGGGGGAGCAGAGGGGGAAGTGAAAAATCTGGCAAGCGCTTCCCAAACTGCCGGCATCCCCAATGCCCCAGCGGCTGCACAGCAACCAGAGGCTGGAAGGGATGGGTAGAAAGTTCATATTTTGGGAAGTAAGAACCACGCACAGATCAGGAATATACCTGCCATGGCCTGCAAACACCCACAGACCCTGCTCTCATTCCCATCTATTTAACCCCTCTGCACTAAGGCTGGGGATGTCTTGCTGGCTCAGGAAATACAAGCCCCGGGCTGCTTTTTGGAGCCTGTCAGCAGTGCTCTTTTGTCAAGCAGAGGCCTTCCTGTCAAGTGATACAAAGTGCTTGCTCTCCTTTTCCCCCCGGGATCCATGCATGCTTCCTCCTGCAGCAGCCCCAGCCTTTGTCCGCCCGAGGGAGCAGGGCAGCTGGCAGGACTCCCGAGAGCCTGGCAGGGAGACCACTCTGCACAGCCCTGGAGCTCGCCACTGCCCTGCATGCAAAGGGCCTGGGCAGGGGAGCCAGCGGGGAATTCAGGATACCGGGCTGGAGAATGGCAGAGATCACCAGCGAGGGTGATCACAAGCGCAGCGGCCCCATGATTTCATACAGCTTACAGAATGCTCCTTCCCACAGCAGGACTAAGCTGTCCAGCCGGGGCTGGACTGCAGTACTCAGAGAAATAACAAGAATAACTAAGAATAAGAAACAAGAGAGACATGGCATGATCTTCCCAATGAAACAGCACTGAGAATGTCAAGAGAGCAGCAGCAGTGAGAATGTCAAGTTCTCCAGCATTGAGAAGTTTCTTTCACCAGAGCATCCTTGTCTTCACTCATCTCTGAAATTTTACCTGGCCAGGGCCCAGTTGTGGGGAATTGGCTCCAAATCTTCAAATTTACACAGCTGGGTAATCAACACAGCTGGGGTAATTAACACTGACCTACAATGCTGTCACTATCAGGTAGGTCATATTCTCTTTCCTTTGCTGCTTGGTTTAGTGGAAGCTCTTCGCCTCTGTGCCTTGGATTCGGAAAGCAGGGACAAGAGTTCCAACTACCTCTGTTAAGCATTTTAAGGCTTCTCCACTACAAGGTGCAACACCCACTAATTTCAGCAGGACTGTTGCCTGAATAAGGCAGCACTCAGAGACCAGAGGGTAGGCTGAGGCTACTAAAATCATCCTCTGTTTTCAGACAAAAAGAAGATGCAAATAAAAGTATTTTCCTTAATTTGTTCATTCTGAACCAGGTGTAAAGTGCTTTCTTCAGCATGCAAACACGGGAAGGATATTTAAACAACAAAGGTCAGGGCAGCATGGAAAGCCATCTCAACAGCCTTGTTTGCAGGTTCCTTCCCCATATAATTGCCATGTCAGAAAAAATTGTCATATCTATAACATCTAGTCAGAGTTGTATATTGTCAGAAGAAACTAAATTTAAAAAATTTGCAACTTTTAAGCTTAACGAGCACATTGAAATTCCTGCAGAAAATGCAAAAAGTCAGACTTAATGGCAAAATTTGTGTCCTTAATGGCAAAAGCAGAGGTCCTGAATCACATTCTCCAAGGAAGGGGTAGAGCAGGGCAGGTCAGGGCAGCAAGCAGGTGGGACCACTTCTCTCAGTAGCAGTACCAGCTTGTGGAGGCTGAAACGCTGCCAGCTCCAGGCCAAAGGACAGATAACATTTGGTGCTGCACAGCACTGCTCCAGAGTAATTCAGGCTAGGAAGCAGCCACCAGGACACAGCCAAGCAGAGTTTAAGCAGACAGGTTGCATTAAATCCCATGTCAACAAGCAGCCCAGGCTCTGATGTCTGGGTTGAGTGAGTGTAACTCTCCACTGATCCCTGGAGTGATGGGGAAAACACTATCCTCACATCCCTCAAGGCACGAAGAAAATCTTTTCATTCTCACTTCTTTTTCACCCCTCTTAAAGTGATGGCATTCCTCACCAGCTGTAATCAGCACGCACACTCTCCCAAAGTGCCATTTAATACCGTCACACAAAACTGCTACGTGACCCACTTTGGGTTATTATGTGCAATAATTATAAGACACTACAGTCCCGGTCTGCCAGGCTCCAGGAGGCTTTCTGCAAGGGCATTCCCTCAATTCCCCCTTCCTGTGGACTCTCAGCTACATGCCGGGGAGATGGACAGCATTTCTCCCCATCGCATCCACCCCCACCTCCACTTAATTTCATGCTTGGACTGTGACTACACTAACAGGGCATATCGAGTTTCTCCCTCATACACTGATTAAACCGACATGGTGCTTTGCACAGTCTTTCACGGACTCCTTATCTCAGTAACAAGAGTGAGGAAAAAGCACAAGGACAACTCTAAGCAAAGCAACACTGTCTCCTTTCCTGGCACTGGCAGAAGTCTCTTTGGGAAATGCCGCGCACCCTCTGTTAGGAAGCTGAGAGAGAAAGGCTACGACAGCTCAAGGGCTTGTCAGGGCAGGCCGGTCTTGGTAAATGGGAAATTCTGGAGGTCTCTTTAACCATGTTTTCCAACCTTTTCTCTGTATTTTTCAACTACATCACATTAAGGAGGTGGGAGAGATCAGAGGCTTGGGGAGGTGATGATTCAGAAGTGGCCTCTGCTTCTGGGAGCTCTGCAGGAGATGCCCAGGCATGGACAGTGCCCTGGCTTACCACAGTGCAACCAAGGTCATGGCTGTGGCTGCAGAACACTGAAGCCACAGCTGAAGTGCCGTCACTTTCCATCAGTCCAAAATTCACCAGTTCCATTTTAACCAAATTATTTTTCCCAATACTATCTTGTCTTTCAGGTTTTGGTGTTGTTTAATGTAACCTAGCAAGGTTACAAATTTTTACTGGAGAAACATCTTGCTCCAGGACTAAAAAAACACTTAGAAATGTGAATTGGAGGATTTTAGTCTACTCCCATTCCTTTTATTTTTCAAAAAGACATAAAAGAAGGGAATATTCCAAGGCCCACAATAGTTACAGAGGGAATTGCCACCACACCAGGATAAATCAGTGGCAGAGCCATGGATAGAGGCAGGGATGGGAGACCGCTCTCCTGGCTTTAGGACCTTGAGTCACTCCGAACGTAAGACATCCAGAGCAGCATGAGACACATCAGGTCATCCATATGGAGCTGGCACATAGGACCCTGAACCTATGGGATGCCTATATTCCTGTGGGGCAATTTTGCGTAAAAGTCTCCATGTACCAATTACCTGTGTTTGGAAAAGCAAATAATAGCCCAGATTTCCCCAATGCAGTTGTCCATGTCCAAGCCAGTTCCCTTCAGCTCTCAGTACCACAAGCACAGAGAGACTCTGTTCATCTCATCATAATGCAGGCACTGAGGACAGGGCAGATGATTCCCACACCAGGTCTCAGCCCATAGCCCAGCACACTCTCATCAAAGACTCTGTCTGACAGGCTTGTCAGGCAGCAATAGAGCAACAAGTGCACCCACCGTCAAATAATTTGGTCCCAAATCAAAGACTTCATCAATCCTAGGATTTGAAGGTCTAAGAGACCTTTGGAAGAGTCATTACTTTGCTTTTCTCTTCTGTCTTGTTCTTGGGCTCGAGCCAACTACAAAACTGCTTTGGTACCTTAAGACAGACTTTTCACTCCTCATGGGCTTGTGAAGCACTCACAGCTCCTTTCAGCTCCTACTAGAACCATTCAACACCTTTGCAAGCTCCTTGGTTTCTCAAAGGAGCCAGTCCAGCATCTGCAGAGCCAATTATAGGAGAGCACAATACAAGTATAAAAGAACAGACTCTGTTTCCAACCCACATATTAGAGGCTCTGCTTAGAGAACCTCCAAATCCATCACAGGCTTACTAGCTGCCTTCAAATCCCCTTGCCACAACCCTTGCAAAGAGGGCAGTGCCTGGAAGAGGAATGAGAGCTGATTTCAGAAGTGCATTGATCACCTGGACACACCCCACTGATGCAAAGGTACCAGCTCGGACCTCAGCTTTTCCAGCAGACCCTTTGTTTGTCACAAAAAGCTATGTCTGAGAGGGACTTGTTCTACTCACACAGACCCACAGGTGGCACATGCAGTTTAAAACAGGCTGTTTTCAGGAGGGTATTTCCTCGTTTGGCTTGGGTTTTTTGATGGGACCATAGAATTGCAGCTGATACCACAATTGAGTGGAGCCAGGTTATCATTACGGATAGCTGGGCTGCTGAAAAGTGCTTTCCCGCATGCACATAAACACACACACACGTGCACACTGAGTTTGGCTGGGCTGGTTAAAGCACCACAGCACTTATTGCTCCTTGAGGCCTATGAGTTCACTTCCAGGCTCCCGGCCAGCTTGGAAATCACATAACCCACGTAAGCAGCAAGGTTGTAAGGAGACGTTTGTCCAGTAAAAAATAGTTCCTGAGTGCTGTTCCCTGCGGGACACATCTCAGCAGCCCTGAAACCAAGATAGTAACTAGTCAACACTTTGGGGACTATCCTTGGTGAGGTCAGCCAGAAATGACTGCCCACCATCACGAGTGAGGGGGATGCCATGCAGGTGATAAAGGAGAAAGCACCTCCTACGTGCTTTCTGCAGAGAAGCACAGAAATTTGTGCTTATGTTCTAGTGCTTTTCTGTCAAGTGGAAGGGCCAAAGAGGCATAAAAGGCATGTAAATCCTTCATGCTGTCTAGAAACGACAGCGGAGCACAGGGCGCCTTTCAAGGACCTCCCCGCAAACAGCAGCCCAAGGGACAAGGGGAGGATGCCAGGTAACCAGAGGATGGCACATGAAGAGTCATGGACCAACAGTGGATGGCCCTATGAGGTCCACAGGGCACCTTAATTACAGACATGCTTCTAAAGGTGACTGCAAACCACCACAGGTATCTTTCTTCCAGCAGAGTAACACACAGTGGACAGACAGCAGGGCAGAGAAATGAGTCTCAGGGCTCAATATTGATACAAGGTCCTTTTCCCCAAATGGTGCTGGCCCTTCAAAAGCCCTTCCCACCGTATTCTCCCTCTCCAGCACCTGGTCCATCAGCTTCAGCTGGATCACAACAGGGTAAGAAGTGGTTCTGAGGCATGAGGGGGGATTAGGCCACCTTGTCAGGCCAAATTCAGACACCTCACAAGCACAAGCCATCAATGGGGAAGGGAATGAGGATTTGGCCCTTCATATGGGGATGAAATTTATGCTAAAGACAAGGTAAAGTCAGGGCAAACCCCTCTCGTGCATCACGGTGTAACAATCTGCATGGAAACACAGCTATTGATATAATCGGGTTTTCCATCCCTAACATTCATCTTGTTCTTCTCTTGCTTTAATTTTTGCTGATAAGAGGTAGCTCATTATTTGGGGGGAAGGGGAGGCTGCCTGTGTTTTTTTCCCATTAAATTGTGGCAGCGGTGCGCAGAGAAGCACGGCACTTCCCCTCTCTCACCGGGTAAGCCGCAGCACAAAGGCTTAGGGCTGATCTCACATCCTCTCCAACAATTAAAAGTCAAGGCCAGCAGCACAGCCAAAACTTGACACGCTCTTTTAGAGAACAAAGGTCACTAGATTGAAGTCTTCACTCCCTGCTTTGGCTGAAGCAGCATGAAACATCCTCTTCAAAACCTAAGGCAGTTGAATCTTTATCAGGTGATGATGGCTTTTTGGAGAATAAAGACAACTGACCTCTGTGTCTTCCCTCCTACCGTTCCACAAGAAACCTTCGGGCTGCCTAATTAGTATAAATCATTTTCCAGTAAGTGCTCCTGCCCCATGACGGCCTCATCAGACACCAGGTCCAGAGATAAAGCGCTGATGGCCGCGATAGCGGCGCTGGGAATGACGGCTGAAGGAAGCCAGAAGCCGGACGGTCACAGCCATGGCTGGCCCCAGCTCCCTGAGGAGCAGAGCAGGCTGAGGTGGTCACTGCAGATGTGCAGGTGTGACCTCCACGGCCAGGAGATAGGGGCTAGAGAGGACAACAGCTGGGCAGGAAATGAGCCCGAGAAAGGCTACATTAGAAACTACAGCAATCTTAGTGCTTTTGCACAAATAGCATTTTTTTGAAGATTAAACGAAATAAGAAGTCATTACATGGTTAAATGACTAATATCATGGCTACAGTCATAAAGCTGACAGAAGCCAGAGCAGCCACAGGGAGTCCCTGTCCAAGCCTGACAGCATCAACACCCTCTCAAGAATGAGGCCTCACTAAGTAATTTGGTTTGGGCTAATTGAAAATCAATCCTCAGAGCATCTCGGTTGGTCAGCCCAGGACTCTCACTCTTGAGGAGTCCAAAAGATAGACTCATAGGACAACAGTCAGCCACCTTCTTGTCCATCATGGGGTAGGACTAAAATCCATCCCAGACTGTTTGGAGGTCCTTCCTGCTTGCTGTCCCTTCTTAATGCTCCCTGCTTTGCCCGGCACACTGAAATCCTCATATAATTCAAAGGTAACCTCCAGTTTGAGAAGACTTTGTGCGGCTGGTGAACAAGGCCTAACATGGTCCCAACTCCACCTTATCTGGTCAAAACAAGGATGACCCAAGAGGAGAACCTGCAATGATGGACTGAAATTGCCATGGGTTTCCTCCTGCTTCCACTGCCCCGGACAAACTCTGGGAGTGCAGACTGACTGCATTTCCCCACACACTTCAGTTCACTTCTAGCACAGACTTTGTTCCAGCACAGAGCCTTCCCAGCATCTCTCCAGCACATAGGGAAAACCCTCACAAAAAGGGTATTTTTAGGAGCTGTCTCCTCCTCTCAATCCGAAGAGCAAGTGGCATTTCCCTATCATTAGCCCAACAAAAATAGAAAGTACAAGGCACCACAGCGTCAGACCTCTCACTTCCACGAAGAACTCAAACGCCTGGGCTCTTCCACACTCAGGCTCAGATTGCAAAAATGAAACCAAGAAACCCGCAACAGCACCACAAAAGCATCTGGATGCCCCTATGAACTTGGAGAGATCTAAGTTCAAGGCAACACTAAAGCAAAAATCGAACTGACTCCTTTCTCCCCTTGTTGTGTGGTCACTCCAATGTGGTGAGAAGGAAGATTCAGGTAATTAAATCACCAGAAAATGTTTTGTTGCATTACTTTTCAGTAGTGCAGTGAGTCTGCTTGGCCCGGTGCAGGCAGAGAGGAGTGAGATGGCAGTAGCCAGCCAGCAGCAGGAAAGGATGTGGGGAGAGAAGGGCCTCCAAAACGAAACTCAGTGGAAAATACCATTTTTATATGAAACAGCCTCTGCTGACAAATAGTTCTTTGTCCCAACACAAAGAGCATGCTTCAGGCATGAGTTGCTAAGACAGAATCTCCCCCATGCAATTCCCTGCTCAAGACACGCTGCAGAAGCCGGTACTGCCTCCATGTGCCCTACCTGCTCTGGGGTTAAGACAAAACATTTCCAGCCATGTCCTTACATAAATAAAGTCTCAATTTCATGCACTGATCTACTCCACTTTGGCTAAGACAAACTCGAAACCTTCCTCCAGTCCTGCTGAAGTCAGAGGGGCTGCACTGCTGGGAGCTGGGCAGAACCACTCCTCTCCTCAAAGCCTCACCTGTGTTAACTGAGGCTCAGAAAACTTTTGATAAAACACCATGTAGCTTTAATCAGGCCACACTAATTTACGCCTTAAATTCCAGCATGTAATTTTAGTTTTAAAAACTGCATCTCCCAAAAAAAATCTTGAGTGGGGGGGAAAAAAAATCCCAAATTTTCTTCAGTTTTCTTTCATAGGATACTGATGATATTCTAAAAGATAAACTGATAGAATAGAATACATTGTATTTTAACTCTGGGATCAACTCGCTTAATACTGTTAGGATCCTCAATCCAAGCTTATCCCAAGAAAACTGGAATCAAGTTTATCAGACATTAATTACCTATATTATAAAAAATAATCTCACCTCTTCCTAAAAAACAGTGATTTAAAAAAAAATTGATAAATAAGTCATAATGGATGAACACACATTGCATTCACCCTGCTCCTTACTAACCACAGCCCCTAACAGGAGATAATGGAAGCTGCTTTCAAATGAAATGTCTAAATGGGCCTAGAGCTTGTTTTCTCCAAACTCAGCCAGGCATTACTGCTGCCACAGCCACTTTCAATCAAGCTTTTACTGCAAAGGAAAACAAAGGAAGAAGTTAAATCCATGGGAGATTTCCAATGAATACTTAAAAATCTTTTCATGGGACAGAGTGAGGGAACTCTGTACCAGCAATGACCTCAGAAATCTTGTGAGTTCACTCCATTGCAGGCTGTTCCCTCTCTCCCCTAGATTTTAATTAGCTAATTCAAGGCCTTGTATGGAGGAGGAAAGAGTAGTGCTTAAGCAGCAGAAAGTTCAGCTGAATTTGCTGTGTGCTTGGAATTTAATAGACAAATACCAAGCTGCTTTTGGGGCTGTCATTTCCCACAGTTAAAGGTGGACATATGGCCACTTGGAGCCTTTCAAAGAACCGGGGACACAGACAGTGTCTTCTTATCTCAGGAATATGCCCAGATTTGGGTGCCATCCTGCACCTTCCATGGGGAGAGGTGCTGCCACTCTGTCCCCACACAGATCTGTGACTCTGCAGACACACAACACACACCCGAGGCACTCTCCCCGTGTGCCTGCTTCTCCCCCCTGCAAGCTCTTTTCACCCGCCTGAGGAACAAAGCCAGCGGCTGAAAGATCCAGCAAAAGTGCCTTGTTACGCAGAAGAAAGAGATACTTTAACTCAGCTGTCAATAAGTTTTGCCCATTTACATGTGTGCGGAACACTTTGAATAAATTACGTTTCCAGGATTTAGCTCCACGACAGTGGCCTAACAAAAGGGGACTTACAGCTCCAGGGGAGAGGAGGGGGACGAGGGGGAAGCACATTCTGCACAAGACAAAATCCCTCCCAGAACCATGACGGCAAACTGAGTTGGCGTTTTCCTTTGACAAGCACGGCTTTTACACCACTTGCAATCTATTTTCAGATTCATTTTCTGCATCTGCATCAAGCACAGAGAGTCACTTCCACATATGGTCTCTGTGGGGGTGAGGATGGGATGGTTTTGCTTTTTTAATTACAGACACAGCAAAAGTAAAAACAATGGGGGAACCATGGGGTGCTGCTGATGTCAGGTGGAGCTCTGCCCTTGGGGGACCAATTTTCCTTAGAGAGTGAAATCTGCTGTTCCAGCTTTTAGCAGAACCAGCAGCCAACAGAAGCACTTACAAGACACTGGCTGGGGTTTGAATCTTATTTTAAATATGCACACATGTTCCCAGGTGACTACTCTGAAGAAAACTTACCTGTGGGGAGTGAAAGAGAGGAGGATGCAGTCTGTTACAACACCATGGGCCAGGAAAAGCAGTTTTCTCATGGACCAGTTCTCCTACACCAGGGGAATCACTTCAGCATTTTGCTAAGCAAGACATCCTAAAGAGGAAAAACTCACTGGGGTAAAGTCAGTGGGATTTGTTACAAAAAATTTGGAAATTAGGTTTCCTGCTTATTGAGAGAAGACTCCCAGATATAAGAGTCTCACCTCTATCTTTTACTTGCCTGCAGGGACATAATCATATAGAGAGAGAATGGATTTAATCAAACACAGGTTTGTGCCCCCGTAAGAGACTCTGCAGAACTCCCAGCTCTGTGCCAGGCAGGACAGACCAGCCACTCTGATGGCACACGCTGATCTTCGCATCCTTCAAATTGTAATGCCATGAAATAAAGCCTGGCTGCCTTCCAGGGCTGCACTGGTCACTGACTTTAATAAAAACAAGTGAAGTAAAATAGATCCATGAGGCTGAAAGCTCAGGCAGGTTCCCTACAAAAACAGCAACTGAAAATATCCCCAGCTGACAGGCTCTGCTGTGCTTCGATGACAGCAGCTTGGGATGGGCAGCCAGAAAGAGCTAAAGACTACCCGAAACCTCCCTCCTCAAAGGCAGCAAACATGAATTCCTGACCTCCCTGATATGAAAACCAAATACACTGAAAGCAAGAGAAAAGGAAACCACCAACATCACAGCTTCGTGTTTAATATCAATGGGAACACACAGAACCTTTCTTCACTGCTTCAAACGAACGAGTGACTCACTCCCTTTGCAGCAGCAACCCTCACAGCCACTGCCAGCCAAGGAAACCACGTGGAAAAAAGAAAAATCTGTGTCAGTTAAGTGAGTTCTCTGCCCCCAGAACCCACCAGCAAACGGTGCTTGACAAATGATACAGGGAAACTTTTGCAATATTTCTCATCGTCCAAAATATCCTCTCTGCAATTACCACCCTGAGCCAGAAAAAACCACTGCCAGAAGCGTGCCGATTTCCATGCTCTTAATCTTATCTGTGGAAGAGGATCCAGGGCATCAACTTCACTGATGTTTCCAGGAAGAGGAGCCCTAATCAAGCATTTCTGCCCATGAATAACAGACAAGGAATGTCTCTGCTTGGCCAGTAGTAGCCTGTGAAAAATTAAAAAAACATTGCAAAATCGGCTTTGGAAGCAGGGAGAGCTGAGGGGGTGATTGTTGTCTTATCTCCACGAGTACAGATGCTGCAAGGGCAAGGCTGACCCACAGACAGCTGTCACTCCGAGACAGCCTAACCAAATCCATGAGAGAACTGCTCTACAATGCTGGATGGCCATCATCCAAAATGGAGTTCTCTGCTAACAGAATTTTTTTTTAATTAACAGAGTTGTAATAATCACTGATTTTTTTAAAGCTTCAGCTGCTGTGCAATGGAGAAGCTGCAGTCAAAAAACACTCACGTTTTTCAGAGAACTCTGAAGGTGCACCAGAAATAGTCAATGGATCAGGTATGAATCTCAGACTAACCAGACCCAGACTGGGAACTGGCCCTTTAGCTCTGGAAGGCAGCAAACGGGCCAGGTTGACTTTTTACTAAAGAATACCCCTGAAAATGAAAAGCAAATGTTAACAAGCCCTTTTTTGTGCCAGCTGGGTCTGCTCATTCCCAACCAAACCCCCTGATCCCGCACGGTTAGCAGAGAGTACTGCATCTGCCAGGAATAATTCCCAATGTTGGAGTGCTTGCTCCTAAGCAAGTGAAAGCACTTCCAAGTGCGTATGTGCATGCAGGTTTTGCCATGGCACTTCTTAGGGATCTGACAACACACAGCAAAGGGTCAACAGTTCTCTCTGGAAGGCTATGTTGATATCTGCTGCAAGATAACGCACCCTGAAGTCAAAGGAACTTACTTATTTTCTAGGCTCGTTATCAGTTGTTATTGTAAGTAAAGCAGTACTATGTCAAATGCCCCTTCGTTCTGACCTTCCCATGGGCAGGACCCACTAAGATCTCACGGAATGTGAAGTAATCATTAAGACACTCTCTGGCAGTGCTAATAAATCATATAGCTCAACGTTTTTTAACAAAGTCATAAAACTCTACCAAAAACACACCAATAAACTGCACACTCACCAACCATTCCACCCCCAGCCTCTTCCCTCACATTCCAAAAATGCAGAAAAGCAGCAGTGACGTTGGCTCCATCCTCTAATCCCCCAATCCCCCAATTACACCGAGGGAGCTGAAGATAACACAGATTTAAAGACCTAAAAGGAAGCTGCTTTCAGAGGTAGAAGAAAGGTGTTGTATCAACAATCCTGGGTAATGGATTCATTTACCATGACACTTCTCCCTGTGCAGACAGACAGGCAACACAGTATCTACAGACATTATGCCTCCCATTCAAGCCCTTCAGAGAGGGCTTTGGTGGTACCTGAGCCCTCTGCAATGAGCTGAATTTCCTGCCATAAGGAGAAGTTTTGCCTGTGTAAGGAAATGGGCTGGCTAACATATTAATCCTTCTAACTCTCACTGAAGCCTGAGGGTAAATTCACATATATTGGCTTTAAATTGGCCTTTCCTTTTCTACTTTGAAGAAGCCATTCCTGATTTACACCAGAACGTGCTCAAGAACAGATCCCATCAGGCCTCCTTCACCTCCAGTTTCAGGCACACAGAGCACAGGCACCTGAGGGATCCCTCATCTCTCTTTACAGGAGGAAAAGGTGCTTTTAGAGCAGGATGCATATCAATCCCACACACGTAAAGACTGGGATAAATAAATCCTGCTCTGCAGCACAGCAGGAACTGGATGAGCTTCTCTCCCTCCCACTGTCGGAGGGACCACAGGGGCTCCACACAGAGCACTTCTCATTGGTGGCTTTTTCCAACTGCTGCCGTGACTGGATGCTCCCTTTTGTGACAGTGGGACTCCAGGCCATCGTGTCCGTCTTTTCCAGTTTGTATGAAGCAGGAGCTGCCCTATCAGCCCTGTGTCAGGCCATGGTGAAGGCCACCAAGTCCTCTGCGTGCGTCACCAGCCTTGTCAGCAAGGGCAGGATTTGCAGCACTAACTCAGACAGGAAAGTTTTGCTTCCAGCTCCTGATCCACCACCCACAACTCCTCCTCCTGGATCCAGCTACAATCCCTCTATTAGGACACTAAAAAAAAACCACGTTGTTTTCAGGGTCACTGTGAAATGATGTTGTTTTCAGCAAGCAGAACTGCCTGAACCTAATTTACTGTACATCCTGTCTGTGCTTCACAATGAAAACACCACACAAGGTTGCAGGACAGACCTCTGAGCCCCTCCTGCTTGTGATGCTAATTCCTGCATGGTGATGAGAAAGCCCCAAGGGCTATTAATCCTTCCCACTCTGGGGTATAAACTGATCACCAGGAGGAAGGAAAAGCACCTCTTCCCTTAAATACATCTAATATTATACACATAGGAATAAGGAACCTGTGTGTGAAGCTTCCAGATGCAGCTGCTTTGCTGACAGTGACCAAAACATATCATAGGAACATCCTCGGATGTTTAACTGCGTACCTGGCATGGAGGAGTTGGGAGCTCTGGGTAAGAGTGGCTGAGGATTTTAAGTAGCTGTGAAGTGAGACAGAGCTTGTCCAGCTCTAAAAACTCAGTGGGGGAAAAAAGCTCAGTGGGGACTTGCCTGTGATTTACCTGGAGGCTTTAATTATTGCATAAGTCAATCTATCTACTGCATGCAGATAGATTTGAGCAGCGACTATGGCAGCATCACCACCAGCTATCCCAGGAACTTAAATATGGCCAGGACACGGCTCTTGGGCTCATCTAAACTGAGGTGTCGAGCTCCCATTGCAATCTGCGGAGAGATGGTCAATACTGGCTCAGTGCCCTACTTACCCACATCCCCAGCAGCTCTGAGGGCAGCTCAGACACCGACACATAAATGATTTCATCCATGAGCTGAACACTTCTCATGGTGACTTGGCTTCAGGCTGCAGGACAGCATTCCCATGCCTGGTGGGGTGAGCCCCACGGAGAGGACAAAGGGGTCCCCTTGAGCACCTTCTCCTCTTGTACCCACCTCCTCACACTCCCCAGTGGTGTGGAGTCTCCCTGCCTATCTACGGACTCAATGCACCAGCACAGCTGGATCAGAAAATATTCTGCAGACCTGCAGATGCAATAGGATTCATTCTACCTGAGCAGGAACACAGGGAGGGAGCCGAGCCCGTGGGTTCCTCTGGACTGTCCTGATGCTCCTTGCAGGCAGAAGGCAGCGTGAGAGGAGAGGCAGTGAGGGGAGCCCCGCGGGCAGGCAGGAGCTTTCAGAAACGCTTCTTCATTCTCACTAAATCCTCTATCCAAACCTTTCCCTTTCGCTGAAAGTCTCTGCAAACACTAGCAAAACCTTTCCCGTTAATCTTTCTCCATCCGCTAAAACAACACAGACTGTCTGTCTCCAGGGAAGGCTGTCACAGGATATGGGGGAGGAATCTATCATTTGTAATGTACGGAAATATAACTTACATATATCAAAGGCATTTGCTGCAAAAAAAAACAAATACGCAGCAGAGATTGGGAGGCCAAACCCTCATTGCCTTCAAGCTACTGTGCTTAGCAATCGTGTGAGCAACAGCCTGAGCAAACCCAATTAATTTGATTTGTAGATTGCACAGATTAGCAATTGTGTTCCAGTGCTAAATCCCACAAGGAGCCCCTCTTGCTTACATTTCTGTACAGCTCCTCATTTGTCACCCTAATATGTAAAGGCACCTATCTAAATCCCTTCAATTTATTTACTGCCAGGTATGCAGCCTTGCCTTCCAACAGCACCTTCTGACCAGGACCTGTGGAGATCTCTGCAAATTTTAGTTCTGAAAACTCTCCAGTGTCTATGTCAGGAAGATAAGCAAAAACATTGACCCTGAGGCACTGAGTGGTTCAATTGAGCTGTTTACAGACAGTCTGGAAAACAACTGAACTGTCTGTAGGACACTATTTCTGACGGGCTGCTCTGTAGCCACCAGCCATGCCAGGGCTTCTGCACCCTCCAACACCTCTGGCTTGATCCAAATTTAACCTTCAATGGGTTCAGGTTCAAATGGGAGACCCTTTGCATGATAACAACCCAAAAGTGGGCCATCTAAGCAAAAAGAAACACCTCCCTCTGAAAACTGAAAAATGTTGTATGACTTACTGTTAAGAGTGAAAATTATTCTTTCAGCTTTACGAGCAGTTATCTCCCAAGTAAAAATGCCTCATGCAGAAGTATACAGTCAAAGTTGCATGAGACCCTAGTAATGTTTGTTTAAAGCCAGAGATGTCCCTTTAAAATGAGGTCTGTGAAGCTGGAAAAAAACCCAACAAAACAAACAAACCAGTGACGACAGAGGGGTAGGGAAAGCTTTTTTCCTAGTTTTTTAGTACTGTATCTACTAAAGAAACATGTTCTGCTGGTTAAAATAAGAAAAGCAAGATTCTACTGATATTGACTAGATTTCAATATTTCTAAAAACATGAGCACTTCATAAATACACTGAAATATTCTGTCATCACCAGACAGAACATGCCGGTTTTCTATAAATGTAGACATCTGGCAGTGGTTTCTTCTACTGCTATGGATTTCTGGTGTGAAGAAGGCTGTTTCGTAAGGAAATGCATGTTGGAAATTAATTTCATATGCGACAGGTTACATTAAAGAGCAAGGAAGATCTGCTGGGCAGAAGCGCGTAACAAAAACAGCGTTCCCATACCGCTCCTGACCCTCTCTGGGAGGTTGCCCGCACAATACTGTAGCATAAAATACATTCCTCCAAGCAGAGCTGTGAAGCTTAATTAAAGCATGCCCAGAAATTGCATTGAAATTTGAAAAGGGGACTTAGTTTGGCATTGTAATTCCAGCCATGGAGAAACACCACTGACAAAACAATGAATATTAAATATCAGTGAGTAACAGCCTGCTTGGTACAAACCACCTGAGGGGTGCCACAAGCAACAGCCAGGTATATAAAATCCTGTGCTACAGGGCTATGCCATGACTTTTAGTCTTTCCTTTTTTTTTTTTTTTTTTTTTTTAAATGGGATTTCCAGTCATTCCATGTCCTAATCTGGCCCATGGTAAAACCATCCACAGAGTTGCATCAGACAGAGGGCAAGATATTAGGAAGAAATTCTTTCCTGTGAGGGTAATGAAGCACTGGAACAGGTTCTCTGGAAGTGTTCAAGGTCAAGTTGAGGGGGAAACCTAGTGGAAGGTGTCCCTAACCATGGCCAGGGGGTTGAACCTGGATGATTTTTAAAACTCTTCTAACCCAAACCAGTCTAGAATTCTGTGATTCTATGAAACTGGGGATGCTTGGGGTCATTACAAAGAGGTGAGCTTGGGGGGACACCTTACTTCACTAAGGGCTCACCTGGGCTAAAAATGGACTCTAATCTCTCACTGTAAGGGTGACAGAACACATCTCTGTGTAAAGGCACGGGTTATGCTTTCTATCCACATCTGCTTTGCTCACCAACCCCCTATTACAAAGTCATTAGCATCAGCAGATAGATCAATTTCTGACTGGAAAATTTTCCCTTCTGGCTAATATAAGCCAAGCATAAACACTCTCTCATAGGTTAACAAAAGCCAGCAGCCCAAAAAGGGACAACTCTGCAAGAAAAGGGGAATGGGAGTCAGTGGGGAGTTGAAAAGACAATTAATCACAGGTTTTCATACACTCAACACACTCCTGCCAGTGATCATGCATTTAGAGTGACTCTGTATTGCTCCTTACCCCCTTTAAACTCTGTTTGGAGGGAATATTTTCCAAGTGGAGACATCAAAACAACAGATCCCAGAGCCACCCTCGGCATCCAGCCCCCACTGCCCACCTTCCCCACTCCCTTCAGTAAACACCACTAATTCCCCAGCTCCATGAAACCTTTTTTTTCCCCTCCCCCAAATCAACCTAAAAGCATTTTGGTACCAGAGACAAAGAGAAAAGCAGGGGGGACCCACTAAACCCAAAGTCTCCAGACACCTCTCAGCGCCTGTCAAATGCTTGCTAAAAAATCCAAATAAAGACAAACCCAAGAAGCCTGGATACCTTGTGTTATCTTTGCAGGCTGGCTGCCGCCTTATCAGCTCTGACAGAACCCGGCGTTTAAGAAAAATTCAGCAGTCTTTGGGTGGAAGTGAGTTCCTAAAAAAAACACGCAGCCGAATTGCTGGAAGTTGGTACAAGAGGAGAGGGTGAGTGGGTAAGAGGCGGCCTGAAAGCCCCCACTATCGTCTTGCTGTTCCCTCTCAGGAAATTTGCTGCCAAGCAAGATCTTTAATTATTTGTTCATAATTCACTCCTCACGTTTCACACCCACTGCACAGGCCAAGAGCTACAAGGGTGAACAATGGCTCAAAATGCTGCTTGCTCACATTAGGAATGAGAATGGAGTGGAATTAGAATGGAACCCAGGCAACGCCACCAGCTCTTAATACCAGGTTTTCAAGCTCATCAGAAATGGATGAAGATCTTCTGATCGTGACTGATGTTAGTCTTAAGTGCCACTGTTCTGATGGGGAGGATAAAGATGTTTTGTCCCCATCTTCACTTATAAAAAAATGCTCTTTTTGGATAAAGTCTCCATGGAAGAATTTGGATCTTAAAGAGCACTTCTTTCATGAAACGCAAAAGGTCTATTTGCTCTCACACGCACCTCACTGTGCACCATACATTTTGGCAGCCACCTTGCACAGGAGTTCGACTTTTCCTTTGCAAGGCGTGAAGGTCCTGCTCTTGAAAAAGTTATAAAATACCTTTGCTTGACAGTAATTGACGGGTAGAACGAGTTAGCAGGAGAAGAGCTGTCTCAAGGCCAAGGGCTGGTTTTCAGAGTCTCATTTTTAATGTGACAGAAGGAACAGCTGGGGGAAGGCCATCAGCCTCTTGTCAACCCCAGAGGGAAGGACAGACAGACAGACAGACACTCCGATGGGAGCTGCCCTGGTGTTTTAAGCCCCTCTGGTAGAGGGTGAGTGGCTTTCTACCTCTGACCTGACCTTTTCTCCCCCAGAGAGTCCTCACAAATCTTCTTCAACAGCCAGCAAAACCTGAAGTAACACAGCTGGGCTCCCAAAATGGTTCTTTGTCTTTATTTTATTTTCAAGTTTTTCCCAAGATAACACTGCAGGGGAGGCAGAGGAACAAAGCAAAGGGAACTGCAAGCGTGGAACGTACCCTCAGCACGTTTCTTTAAATACAAGCAGTCTCCAGGTGCTTGAAGTAAGTATGTATCTAAACACTGGGAAAAATGGTGCCTGAGAACAGAGACTTCTGTAGTTGCAAAAGTGCGCTGAAATCCTTGGGTTTGGACCTCCCCTTGTGTGCCTCCAGTGTTGTGCTACATGGGTTTCAGTGGATCCAAACTGGGATGAATTCAAATAAATGTGTCATACACTATTTTTTGTGTTTCATTTGACTTTAATTACTTCTTAACAGTACTGCTGTTTGAAAAAATCTTTCTCAATTGAGGGTGTTGGTTCTGCCTAGGGCTGCTTGGCCCTTTTCCACTGAAATGCCCTTTCAACAACCACCACAAGCCTTCGCAAGGAAAATGAAAGCTTTTGTAAGATCTCTTTTTCTGCAACTGTGTGAAAATTTGCCTCTCTCAGTTCTCTTTCCTTCTCCCAGATTTTAGGCTGGTTGTTCTTTCCACCTCTCTAGCAGGTGGAAGCCCATGGTGGGCTCCAGCAGAATGTGGAACAACACCTGGGAGCAGTCAGACCTTGTTGGTAGCATAGATGAAGACACTTTGATGATGACGAGGATGATAATAATAGTAATAATGCTTGAACAACCTGTGTAATTTTTTTTTCCATTCCAAGACCTTTGATGGGTGTTTCCGTAAAAAATAAGCATGGTGTAATGCCCATCTCTCCCCAAAGTCTATGATGCCTTGTACCCAGCAGAGAGGGGACAACTGGACTTGCGATTCACACACATGAACCACGGTGGGGGTCCAGTGCAAGGCTCCAGCCTGTGCATGAACTAATGCTGGCATCTGTTTCACCTTGGGCACTGACACAAGGCTTGGGCACAGAATTATTGGCCTGGTGGAGCTGCATTGTATCAGAAGCAAGAAATCCTTATCAGGACAACATCTGCTTTGTGCAGGGCGCAGCCAGCAAATATGGGATCTCACCTTTCTGAGGGGTACACGGCAAATAAAACTCAGCTGAACAATGGGTCTGGTTTTGTCAAAGTAAAACAAAGTCTCTATACAAAGAGCTGTTAGGAACTGGCATTTAACACTGTAGCTGCCTGTTGTTCATTCTGACAGCCCTTACTACAAGGACAGGGCTTTGGTACAATGAGGACTTCCAGGCACTAACCCCAATCTAAAAAACAAAAACAAAAACAAAACAAAAAAAAAAAAAAAAAAAAAAAAAAAAAAAAAAAAAAAAAAAAAAAAAAAAAAAAAAAAAAAAAAAAAAAAAAAAAAAAAAAAAACAAAAAAAAAACCTAATAAAATCACGCCAGCTATAATAACAACTTTGCCTTATGTTGTGTTCATTGCACCAACCAAACCACTGCTCATTTGCTGACCTGCTCCCCGAGAGCAATATTAAGTATTTCAGATGTTGCAGTCCTCCTCAAGCTCTTCCTTAATATCTATCTTGTAAATACCCTCCAACACATGCCACAGACAGATGGCCCTGACTCAGTTTTAACACTGGGTTAATTACAGTAGAAAACCCGTTCAATTACTTTGGAGCATTTTTCATCTCCCTCAGACAAGTTATTGGGTTTGCAGCGTGGGGTTATTTTGCACTTTATAGTATCTGCCCTATTCTTGTAGAGGTAAAAGGGAAAGGGCCTCTAAGCACACAAACAAAAAGATCCAAATCAAAATGCCATTAAAATTCATTCAGGCTTATTCCTCTCTGGTGTTATTTCAGTTAGTGTCTGATAACTAAGCTGTTCCCTTTTTTTCTTTCAAACACTTGTCTCAGTGAAAGTTTGATGCTGTTTTTCCTTCTGGAGAAAGAAACCCCAGAGATGTATTTTCAACCTCTCGGCTCAGTGTTTGCCAGATATTTTGAATCAGGGACTGTTGCCAAGATTCACATTTTCCCCAGATCGCCACACACCCTCACAGTCTCAGCTTAAAGCCATCACAGATGCAGGGATGGACCCTGAAGTGGTTCTTACTGCCCTGTTCCTGTTGTCCTTTTCGCAATCCATGAGCCAGTAGGGGAACCTTTGCTTGTCCCTCTTGCATTGTCCAGGAGTGAGAAGGTTTGGCAGATTTTAAAGCATATTTAAGGAAAAAAAAAAAAGTATTTTTCTTGCAGTGAGTAAAGTTATTGAGTACCAAGTTCTGACTTTCACACCTGTACCGGAGTTTAGTCTTCCAAGGCAGAATAACCCCAGCAGCCTTCATGTGGATACTGGTACATGCACCAGGATCTTTCCCTCTTTACAAAAAACTGGATCAAGAGGCAAAAGCCACAGTTTCTCCAGAGTGCTGGGTCATGTTTCAGAAGTTTAGACATGTGTCAATCATCCCTGGACAGAGCTCCTGCATCACATTCACCGGCCAACATAAACAGCCCCGTCCAGAAATCCCCTAAAAGCGTTGTTGTTGCAGCCCTGCAGCATTACCTGTTTATCCTGCTGGCTCTGATACTCTCCCTGGAAAAATATTTTCACCCACAGTGATTATTTTGCCCAGGTTGTTTTCTCTGCCTTATTTTTGCAGCCTGCTGAAGCAGTGCCAGTAGTCAGAAGTTCTGTAGAGACAAAGCCAAGCTTGAGGAGGAACTTCTGGGTGACATACCACATTCACCTTGGCTCCAGGGTGGATACACACTGTGCCAGGACCAGAGGGAACACCTGCTCACCAGCAGCACTGGTTGCAGCCACCTTTGCTGCCAGATGTGCTTCTCATGGAGCAGCTCCTTCCTTGCAGCACGCAGTGCCATAGGGAGGGCCAGAAAATGCAGACAGAATTAACTTGCCATCTTTCATCTCCCCAAAATGATTTTTCTGCCTCAGAAGCCAAAAGCAGAGACAGAGGAAGGAAGATGTCACCCATTTCCCTATGAAGTCCTCCAAATTTCAAGGGAACACTGAGGCAAACAGAAAATTGTCCTGATGCAGAGTGTGCAAGGTGCAATCTCTCAGGGCAGAAGGGTCAGCAATGACTGAGCTCAACCAAGAGCCAAATATGATTTTTTCACTCCTCACATTCACTGCCCCCAGGCTATGTTACATTTTGCCCTGTGGACTTTGATGCATTTGAGATTCCTAAAGAGTCATTTTATAAACGTTCCCATAAATATCCAGTCCCTCAAAGTACTGAGCCTTCCTGCCTTAAGTGGGAATGGAAGAAAGGACTTGCTGCCTGTGGAGACACTGTGATATTCCACAAGCTCAGCCCATGCTCCTCTAAGAATTTAAACCATCACATTTTTTTCCAGGTTGGCTTCCTGCCTGAGTTTCCTCCCCAAAACAGCCACAGCAAGGTCAGAGGAGCTCTCCCCCTGGCACAAGGGAGTTACCAGGCCGGGAGCAAAGGAGGACAAGGACAGGCCAGTGATGGGGTCAAGTTCAGTCATCTTCAGCTGCCATGAAATCACACCTGAGAAGGATTTACTGCCAGGAGCTGAGCGGCTGCAGCCAGGCAAAGGAAGGGGGGTCCTATTTGTGCATCTAATGACCCAATTTAGCAGGGCAGAAACCAAGTGCTTGACCTTTCTCAACATCATGTGAAGCAAATGCTCCATATGACATGGTTTCAGCATTATCTACCAGGCACAGGTGCACTACTGCAATTAGAAATGACTGGCATTTCACACATAACAGTACCTTTCAACCCAAATCAGCCCATCCAAAACCACTCTAAGACTCAGTTACCATTTTCTTCCCACCCAGCCTCCCCAGCTCCCTTGCCAGCTCGAGCAGCATCAAATAATTCCCCATGGAGTCTCACAGCTGTTATTAGAAAATTAATTGGAAATTGCAACACCTCCCTGCACACTGGTAGATCTTACACTTGGCATTTGGTTTATCCCGACACCATTCCTCACCCCCAGCCCTAAACCAACTTCCGCGGAGAACAATGCTGCCCATTTGTGTCCACAACAGATTTATCCCCCCCTTTCCAGCGGCTCACAACGCCCGCACCTTCAAGGGGCAGTAGCTGCTTGAAGCAAAGGGTTCCTTCTGGTTTGTGGAAAGAAAAGGCTGCCCTCTATAATCAGGGTATTGTTCTCCCTAAATGGAGCCAGACTCTGTAAACACGCTCCTCTGCACAGCGCTGGGAGGGCGAATGCCAGCGTGTGTACACATACATGCAGGGAATGTGTCCTGTTCTAAACAACAGTAAATTATGTTAATTCATTTCCTCTGCCTAAACACTGCTAATAAGCTTCGGGAAAGGAGGAGGAAAAAGTAAACAAGAGTCCACTGCAAAAAGGTGAGGGGGAGAGGTAACCAAATAACTCCACCAAATGTCTCCTCTGGGGAGGGACATTCACGTTACAGCTCAGACAGGCTCCACACAGCCCTCCCTCCGTCCTGCTGGAGAGGAGAATGTAACAGCAACAACTTCTTTCTTTTCTTTCATAAGGTTTCAGCCTGTTTTCACGAGTTCAATCTTGTGAAATGGGAAATGAGCCCCCACCAGTGCCCTGATCCACAGCGACTGCATCCCTGGGGGCTTTGCACTGCATGTGATGTGACTGCTCCGGTGACCAAAGCCAATGTGAATAGTCAGAGCCTATTTGTAATTTTCTAACAGGAAAATAATTTCACTAAGCAAACTGCCATGCTTTGACTCAAAACCCTGATTAGCACAGTTTGAAAACAGGGCAGCATACTGTTCTGGGAATTAACTTGCTTGACCCCTAGTCTATAATGGCACTCAAATAATCTGTGAGTCAGACCAAGTTGAAAAACTCTTGGAAGACCACACTGAAAGAATTTACTGGATTTATTGGATTTTCTAGGATAAAAGAAAAATAAGCCTGGAACTCCACTTAGTCTGTGGCCTTCAGAAAGACAAGTTTTTTCTCCCGACAATATCAGGAAGGGGAACACTGCCTACACTGAGCAGCACTTTTTGGATCTATTTTTTTTTTTTTAAATGTATGGGAAACTCTCAATAAATAGTCATAATTATTATAAATATGCAGGTCTATTGCTATGATTACTTTTGAGTAGCACCTTGCAGTACCTTTCTTCTTTGGTACTGATGGTAAAATAAGGGACAGATTCCCAACCCTCTGAATCTACAATCCTCCTCCCAACAGGAATACTTAAGGGGAGGAGAGCCCTGAATTTAACTTCAGTTTAAATATCCAGAGGCTCCTTTACCAACTGCATACATGGACTAGTCTGGTGTTTCCAAAGAATTTCCAAGGATAGGAGTAAACCTGTATACATCACCATCACAAAATACTCTTTGAAATCCTCCAAATCCTCCGGTCTACTCCTGTCTGAGCAAGCAGGAAATCAGGAAAAGTGTTCTGCCTTAGGAATACAATCAGGACTTTGCTCAGATCTAGATAAAACCCTGACCCATCCCTACCTTATGGCTTCTGCAGCTCCTGAGCAAAATGCCCTCACCAGCCTCTACTACTTCTTTGTGTCTCTTTGTATCCCAGAAGCAATAGCTGTGTGCTCAGAGCAGTGGCAAACACCTTCAGAGAACAAATCCAGCAATTAGCAATCAACTGTCCAAAGCCAGATCCCTGCATATGCAAATATCTCCCTAACAAGTTTATGATTCCTTGTCAATCAAACAAGGAAAAGTAAACACCCATTTATGGTCCTGGCCATTATTAAGTTGAAAGTTTCACTCTCATTAGCCCTTAATGAAATTAGCCCCAGCAATACTGCATTTGTGATTGGTTGAGAATAGCAGGAGGAGGAAAGATATTCATCAGCTCTGATCTGTTATTCTAGTTTTATATTAACTATTGCAGATCATGATGAACCCTCCCACGGCGTGGTGCCAACCAGCACAGAACTGAAACTCAGCCTGGTCTTACGAGGCTCCAGTTTCTGCTCTCTGGTAGGATTATATATTTAAATCCTACTCACACCTACTCAGCCACAACTCACTGAACCTAAAGGGACTATCACCTTTGTAATCCAGCCCTGAACATTAAAGTATGAAATGGCTTATCAGAGCATGGAGCCTGATCTCCATATGCTGGAGGAACTGTCAACTCCTCCCTAGTTTTTCCACTTCAAACTGCCCAAAAATACATTAAACACTTCCCAATATTACTCATCTGAATAAAGACACACTGTTATTGCCACCAAAATGTTGTGTTAGTCTGCAGAAGAACAGGGAAGATTTAGATTCACCTGGAAGGACAGCAAGGTGGCTCACAGCACCCTCT
Organism: Pomatostomus ruficeps; assembly: GCA_013400735.1. NCBI lineage: Eukaryota > Metazoa > Chordata > Aves > Passeriformes > Timaliidae > Pomatostomus > Pomatostomus ruficeps. The sequence goes on from VYZT01005559.1 coordinate 208,751, forward strand.
CTCTGAAGGACATCCACACCCTGCAGGAGTTACAGCCACCAGGTTAACACTGACTGGTCAATGACAAACAAGCATCCTTCCTTCCACAGAGAGTCCAGAGTATTCCTGGGGAGATATTCCACAATGTTCAGAGGTTCATCCTGTTATTCATTAACCCTTCTATCCTTGACACGCAGTTCATACACCTGTAGCTCATCTGGCACTTGCCATTGCTTAACCAGCAGTTATAGATCTGTTACAGATCTATGTTAACAGATCTGAGAACAACCACCGAGAAAAATACCTTCCTCTGTTACTCCAACTCCCACAAATCTGTTAGAGAGGAGGGAGGAAGGAAAGAAACCTGTTCACAGTGCTCCAGCATCTGCAGCAGCCTAACTCCAGTACTTTGGCTTGTGCAGTTTTGAGAGACTTGTGAGTGAACAGCTTTCCCTTTTCCCTCCTTTGTGGTTGATTAGGCCTCACCTCAATCACTTCTGTCTAGAAAAAGGGAGATTAAAATCCATACAAAGCAATAGTAAAAGAGTAGCTAGCACAATGAAAGCACCCCTTCTACATTACAAGGCTTTTACTCTGAGTCACATATTGGTCAAAAGCCAATCAAGTCTCACACCTGTACATGGGGGCACCTGGGAGGACACAGGAAAAGAGACAGCAGAGACTTGGAAAAGCTGCATCCCAACATCCTCTTCAGAGTCATGTACTGCCTGCTCGAGATCCTCCCCCAGGCACCTGCAGGCCTCAGGAGAAGGGGTAGGCTCACTAATCTGGACTAAATTTTCTCCTGGAGGTTGGGTAATGCATTTCCCTCTACATTCCCCTCCAGCTTTATCCCTCTCCCAGCATCCTGGGCAGAACTAACAAGCCCAAAGTTACCACAGAGATGCTGTGCCACTGCTCACTAGTACCTAACTCTTAAGGTCATCAGTTCAGGGGGTGTGTGGAACAATCCCAGCAAGGAGAACATGAATTTTTAAAAACTCGTATTGCACAAATTAAGTCTACATTTCCCTACTTGTCTGCTGTTCCTGTGGTTTTATCTGACAGGCACAAATACTGATGGCTCCTAAAATACCCACCCAAGTCAATGCCACCCAAGTGGCATCTAAGGTATGACACCTCTTGCATTATTCACTTGACAGGATACCCAAGATTGTGTGAATCTCTCATTAAATACATTTACCAGACATGAGGAGAAATTATTTTGTGTCACATCAAGCTGCAAACCACTTGTAGAGGAGCTGAGCATAGATGTGCAGCCATCCTGAGAAACATGAACCTGCTCCAAGGAGCCTCTGTTCCCAATTTACATTTTTCTTCTTTCCATAGTGAAGCTCAAAATTAAGTTTGAACACTTAATGGAAGAAGTTGCCTGGAGTTATTGGCTGAATTTCTTCATGAAAATTGGAGTGGTTGGGATGAAATAACAATGTCAGGTTCCTCGCAGCACTGCAGGATGCTGTGTTCCTACTGTGATACAAAGGGGACACTGAGTAATCAGAGCAACCAGCCAAACTCCACACAGCCCAGGTTTATTTGACTGGGAAGGGGGGAAAAAAATAGAAATCAGAGATGGGAATGGATTCGGCAACAAACAGCACACATTCCCTTATTAAATAACACTCAGGCCAGTCTTCAGCCCCTCCACACCCAGAACACTGCCCGCAGAATGGCTCCCTGTCTTTGGGGATAAACCTCTCTGTGGCAACCCAAAGTTTAAGCAGTGAATTTCCAAACTGTTCTCAGCCCTGGCAGCGCATGCTCCACCCACCAGCCAGGGCTGGCAGTCAGTAGCAGCAAAACGTACTTTTCCAGAATAAAAAAAGTGAGTCCAAGCTGTCCAGTCGAGCAGGGAAGTGGCACCCCTAGCCCACATCTCCTGTGCTGTCACACATGAGGGGAATATCACAGATAATCTGGGTAAGTCATCCTTCAGGGACGGAGCCAAAGCCCATGGGAGTGAGTAGGAGTCACAGCACCAATACTGACAGGCTCTGAATCAGGTCCTAACCTGTTACAACTGGCATGGGCTGCATCCGCCTATCTCCTACAACATCAGGACAGCACGATCAGATTAATCAAGCTTGCTTTTGGAAATATTTTTCTTTTACCATAGTACCACGGCTGCTATGAAAGAGCAGCAGACTGAACAGACCTGTGTCAGACAGAGGTCTTTGCAACTTCTACATTCACACTGGCCCCACTCTCCAAAAGTCCCTTATATGACCAAAAATGTTTCACCTTGTTGCAAAATACTAGAATGGGTGAACACAGCTAAAGAGGTATGGAGGTGTTATTATTAGGGAAAGCTCAAAGTAAAGGCTGATTACAGAGAACAAGATAAGGAACAGAAATCCAAATTAAATGTTCCAAACAAGATCAAATGCATTTTAGCTTGAGCAGCCCACCAGAAAACACAGGAAGAGGTCAGATGAAAGACAAATTACTTGAAACAAGACAAAATGAGCAGGTTAATGAAAGAAAGGTGAGAAAAGAGCATTTCCACCAACTCCTGTAATGCTGGGATACATTTGCACAGATCCTTTGGGCAGCATGGCTTTACAAGTCACTGCAGACACAAGTAGGAGCTTCATATCTTAGGAAAATCAGCTGCACTGGTTCTAATCTCATTGAATAAATACAGCTATGACTAAAGGCTGGGATTTTTTTAATTCAACCTAGGCACAAGAGGACCCCTGCATTATTATTTTCCTCTTTCCACGGAAATTTTTCTCTCTTCCAGTAATTAATCCAAAAATGCACAGCCAGGTACTACTGTACTCACCCTATTCCATGACAAGTGTTCTGTGCCCGGATGTACCAGAATCACTTACGGTGAGACAGACACTCAAAAAGGAATTATCAGAGGGGATATTGGAAAAGATCAGCTCTATCAGCCAATTAATGTCAAATGAAAAAATTCAGCTTTAGTTAATAAATTAGCACCAATGGTCCCAAACCTTGAAAAGGAGGTCCCTACTTGGTATCAAGTGCCACTTCTTTTTTCAGTGTTGAGTGATATTCTTTTCCTGAAAAAACCACTTTCCTATAATATCTCAAGCACCACCTCATGGCATATGAAAGTTTCTTCTGTGGCTAAGACTCAGGCTTTGGAGTCCAACCTTTGCTATGTGCAAGCTCATCACAGAAAAGACGTATTTTGGTTTGCTGCTTGTGTCTTTTAATGAAGGTCAAAGAAACATATGGACTTGGAAAACAGAGTTATAAAACTTTAAGGAAAATCTAGATGCATTTGAGCAATTTGCTGAGTTTTGTAATATTCCTAATTAAAAACAAATAAAATCAACCCTAATTTTCCAGTATGACGCACACTGAATTTTATGTTTAAACTCAGCCACAATTTAAAGCAGCCGACAGCCTCAGAAGAAGGGAGGAACCAGCATTTAAAAAAATAACCAGGATTTTCTTAGATCGTCATGTTGACTCTAGGTACAAGTCATGCCGACAGATTATTCATGAGCAAGTTCCCCAAGAGCACGATCCAAAAAAATGCCCCAAACTTCACCAGAAGATGTGCTGTGACTTCCATAAAATCTGAATCAGGCTGTTAGATCTGAACACGCTTCTCTTTCACAGGCGAGAAATTACCTAATCGTTATATCTGGTAACAACCACTCAACAAGAATAAAGGCGTAAAACAGAAGCCAACAACCATCTCTCTCACATTACCATTATTTATCTTTTCTGTGCTTACTGAAGCACTGTTATAAACCCCAAAGTTCACTCTTATAAACCCCAAAGTTACAGAGTGGGAATTCTGTTCATCAGAATGAAGAACGCAACTTCCAAGAAATTAAAAACACTTCTAGCGTCCTATTCCCTTTTCTTCATTATTAAGAGAAACCAAAATGGCACATAACATTATTTCTGCATGAAACCATTGAATTTTGAGACAGTCCAATCAGCAAATTCCCGGTAAAGCAGACACCAAGCAGGTTCGCAAGCCAAGGTCGCACAGAGAAGTGCCAGAACAGAAAGCAATTAAGATCCCGTTCTTCCCCTCCCTACGCAATGCACCCAAAATGAAATCAACATCCAAACTAATTAGTTTCCAGCAGAATATCAGTTTACTTGCTAACAGGAGGGTGGTTACTGCTCTTACCAAAAACTTCTAAACATACCATACAAAATCTTGCTTAAGCCACGGGACCAAGCCAGGCACATCCCAATGTTACCATATACGGTCACCAACGCGAATATGATGGCAACTTGACAGATTTGGAACAAATATTGAGTTGTCTGTCACTGAGATAACATAGGCAGGAAAATATCAGATTGTATTACCTGTGTCCAGCTGGAGGTGTGGCATGGCAGGAGCTACATTGCTGCACGACATAGTCACTAAAGGTTCGTGACCCAAGATGGCATTAATCCCTGCACAGGAGGGCCAAGGCAGGAGACTGAGAACTTTTATGCCCAGTATGGGGCTGCTGGGCGAGAACAGGAATGGAATAACAGGAGGGAAGAGCCGCTGGACCTGCACCATTATCCCAGGTGCAGAGCAGACGTTATCCGTCACGGCTGGGAACCAGGCTGAAGCTGCCCCACGCCTTGGCTGTCAGCTGGAAGGCACAGTCCCTCTCAGAAAACCACAGCACGCAGGTTTTGTTCTCCAAGAGTGGGTTTTGAGCACACAAGCATTCTAGTCTCCAGCCACAGGGCAAAGAAGGGGCTTGGATATCTACCAAAAGAGCTCCCAAGAAACTTTTGGTATAGGCTTCTTCCAGGAGATCCTTAGCCTGGAATAAGATGGGCCACTAAGAGAATTATTCCAAATTAAGTTTGGAAAGGATACTCCAGTGCATTTGCAGGTGTAGACAAGCCCTTAGCCAAAGTCTTTCAGTTTCAGCCCCAAAAGCATTGGTTCAAACACAGCCAGAGCTATCTCATCCCTCATCCCTTCAAACACAGACAGCTCTACCACCTGGACTTTTAAAATCAGACCTGCTCTCTCCTTTGCCCAGATTCTCCAAAGGTATTGCCTCTTTCTTAGGAGTTTATCTTGGTTTGTGCTAAGATAGTCCCTTTTTTATAGTGTCTTCTATATCAGTGATGAGATACATTGGTGGGACAGAGCCAGAAGGCACAGATCCAAACCTGGAAAAACGCCCCTTTTGCTGGGAAGTGGAAAAAAAACCTGCCACATAAACCCAATCAGTCATTCCTGCAGGGCCCATTGCCTTAAAAGGTGTCACCTAAATAGAGATGTAAAAATAATACAACGTAACATTTAATGCAAGATTGCAGCTGAGCATTCAACTGGCAGGAAATATCAAAGCTGGAGCGCGTGGGCAACTTAACTCTGCCCCCTTGTGCAGATGCACCACGGCACAGCCCTTCCCCAAGCACGGGCACAGCATCAGGCAGCTCCAAATTAACACCCTAACTCCAGCATAAACCCACTTTTTCCTAAAATGAGTAGAAAAGAAGGACCATCACTTTCCCAGAGAGCCTCTTCAGCCACCTTGATCGCCAGCCAGCAAACACCTATTTAACTTCTGATGCCTCGGATCAGGAGGTGCTGGCACACTTTGGGCCACACAGGTCTAATCTGCAATCAGGATACAGATATTAAATGCTGTTTGACCAAAACAAAGAGCCCTTCTTCCTCCAGAGAAGAGCCTCACAACCTCGGGCTGAGATTTGGCTGAAGGACTGCCTATAAAACCTGAGTGACTGTAGCAGGTAACGTTTACACATCTCCAGCGGCCAAAGCCCTTGTACGAGGCGTTCAGAAAAACTCTGCAGGCACGTTAAAAGCCTGGCACATTTTACCAGGAATCTGAAATTATCCCAACATAAACACCTAACAATTGGAGATATCTGTCAGCACAAAATAAAGTTTCAAAGTTCTGGAGAGTGTCTCATCTCTGCTCATAGGTTTGATCTTCCATCTACCTCCTTCACTATCAAAAATGCTCTCAACCTTAAGGAGGTCTAAAGCAGGACATAAGTGTCAGGATTTTGTCTGTATTTTCACAGCAGTAACTCCTTTTTCTTCTTCCCTTCCTCTCTCTTAAATCAGCACAGGAATGAATGACATTTTTCATGGTTTGGTGCTGGCTTTTAACCTCTATTTCTAGATAATTTTAAATAACCAGAACCATCTCTCCATACACTTACAGGATGGGTTTTTCTATCCAGCTCTAAAAAGTGTTCAAATAACCCAATTACCAATATGATCCTATCAAAGTCATATTAAAAAGACCTTTCTACAAGAAAAATAACGATGCCCTGAAATTACCACTTAATTTTCTGTCACTTCTTCACACAACAACAGCCTACAGCACTTCACCTTCCAGGGGCAGTAAGTGTAGGAGCAAGACAATTGCAAACCAAATTTAAACAGGGTCAGCCAGTAAAGCAGCCGATACTCAGCTCACATCAGAGACAAGAATCTTTTTGTCTTCTCCTGCCCACTTCAGATCTTTTCCGGAACTCCACCAACTTCTCAGGTCCACTGCAATAATATACATCCATGAAGTCATCTTAATTCATACACTGCTGCCCATCGCCCACAACTTAAACTGAGTCTCCATTGTAAGCCGTGCCTGGAATTCAGACTTGCAGGAATTACAGCCTATATACTGTTTTCTTTTTCATTCAGCTTCCAGCCAAATCATTTTATAGTGCTTTTGCCTCCATAAAATATTTGCTTGAGAGCCAATGCCAAGAAGAAGAAAAAAGCAGTGCACTAACCCAAACTTGGGTTTTCAGAGTAATGCTCCCTCTCTCCTTTCCCAACTTCACACCCCCCCCACCAAGATTTATTTTTGGCAAGTTACAGCCTAAGTGAAGGGCAAGTTTAAATGTTTTAATTCGCAAGTCCATCACGCTGGATGATTTAAAGGTCTTACAACAATTCACAAAACTCTGAGACTGTTGGGAATTGCAGCTGGAGCAATCTGCATCCTAAAGTCATACCCCCATTCTCCTGGAACAATGCAGCCCCTACTTTGTGACCAGAGGCAGGGGAGCTGAAAACCTGGATTCCCATTCAGGCTTTCCAAGGACAGCACCCACCAAGGTCCAACACAGGCAAAAGCACAGGAGGAGCCACTGCTCCTTGCACTCTGATCCCAGAGCTTTGCTAAGAGCACCTTCCCCTAAAGAAACTTATTTTTTTCCTACCCCCATCATTCCCAGGTCAACGTATTTCAATTTGTCCCTGGAAGGGTAACCTGTTTATTGAAATCTGATCAACTGCTGGAGCCTCAGCGCTAAAATACGCTCTCGCTGTTGGGAACTGTCATTTGTCTGTCACCGGGGAAGTTAATGGATGTGTTTGTTTAGTTTGTAAGTGGGAATACACAGGGCAGAGGCTGGAGGGATTACAGGAGGGGAGAGGTATTTCTGATCCACAGAGGAATGCAGCTGCTTTTCTTTAAAATTGTCTGTGTATTTTTACACAGGCACAAGAAAAGCCCCTGGAAGTTCACCTGCACCAAACAGACCTCAGCAAAGCCTGAGTGACCACACTCCATCCCAAACGACGGCCCCGAACCGCACAGGTAAGGAGGCACCACCACACGTGGGCACGAGCCTGCACCTCTGTGCAGGTAAAAAACGTGCAGGGGACGAGTCCCTGCCGACAGCAACTCCCCGCTGGGGGGGGTCCCTCCGGGGGCACCGCGGGTGTTTGCGGAACACGAGCCCACGGAGCACAGGGAAGGGTGAGAGCCGCAGGGTGTTCGCACCAAGCATGGTCCCCTTACCTCTCGCCGAGTCCGAAAATGCAATTATCCCTGCGAAAAGGAGCGCCAGCTGCAATTCCATTTTGAAAACCAGATCCTGCCGTATCGCACAGGCTACTGTCCTCTCAGACCTGGACGCAGGAAAAAGGAGAGCAAAAACAGTTACTGGGGGGGAAAACCCCGAACAACCCTCAACTTTGCAGAGTTTTAATTCCTATTGTGAAGACTGGCAAGAAGAAACAGCAAATGAAAGAGCAACGTACTTGTAATTCATTCCTTGGTGCTCAGCGAGTAAAACTTTGCCCTCCTCTCTGCTTTAGGCTGATATAAATCAAGAACCCACTGAGGCCAGTAAGCTCCTCTAAGTTTACAGTTAATGCATAATTCTTTGGTATCCTGTACAGAACCAGTCTGGAAGGCAAACAAAACGCTAGCAAGTGGCCATAAAACAAGATTTCAGGTTAACAATTTGCGGAGGAACTTGGTGGAAGGGGGAGGAGGAATGTTACCTCTCCCATCACCAACCCAGAAAACTTTGTGTTGCTGCTCCAGTGCCCCTCAGCCAGGCTCCGCTCTGGGTACGCGCCTTCCTCCACTCCGAGACTTCTCTGCACAGCCCCGATTCCTCCTTTCCTCTTCTTCCCCCCCACGCTCCCCCCACCAACAGCCCCACTTGCTTCCGTGGGCTCCAGAGGTGCGTCCCAAAGCACAACCGCACTAATTACCCAGATTCTTGAAGATGCCTTCGCTGCGATACGCACACCCGGGGTAGATCAGGTTTACATTAATTACACCCTGTTCGCCTCCTAAAACTCTCACTCTCTAAACACTGTCTGGATTCCTCACCCTTGTAAACTCCCCGGTTTAAACACCCCGTGCCCCCAGGACACACAACAACCCGCGCACAGCATCCAGCAGAGCAAACGCGGCCGCTCCGCCGCTCGCTCCGCGTTCGCGGCGGGCAGCGGGAGGCGGCGGGGCTGCCCCGGGCGCAGCGCGGCTCGGCGGTAACGGGATATTCGCCGCCGGCAATCGGGGTCGCGGAAGGGAGGGACGCGCGGGGGGGACGCCCGGCGCGATGCCACCTGGTGCTGCCCCGCGCCCGGG
>VYZT01005559.1:218128-304167 GCA_013400735.1 Pomatostomus ruficeps
GAGCGCTCGGTGCGCCGGGAGCGGGTCCCGCAGCCCCCGCCGCGCTGCAGCCCCGCTCCGAACTCGGCACCCCCGGCGCTGCCGTGCCGACCTCGCCGTGCCCCAGAGCATTCCCCTCCGCGCACCCCCGTGAGCCCAGCGGCAATGGAGACCTCCGACCCCGCAGCCCCCCGGCACCCCAGACCCCGTCCCAAAGCACCCCTCTCCCCACGGCAGGAGAGAGCCCGGCCGTGGGAACCCACCGCGCAGCCAGCGGGGCTGAGATGAGGGGCGGCTGCCCCGTTTTGATCTCTCGGCTTGGATGCAAATGATGCCAGAAAGAAGCTGGCCTGAACTTAACTAAGCCAAGTGGAAAATAAACTGCGGAGATGTCAGTTCCTTATATTAACTGTTACAATTATTTATTATTTACTTTCAAGCACGACTTCGCCGATGAATCTGCTCTTACAGCAAATCACTCTTCACACAGGATCAAAACCAACCTGGCAGAATTCACCAAACAGACTAAACAAACGACAAGAAAAAATACTGCCTCAATAGCTAAACTTTGTGTATCTCAAAAGAAACATCATTACTGTTGATGTTATAGTTTCTTAGATCTCTTACTTGATATGCTCCCGCATGACGACCTCCTTGAAAATAAAGTTTTCTCAATACTAGTTCAATGTGATAGCCACCAGGAGAACTCTTAAAGCCAAGCCAAGAAGTAATTTGAACATCCATCTTATCTATTTTGTTAGGATTATGAAATCACACCCTCTATTATTATTGTTATTACTAAATATTTTTACTCAGTAGTTCCTGACAACATTAAATCTTGATACACAAAATCAATGTGAGAAACATCCAAGACTAAACATACAAACCCCTTGAGCCAGAAACAAAGTGGCTGACAATACTGTTTTTATATTTTCCATATTTATATCATCATTTTTATCATTTAAGTTAATTCAGCTAAGAAATCCCAGATGGACTACTCTTCCTATCAGGCAATAACTTCAGTCTCGTTGAGTTCAAAGACAGTGTTGACTGAGGGAAACCTTCAGGACTTAACCTACATGGTGATGTTCATGCCATACCTTCTGATAAGATCACTCCTACTTGCACCAGAATGAGAGCTCAACCTCATGCTACATCTCAGGGGATGATGTGTAACTCACCTCCTTGTAACATTTTCCAGCATTTCACCCCAATGGAGTCAAGGTCTTTGTCCCAAGGACATCACCACGCAGGTGATCCAGCCCTGAAACTATCCACACAACCTCTGTTTCTGTGCAGTCTGAAGTCCAAAGCCGCCCCAGGTCTGGTGCAGATGTGGAACATTGGCTCATGGGCACGTTTCCATCAGGTTAGAGAGACCTGACTGAGCTCCTACTCCTTGTCTTACTTTTTGAGTCATGCACCAAGACCGAGGCTTAAATCCCGGACACACCATGACTGTCTTGTCTCAGACTGTCTCGGCTTGGGTGAGCCCTCTCTGGGCCTCAATCAGCTCTGAAAGAAAAGACCTTCCTCCTACTCAGGCTGTGCCCAAACGCAGCACCCAGCTCAGGTTGGACATAGAGGATAAAAATCCCCCGATGGATCCACTCCTTCCATCCTCACCTCCTTATCGAAAATCACGTGTGTGCCTTTGGAGGCTCCAACATCTCCCAGACTCTAAGCATTTCTCCTCCCAGTACAACTATAAAGCAGCAGAATCCCTCCTGCATCTTCTCACCCGTGTGACATTCTGGGAGAGAGAGGATTACAGAGGTGGTACACAAGATGTTAAAAATTATTCAGGTGCCTCAACACCCTCAGATGCCCATTAAGCCCCAGTCCTTAGGCATCCAGAAGCTTTTTAAGAATCTGATTCCAAGTGATGTTGCAAAGGGGTTATATGGGGCAGGGAATGGAGCCCACAGCTTCTATACCCCAGGCTAAAATCTTTCTGACTTCAAAATATCAGCACTATTTTTAATTTTTTTTTCAGGGGCTTGTGAGTGCCTAAAAGAAATTCTGAAACTGTGCTGTAGACTTCATCCATCTCAATCCCAGTACCACAGCAGAAGAATAAATGTAAAATACTGATACAAGGAAAATAATTAATACTCCTGAAACAGCTCCTACTTTATCAGAAACAAAATCTCATGTTGTTTTCCCAACACTTCTACCTAAAAAAGGAAACATGCAGAGCTATGTTTTCTTTCTGGGCTGGCTGTAATTTGCAGGATGATTGAGTAGTCTGAAAGTCAACATCCCCAGTTTGCTCCTGCACCCCACGGTCCTGAGACAAGGCTGTGGGAAAACAGCTTTCTGGAGCTGACAAACAAAAACGAATGCTAAGCAACGAAATTCGTGTCTCCGCATGGCCTGAGAATCAGCCTAACAGTCCATTTGTATCCCTCTTGTCCCCAAAGCCCTGTTTCCGGACCGTGGCTTTTCAAATTTTGCATAGCTGTGATGGTCTAGTGAACATCCATCCCCAGAGTGACTTTCCTCATGTCTCCAAAACCACAAACTGGGCTTTTTCCAGCTTTTATACCTCTTTTCTCACAGGAGCTGCTCACCTCCATTATCACAGAACTCCATTTTCCCGCATTTTCTCCCTTCCATCTTGGTTGTTTTGCCTTTTCTTTTCCCCTGCAGACGACCTGGGAGACGCAGCACCTCCCGAGTGTAATTCCTAACCTGTTCCAGTGATTTTTTTTTTTCCCAACTGCAGGTGGCAGCCACGCAGCCGGGTTCCCCGTGACACCGGGCGCTCCATGGGGATCCAAGCGACTTGGGCTGGCAGCGGTGCCTCGCCCGAGGAGCACGAGGCGCCGTGGCACGGGTCCATGGGGCCGTGCCACCGGGGCGGGGCGGGGCGGCTCCGCGCAGCTGACGGAGCACGTGAAGGTGATGGAAGGGCATGACCAGGATTAGCACATTCCCTCCACCTGTCCACGCAGCCCTGCTCTGGTTACCCGGCGGGAGCGGCCACGCGGGGTCACCCGGAGCATCCCTCCCGGGTGCCTGGAGAAGGGGGTTGCTCTGGCTGCAGGGAGAGGTAAGGAACATGAGTGATGGGGCAAAGGGCAGATTTCCCTGCATGGATCAGGTCTGATATGGCATTCGGCGTGTGACAGGACAGCTCAGAAAATGTCACAGCTGGGAAGACAGGGAGCACAAAACACACTCTTCCATTTGCACAACACCAGAGTCACTGCGCTGCTCCATTTGGGTCTGTAGTTAAAGTTGAAATGGTGTTTTTCAGAGAAAGCAGTGTTTTATGAGAGCAGAATCACTATCTTCCCTATATGTGGTAACTGAGACCTAGCTATAACCTAGATAATATTCAGAGGGGATGAATGGGCAGACGGAAAATCAAACAGGGTGATACAGTACTGAAATCTATAGCTTTTTCTCAATAAAAGATGTCACATCTTCTCTCATGTAAATATACATTTACGCCCTTAGTACTATACATTCTCTCATGGTAAATATACATTTATTCCCTTAGAGTAGCTTTGCTCTAAGTGGTGTTGCAAAGAAACAAATGGTTCATCATATGCGTACGATTCACTTTTATCCACGAAGCATGAATGGCAATGTCTGACAGAGAAGAAAGGATGGTAACAGGGTTAGATGTCCTATCATCCAAACCTTGGGTCCTGTGCAGAATGCAGGAAGGTCCCACTTCCCCATGGCCATTGTATCAGGGCTTTCATGGCTTTTCACAGGCACAAATGATCCCTCTGCTACCTCGTGGTCTCTTTGTTGGTCTGAGGCACCACCAGGAGAGAGCTCCCAGCCCTTTCACCAAGGACCAGTCGCACACTCTGCCCAGCCTCCCTGTGCCTGAGAATGTGCTTGGATTTCTCGTTGGTGCTAAATTTGCACATGACGGCATCTGCAGGAAATCATTTCCACCATTCCCAGTTGGCCGGGTGGCCCTATCTCTCTTGGCCAGGTTAGGCACGCTGTGTCAGCGCTCCCTGGCACCAGGGAAACGTGACAGCCCTGAGCAGAGTCCAGGAGGTGCTTGGGGAATGCCAGCCCAGCCCAGCCCAGGAGGATGCATCTCGTTGGCAGTGTGAGTCCCTCACGCTGCCTTCCCAGTGGCTGCCAAATGAATTTCAAGGTCTCGGTGTCTAGGACACACTATTCAGCTGCTTGGCTCCTGTCTCCAAGACGGGTGACAGCAGAAGGAAACTCCTCGCTCCAGGCTAAGCTGAACTCTCCTCCCCAAAGGAAAAGCTCACCTGTGCAGGAGAAACAGAGCATCCCAAGGCAGCACCACAAAGTACAGACCAATATTCCCTGGGTGACAGCTTCAACAATCCATGCAAACACTACAATCCAGGCAAACACTACACTCCATGCAAAATTCTCCTTCCTTGCAGGAAAGGTAAGAACAAGGAAGGGGTTTAGATTAAGCAATCCAGACGGAAGTACACAGAGAAAGTTTTAGACCCTCAAGGCCCAGATCTCATCTGTTTTTCATCTGACTTCTCTCAGTAGATTTAAGAAAAAATACTCCATCTCCAAGAAAATCTGCTTCCCTTCTATCCAACAACTGCACCATGATCACAGGAATAAGCCACATCTGAGCACCATTTCCACACTCCTGGAAGGTGCTCACCTGTTCAGATGAAGAATATGGTACAAAAAGCTTATGGCAGAGTAGCTTGCCATTTGTTTAAAAGAGTTATACTCCTCCTTTCTTTAATTGTATCTCATTCCTCTTTTTCATATCCCTTTGCATCACTCTGTACTTCTTTCCACTCTTAAATATTTGCAGGCAGTTCTGTAACTCTGCGGTTGTTCAAACTACAAGTAGTTAAAGTTTCCAAATGTTCTCCATAAACACATCCTTCCTCAGGCCCCTTATCCTTTATATCACTCAACACTGGTTTCTTGGAGTCAGTCTGACACTGATGTATGAAGGATTTGATTTTGCTTTCCTTCTGCATCTGGCTAGAACAAGAATAATCCCACTGGAGCCATTGGAATCATTCTAAGTGAGAAAAAAAACCTGATCAAACCAACAGACTCATATGAGCAGCCACTATTCAGTCCAGGTAGGCTGAGCTGAAGACTCTGAAAATGCACCTTTGAATCTAAATATCTCATCTTGGGAGGAGACCACAGTTTTGAAGGCCTAAATCTCCTCTAACTGCTCCCTCACATCATCCTCCTGTTCAAGGAAATTTGTACACATTGATGCTGTGTTTAGCAAACAAATGTAGCAAACATGAAAGAAGACTTGTGAAAAATAACCAAAAAAAAAAAAAAAAAACCCCAAGATCAACAGACAGAATGAAAAACAGAAATGCCAAGTATTAATTGCTGAACAGATGTGAGGAATGTTAAGGGAAACTGTTTGGGGATTTATGTTCAAAAAAATAGGACAACTTCCCAAACTATTTCCTTTTAAATCTCTCAGCATTTTCCATAAATTCCACATGCATGTGTGGTGCTCTCTGATAACATACAAATCTGCATGCATAAACTGTTTTGAAATGTTTGTACAGTTTCATCCAAAAATATGACTATATGTTTGTGTTTTAATTGTCAGCAGTGGGAGATTAGGCAAGAGCCACATGCATCATGTCAGGGGCACTGACTAAGTTTAGGTGGTACAAGCACAACCTCCCCCTTTCTGGCTGGGTCTTGATAACAAAGAGAACCCAAATTATCTGAAGGACAAACTTACAGTAAAGCAGCAGCACAGCCCCCGCTCTCAGTGACCGGGGTGCTGGCCCAGACAAACCCCCTGAAACCAATAAAGCCATTTCAGATTCATGCAAGTGTAACCAGGAGCAGAAATTTGCTGCTTTCCAGGTCAGACGTCAGAGTTTTTGCAACTCTGCAAAAAAATAAAGCCTTGGGGGGGGGGGGACGTGGGGGAGAGAGGGACTGACACTTTGCCTCAATCAGTGTTGTTTGAAATGTCTTTCATTTATTAACATTCTTGCTGAAGCCGAACTTTCGTTCCACTCTATCAGGAATATAATGCAGCTGCATTTTCTGGATGGGAATACCACCAAAAATATGTTAACTATACAGTCGACAGCTATGTCTTGTTTACTCTCGTGTGTAAAAACCATACGGAAATGATCCTCATAGGAAATTTCTATCTGTATGCAAGTAGGAACAACAGGAGAGATGGGAATGGGATGCTTGCTGAGAAGAGGGGTGGGAGAGCTGTGCTGCCTTCTCCCCAGTGAGCACCTTGTTCCAGCCTGCCTGGACTGGCAGGAGCTTTGTTTTGCCCAGGGTTTGTCTGAGAAACTCTCCTTGATTCCCCCAAACAGAGATCCAGCCAGGGCTGCTCTGGCACAGCAATAGCATTTTCAGGGAAGATGCATCCATCACCTCAGTGCTTTCAGTCTAGGACATTCCTCATGGAGATGCAATTTTTCTGAAGCTTGTGGATGGCCCTCAGCCCATGCAGCCACACCACCAAAACGGCTCAGCCTTGGCTTTATTCCTGATGAGAGACGAGATGCTCATGGGGAAAACCCTGATCTCAGTGGGGAATTCTTGGCCCTTCAGCTGCTCAAATGTTCACTAGACTCTCCTTGTCCTGGTGTTGTGCCCATGGCTTCATCCAACAGCACTGTTGGGGCGGCTCGGGGTGCAGGGCAAGGCTGGGGGGAGGACACTCACACCAGGAGGACGAACCTTGATGGACCTGAGGAGCGCTGCCCATTTGCCCACAGCCCAAGGAGGATGGATACAAAATCCACCAAGGCATGATGCACCAGAGATTATGTGGGGAGCATGTGGCCCATCCTCCCCAGGCACAGGGAGGGTTAAATATTAACCACATCAAGTCTGCTCAGGCCTGGATGGTGCCAGGCTGCCCCTTGGGCTGGGCAGCAGCCCCCTCAGCTATCCCCAGCAAAGGGAAGAGCGGAGAGCACGCCAAGGAGCCTTGGAAATATGCAAGGAGCTGCCAATGTTTGCTGCCAAACACCTTTATCTTTTGACAAAGATAAATCTGTTGCTTACTTAACCCAGCCTTCATGAAACTCACAGCTCCGGGTTTCCGAAATAACAGGAGCAGAGTAGGGCTGGCCGGTGTCCTGGTGAGCAGCAGATATACGCAGGGCAGTGAGAAGGTGACAACGTATCTCTTGAGAAAAATGGCTGGATAGTAAATCATATATGATCGAAATAAATACGAACTTAACCTCCATGGGCCAGAGAACTTATCTTCTCGTGTTTCAGTAAAGTGCAGGTGTCTGTTTACTTTAGAGAGCTATTAAGATATAGTGTTAATAATGAAGAACAAAAAAATCTGCTACTCAAAAAGAAAAATGAAGAACATAAAAATTTCACATGACAAGGCAGATGTAACGCAATAGTGAGAGAGCAAAAGGTGGCATAAATACATAAAAGGGTGTCCTCGGCTGTCACATGGTTTGTAACCCAAGGACAGAGGGAAGAGAGATGTCGGGAACAAGGCACAGCACCCACTGCAGTGCTGGCTCTGAACTCCAAGGTCTGCCCACTGGGGTTCTCTTTTCCATGTTCCACACAACTGTGAGTTCAAACAGATTAATGTATTCCCAAGAGTTTGGGCGTGGAGCTTTGGTGGAGCTTTGGGGTCTGCCTCCTCCATGAGGTCCTACATCTGACTGACCAGGTATTACCCATTTGCCAGAGCTCTTGTCAAATCTCAGGCTTCCTACAAAAACAAGCTGGACTCCACTCTTATTTTCAGGTCATTTGGTTAGTTTTTACAGAGGTAGGTGCTGCAAAACCATTACAACTACTGGGAATAGAAACTCCCTTTTTAGCTGTAAATCGCACCAGTCTCAGTAAATACTATTTCTCTTTTAATACTAGAGTTATTATCTGGCAAGAATATAGCCCCTTACTCTGCCACCCATGACCCAGGCTGAACCTGTTTGGCCTGTGTTATTGTGCTAGTGTAATTCACTGGAAAAGAGATTGGATTAAACAGGCAGCTCTGGAGGAGTAAATAAAAGGAACATGCTTTAAAGAGTAAATAGACAAGTCTGGGTATAATGGAATAACTCCTGGTAGTGCTAAATCAAAGAGAAAATAATGCCCTCACTAAAATCTGAACACGGGTGTTTGTCTCTGCAAGAAAGAGAACCAGCAAAACCCAGAGGGGAGAAGAGGATGCTCTGGGGGTATCCAAAAATCCACATTAGAAACAGTACCCAAAAAAAGGAAGTCTAAAAGAAAAAAGAAAAAAAAAAAAAAGAGGCAAGCTCCCTGTAGCAGGCAAGCTTGTGCGGGGGAAGAAACCCAATTTCTGAATGATCTGCAAAGTTGCCTAAGATGAGTGTAGAGAAAGCTGGGTTAGCTCCAGGTACTATCTCACTTATTCTAGATCAAATTTGTTTAGCAGCAGAAATAATATTTTTTTCCTCACTGCCAGCCCTGCAGCTCAACCTGGACTGGCAGGTCGAGTTCTCAACTTCACCTCCCCTTTTCCTTTCACACTTCTGTAGCAAAGCCAGGAGCATGTTTGATGTTTGAAGGCAGTAATGGGATTTTCCTAGCACAGGGAATCCTACAAGAGCGGCCAGCAGCTTCTGTCCAAGCCAGCAGCACCATATCCTAAGGCAGTAGAGAGGGTTGGGAGCATTCAATACTCCCTGGCAGCCTGAGCATGAAGATTGCAACTTTGGGAATGGTGAGCTGGCATCATCAATCAGCTCAGCTGTAAAGTCAATTGATTTGTCTTCCTTCACAGGCAGTTTTACCCCCAGCAAAAAGTTGAGAAGCTGCTGATACAAAGCTCACTGCACTCCCCCCTCCGCTCACCAGGAATTTGCACTCCAGGAGCACTGCAAGAGAAACAGGGCACTCACCTCTCCAGGACCCAAATAAGAAAAAAACCATTTTTTTGCAAGCCAGTGGCTGATTCTGGCTGTGTTCACTCCTGTATAATCTATGGCGGATCCTGGTCTGTCTCTAGCCCTGCGCTGGCCTGCAGAGAGCAGGGGGAAAGATTTCAAAATCAACTGTCATACTGCTCATATGAGCATTAAATATCCAAGTGGGGTAAAGCATTTGTGGAGTCGCATTTCAGAGCTGACATCTGCATTTTCATGCAGTGGCATCAGAAAAAGCACATTGTGCATGACTTGGGCACATTTGTTTCCCATCAGCTGCAGAGGAAATTCTCAGCACTTTAAAGGTGTGAGAGTCCTTCCCATGGGAAAATGGGACAGTGAATCTGGGAGAAAAAAATGAAGTTCTCTTCCTCATTTCTACAGCGACTTTAGTGACAGAGTTTTAACAAGTTTTGACAATATACAACATTGTTATTCGTTGGCTCAGCTTTATGGATGCATTGCTTCTCCTCTGCTAACAAGGGAATAGGGATCATCATTTCAGCTGGAGGACATACAAGTGCAGGAAGACTAAAAATACACAATTTTATGCAGGCATTTTTCTAACCAGGCCCTAAATATCTTATTCATAAATCATTTGCTAAAGTGAAAAGAGTAAGAACATTTGAACATTTCAGAGGTCTTTTCGGTGGCCATAAATTGAGATACCCAGATTACAGACACAACCACCCCGACTTCAGCATAGCACTTAAAGTGAATAAATGGAGAGAAGGAATTCCACATATTGTAAAGTTATACAGTGCAAAAGAATTCTTCAAGGAATACGGCATCCTGAGCCTTAGACAAGGAAAACCAGGCCAGGCATTAGGGGAAAAATGAACACATTTCAAGGCCAGGCAGAATTAGCAGGATGATCAATCTGAATAATCCAAGGTGCCTAAACTCAGCCATATTTTCCAACAAAGTGGAGTAAGTGTGACTCTGTTGTGTGACCCAGCACCAAGATGAGGGGCTTGGGTTACGAACACCAAAGTCATCTGCATGGAAGGGTCCTCGGGGCACCACTTCAGAGAGGATTCAAAAGCCAAGAGATAATTAAAACTGCAGGTCAGTATTTCCAAATCACTGCCCATGCCTCCTGAGGGGAAGAGCCACACCAGCGGTGTGCTCTGGCAGGACACTCAGCTCTGTGAACCCCTGTGCACAGGGCAGATGGGTGTTAGTGCAAGAAGTGGCCCACCAGAGCTTCTGCTTTCACCAGATGAAAGTCCCTTACAACCAGTCCTAGAGTGACTCTTTGCTTTCACCTGGCCAAGATTTACTCCCAAAGTGTTATTTCCCAACAAAGGTGCAGGACACACTCATGTTGACACCACCTCCAAGAAACACACAAGCTGTGCCTTATAAGAAGCCCTCTGGCAGGGGCTTCAAGATGGGCTGGAGGAAATTTGGGTGCAGGAGGCAGGGCTGCATGGCTTGAAACTCAGGAGTACAGAAAAGAGCGGCATCCTTCAGCACAAACACAAAGCTTTGTCTGTGAAAAATGTCACATTCTTGTCAAGAGAATGTGGAACAGGAGAGCATTTGGGCCGGTGTCTGTAAGAAGAAAATAAGATCCTTCTATTTGAGCAGAGAAACGTTATTGCTAGCACTTGTATCCTTGTAGAATTACTTTTCTTAAATATAGGTCTGTGCTCTTCCAAAGAGACAACCCAAGCAGTTTAGTACAGCATGTGGAAGAACATCTTAGTTATTAGTAGCTACTTTTTGCACAGCTCTCAGAGGTGTGCTGAGACTTAATAGTTAAAACATGTTTATCGGATCTGAATAAAGCCTTGTGGATGGCTCAGAAGTGACACAAAACTCAAAGTGGAGTACAGGTTAGCCCAGTGCCATCTCTGACAAGTCCCTTTGAAGGCAGAGTTGCAGGTGATTATTTGGTAGAGTTGTTCTCCACAGGCCTGGAAATGTGTATTTCATTCTTTTGCCATTTAGTAATTGAGTTCTACGCATCAGAACAGTGAACCATGTACTTGGGTAAGTTGGACAACACAGGTTTTCACTGGAGGAGACTTTTCCACCTAGGATATACCCAAGCTGCAGCACAGAGCATGGATAAGGCAGATACCGGCCCTTTTCCTCTCACTGCCACTTCAGATGTCAATTACATGCAGGCTCCTGATTTATTGCAAGTCATGCCATCTCTCTTGTGAGCTGGAAGTGAGAATGCCTGCGTGAAGCCCTGAATGCCAGCACAGAGTGTAGCACACATGGTGTGAAAGCTGTAGGTGTAGGGCAAGTGGCTGACACCATCGTCCCCTAACAAGCAGAGTTTGCATAAAGAGCAAACTGAGCACATGGGCTAAGACTGACAAACTGTTGGTCAGAGATGAGCTGCAGCCACAGAATTCATCTCTGGGTCCAAATCTTTTCCAAAGCTCCGGAGCATTTGGGCCTGGAGCTGTCGTTCAGCCTGTTGGAGACAGAGAGTCTCACAGACACTGTGGGACACGTTGGTTTCTGGTGCCTGATCCAAATATCTACGTGAGCACATGGCACTCCCAGCACCTTCCTCTTCTCCTGCCATTGTCCTGACACGTCCTCATCAACTCACTTCAGTTTGTATCATGTTTAGAGAAGCTTTGCAAACATTTCTCAACTTTGCCAGGAATTTATTTCTTCATCTCAGTTTGTCCTGAAGGTGGCCTAGGAAATGACGTGTTATTCTAGGCTATGAGGAACTACCCTTGGCTAAACATTTCCCTTCCTCACCGTGACATTAGGACAAAAGAGAAAGGGAGAAATAAATCAAAATAGAAAGGGAGAAATAAATGCCTCCCAGTCTCAGTTATAGGTGAGCAACAGAGGGGTGGTTTATTCCTCTGCTGCTGAACCCTCCTTGTGGTGCAGGGACATCCATGTAAGCTCCATCAGAGGCAGTACGCCACCACTTTGCTCCTCACATCTGACTCCATGGGAACTGAGTTACGTGATTTCCAAGGCCGCATCAAAAATTATTGGCAAGATCCCACATGGGAATAAGTCAGGAGTGAAAGATAAGTGGCAGGGCCTCAGAGTACTTATTAAAAAGAAAAACAGGTACGAAGCTCTGCAGAGAGTCTTCCAGACCTGCTAAGATGGGTATTGATGATCATTGGAAGGCTGGTGTGGCTCAGTGCAGACTCTGTGCAGGCATGTCTCCATTGTGCTCCCAGTGCATTCCAGAGCCACCTCAATTCCTGTCAATGTCTGATTATCCCTCCCTTCCCTTCACAGCTAAAGGAAACATTGAAAATGCCAAGATTTACTTTTGTTTATTCTTTTTTTATCCATCTCTCCCTCTTAGCTAGTAAGGGCTGCACAGTCTCTGTTCTGTACAGCAGTAGTGTGTGAATAATAAATAACAATGATATGCTTTCAGCCAGAAAATAAACCCCATATGTGTCCTCAAGTATCTCTTTTCTCTTGAAGTATTCATGCAAACATTGGTTCCAGAGACTGTTATAATCCTGTTTACTTGTCAATGTTTGGAGTGAGCATGTAATTACAGTTCCACTGTAAGATACTTAACATGTAATTCAATGGCAAAGAGCTGCCACGTTATTATAGTCTTCTAAGTTTGGATTTATGCCCTGAAATCTAAATTAGTCCCAACAATTTCTGTTCAGAGTAGGATAATTTAATGCAAATATTACCAAGCACACCAAAGAGCAAATTTCACCAACACAAGAAAAAATGCCAGCAAGTAATTTTTAAATTTTTTCTTTTAAGCTTTTCTTGCTACCACAGTTTTCTTGGACTTGAATCTCACTAGACAGGCAAAGGGTTTGTGTTTGAGTATGGTGCAAAAGTGAAATTAAATGTATCAGTGGCAATCAGAAACCTTGGGTATCAGTTCTGTCCTTGAAGACAGGTTTTGTGTCCTTGACACAAAACCTCTGGGACCCGTCTCTTATGGTGATTCCGAAGTACGACCTTGATGTCAGTACTGAGTAAAAGAAAAGGAACTAAAGGAAGTTATGGGCATATCTAGCCTTTGCTCACTCGTTCACCCTGGTGTAGCTGTCTCTAGGATCTATTGTTAAGCTACTGCCTGTCAGACCATCATCATCTACTACCCTAATTGGGCCCTGCCTTTAAAATAATCCATCCTCAGCACCACAGCACTTTGCACTCCTACAGGCCTGTTCATTCAAGACTCTCAGAGGGCTTTGCATGTCCCAACTGCTCACGCAATACAATGTGCCCAAGAATTTGGTCAGAGGCACAAGAGCGGTAGCTGTGTTTGCTACAGGACAGTTACACACCTCCCTATGGTCACAGCAGAGGCTGCTCGAGGAACAGAGGGAGGACTCCAGCTCCTGGCTTGTATTCCTCTTCTGCATGCCCAGTCCCATGTTTTGTTATGAGCCTCAGTTTCCCATTTGTAAAGGAGCTTCAGTCTTTCAGCCTTTCCAAGGGCAGTCTGACACAGCCGTGGGACCACTCAAGAGCAAGTGAGTTATCTATGGCCATGGAATGGCTGGGTCTCCTTCACCACCTTTCAGCAAGATTGCCCTTCCCAAGCCATTCCCTGGCTCCTGAAGCTCACTGCCAGCCCTTTCAGTACAAAAACAAGGCAGGCAGTTTTGTTCCAAGGCATAGAGGCCACAACTAGGCTGGGAGTCCACGGGAGTCACGCGACCGTGGGCAGAAAGTCCAGGAAGATCAGAGGAAGGAGAGAAGAGGAATATGGCCCCAGAGCACCTGAGACCCTACACTGCCAGCAAGCCCAGGTGTGCCCCACACCAGCAGGGGGACCATGGGCCATGAGCTGGCGATGACAGCCTGGGGTCCCCAATACATCAGCTCCTGGGGTGTTGCATGCATCTGCTGGAGGGTTTGAGATTTGCTGTGGGGAGCATTAAGCAGGTGGGCTGCTGGCTGTCCAGCACGCCTGCCAGACTCAGGCAAGCTGGAGGGGGTGTAACCCCATGGAATCATGCAGGCATGGGGATGAATGTGCAATGTCCTCACCCGCGCATGCACATGAACACAGGGGGAGGGGGAAGAGGTGAGTGTGGCGCTGGCTCAGATGCATTTGCAGGAGCACAAGAAGACCCCAGGAGGAGAGATGAGTGATAGTCACCACAGAAGCCATCACCTGAGAGCCACCACACACCTCTTGGAAAATGCCTGGCCATTTAGCGCTCCTCTTAGCAACTCTCCACTCGTCTTTAGGGAGAGCTCGCTGATGGTCCAGGTTCATACGGCAGTTACATTGTGCCATCTTCTGGTTAAAGGCTGAGGATTCCCTCTCAAGGAGTCCTGCTTCCCTCCAGCACATAAGGAAAGGTGTTTTCTTATGCCTTCAAGAGGTGAGATCTGGAGATGTCGGAGCAACTCGGCTGCTGTGGTGTAACAGCATCACCTGCAGAAAGGAACCACAAGCCCAAGGCAGTTTGTGAGGATCACAGGGATGTAGGAGCTGCCAAACACAGCCCTGGTCTGCCAAGCCTGCTGTTCCTGCCTCCAGGAGAAATAACACTTGAGCATGCCTTTTCAGTGAGACATTGAGATACCCTTGTACCCATTTGGCTGGCTCTGCACTTATGAACTATCTGTCAGTGATGAGCAAACCCGCAGGAAAGTGAAAAAGAAAGTAGACTCAGCAGGGTCCTCAGAGACAAAATATGTTCATCTCTCTAGTAAGGAAGATCATAAATATCCATAAATGCATGAGGACACATGTTCAGAGCCAGTGCCAATTATTCATGTAGATCATGAATATGGGGAACTGGATGTTCCCAACCCACCCTTTGCTGCAGAAAAATGGAGATACAAAACTGCAGAGGGATATATGATCTTGGAAAGAGAGCTCTTCATGGAGAAATAACTGGTCTGAATGTGCAAGCCTAGACTTGATGCAAAAGAATTAACTGACAAATCCTCTTGTTTTTTCAACAGCACAATTTACAACGTAGGTTTCAAAACATGGCTCCTGAAAGAGGAGTAATTTCCAGCACTGCCTCATCACGCCCAACTCTGACCTCACTTGCACCAACACAGCTCACTCAATTTCAACAGCAGCATTTCTCCACCTACCAGGATCATTTTGAGAAGTAGGTGTGCAGGATGGTGAGTTCAAAA
Source organism: Pomatostomus ruficeps (assembly GCA_013400735.1). Lineage (NCBI taxonomy): Eukaryota > Metazoa > Chordata > Aves > Passeriformes > Timaliidae > Pomatostomus > Pomatostomus ruficeps. Next base: position 233,065 of record VYZT01005559.1, read on the forward strand.
GGAGGCAATTAGGCACACAGTAGACAGACAAATTAGAAACAAAGACTTCACTAAATACTGGTTAAGCGAACAGAGCTTCGGGGAAGATCCGTGCTAGGGATTGTCACCAGCAGTACTAGTGTGAGCTGGATGAATTAGGTGCACAGCAGTCCCCACCAAAAGGCTGGCACATAATGGTGCTGCTCCAGGAAACAGTATGAAAGGATGAAATCACCTCCTGTTCCAAGAAAGGGAAATAGCCACTACATTTCAGACACTGCAGAGCATGGGGCCTGACAGACCTGTGGCTGCAAGCATTTGCCATCCTAGTAATATTTAATTATTTGGCTGTAATGAGCTCTGCAAATGTGTTTAGTCTCAAAATGTCTTTTTGTAGTGTTCTGAAATTTGAAGTAAATCAGGATCATTATGAAAGCAGTCTGATGATGTTACACACAGGTATCAGCCAGTGTCAAGGCACTGTTCTGTTCTTAGCTTAACTGAAGCAGGAGAAGCAGACAGAGATTTTTACAAGGTTTACATGACTTCAGCCTGGTCTGCCCACTTATAATCTGCATACACTTCCTAACATGCCAGATATCTTCTTGCACAAGTCTGTCATCAGGAGGAGATATGGGAACTTGTCCAGATTTTGAAGTAATTCGGTCGGTCTGTGCCCTCGGTGATTTGGCACATGAGCAGTGGGGAGCTTGGATTGCACTGCGCTGCAGCCCGGCTGTGCGTGAGGTCTCTGTGCCTTGCTCGGGGAGCAGGAAAATGCTTTCTGAGGCTGAGCTCACAGTTATATCCCACATCACCAACAGCAGAAGAAGGATTTGGGGTTTGAAGTTGGATACTTGGTGGGTAGGAATGAGAAATAAAGCACATAACCATCTCCCAGCAAGGCATGAGCTTTGCTAGTGTCTGACCACGGCTGGTATCCAGTCATCTTCCAAGAATGAGTGAGTCCCTCCCTACCATCGCTTCATTGCTTGAACACATTGGTAGTAAAATATGAAGTGCTTTTGCTTCCTGCAAGCATACCAAGTATCAGTCCCCCTTATGCATCAGCTTTCAAACCTTGCAGCATTTTCCTTTTGATCATTTCTATGCCTGCATTTCTTTGATTGCATAGGCTAAGACTGACTCAAATATTCTGTATGGGATCTTTTAAGGCTGTGGGCTTCTGAAATCAGCAGTCTAAATGTGTAATTATTTTGTTATTTACTGCAACTTTCAAACTTTCTTTGAACTCTTTTTTCCCCTGAATCTACTTATGGGTTGCTGTTTATTCATTGCTGCAAGTTTTCCTCCTCTCCACTCCAGTTTGGCTCTGTCCTCCTACACTTTTGGCATTACAAGCTGACGGTTAAGGTTTTCTGCCAGGTCCTCAGCACTGTGCATTTTACAGGGTCCCATGGCCTTGCTCTCCCTTCCTAAAGGACTATCCCATTTCATCCCATCTCCATTCGCTGCTCTGATTGCGGCTGGAGTTTTTGACCCATCCCTCTCTTTGCCCTTTTGCTGCTTGTCACCTGCAGCATTCCAGCATTCCACCATGGGGAAGTTCATGCCACCAGATCCTCCTCTGGTGAGTCCCCATTCCTTGGCCCCAAGCATTGCAGATGGTGCCCACAGCCTATGGATCTTCCTGATACTCTCTGTGACCAAGAGAAGGAGCAAGTCCCCAAATGACTGGGCACTGGCCTGGTCTTGAAGACCTGAAATAAGAGTCACCTCTATTGCTGACCTCCTTGGCACCTTGCTGTGCCCCGGGGGGAGCTCACCAACAGCAACAGCTCTCTGCTCTGGAAAATACATAGTCTGAGCAAGGGTATTTTCATCCAGTTTCTAGCACAGTGCAATATCAGATACCCTGACGAATCCCAAATGCGTCATGGGTGCACTACATTCACTGCCTCTACCAAATCAGGAAGGCAATTGTAGATTATTTTTGGCATGATTTGGTTTTAAAGTGCCCATGTTGTCTGCTGGCCATTGGATACTTTCCTGCCAGTTGTTGCATAAATGCCTTCAACAGACTATGAAGTCTGGACACTGTCCCAAAACAAACAAGCTAAGAACACAGAAGATGCCAAGACCTGATTTCATGGTCTTCTTAATGGCAGGTGCCATATTTGTTTGCTGCCAGTCTTCAGATGTCTTTGACCTGGAGGCTCACTGATTTAATTTTTTCTGGCAATTTTTGTCTCACTAGATGCATGATCCTTTCATGTTGTCCAATTCCCACCGGCACTAGAGAGAATTTTGGCTGATCTAGGGCTAGAGGACACAGCCCTGGCTTTTTTTTAGCTCCCCTGGGTGCATTACATCTATTGATTTATGTGAGAAATGGTTACTTTGCTTGGTGGAGAAACAAAAACACCCAAGTGTGAAAAGACAAGGCGACTGAAGACACAATGGTCATGTCATTCCTGAAATGTTCGTCTCATTTCAGAAACAACACTCTGCACTCAGACCAAGTGATAAGTGGGGACATAGATTAAGCCAAAATAAACCTCCTTATCTTAAAAAAAATTCAGCTTCCTAAAGCCAACCTGGATCTGATCGGTGTGAACAACAAGAGAAAGTGCAAGAAAGCTGAGATATTTCTTAAAATAATATTACTGTAGGGCCCAACGAAATGTTAACTCTGCTCACAGAACAAAAGTTATTTGCAATTAGCACTGACACGATGCCCATGAGAGGTCAGATGGAGAGCAGAGCACTCACCCTTCTACGTCTTGCACGTTTAATTTGCAAACATAGGCAATGATCCTGTTGGGAGAAGCCTTGGCTGGACATCAAACACCAAGTGGTTCTCATTGTCTGTGAACTTCCCTTTAAAAGCAACAGGACTTCTCCAGGCATGTAAGGATAGAGGCCTTTGGTTAAAATCTGTGTATTGGACTGAATTCACCAACTCTACTGAGGTAAGAAGGATGACTTCTAGTGTGTGGCACTGGTTAAGGGGCTTCATTACAAGCCCTGGCCCCATGAAAACCTTCTTGGGTTGAATTAAAATTTAAGAAAATAACTCCTGAGTATATTCTTTGTGAATGATTATAAATCCCTCTTGGACACCAAGTCAAGCCGTCAGGTGGTCTAAAGAGGTATAACACAGAAAACAACAGTTTAGGCTCAGTAAGGTCACTGAGTGTATGGCAGGGATGTCCCATACCATGCCTTGAAATCATTCCTCCTTACTCCCCTGATCCAGCGTCATGGATGTCAACCAGAGGGATTTGTCTTCCCTGCACAGTGCAAACCACTCCAGCATCAGACACAAACATGTCTGCCCCAAACCCCCTCCCTTCCTCCAGCACCTGGATCAGCCCTGGGCTGGGACATCTCTTCCTCTCTCCTGCCTTGCTAAGAATCACCACTTAAGATCTGCTTTTCTTGCCTGTTGTGCAGATTTCTTTCCTTTATGCACAAAATATAAATGTAAGGGGGCACCCACACATGTTTAGGTGCTTGTACACCAGACTGCGTGTACAGGCTACATTCTTCTCTTTTAGCTAACATAACCCATCAGAAAAAAAAAAAAAGGAGTGAAAGATGTCACATCATGAAACCTCTAGGGCTTCTGTGACTTCTGCATGTGAGAAGCCATCCAGTTGCCACCATGACTCACCATTCTTCAGCCAGCCTGGCTTTTATTCTTCAGGTTAGCAACAAACTGGTCCATCCATCCCAGGGGATTTCCTAATAAGTATATGTATATTTATGTTGAAAACTGAAATTCCTGGCTGGTGGTTCACACACATTCTGAAGGACTTTTAGGGTGACACTATTACACAGCCCCAAGGGAGGGCTGTGTCAGATGTGAGGCCCCCACCTGGCCCACGACCCTCTTCCACTCCAGGCTTACGGCAGTTTTAGCTCCAACCCGACAATGTCACAGGTACACTGTGACACACCTGAAGGAAACAGACTGTTTGAGAAATGTTATTATCCACATGGCACTGGCAGTTGACAAACCGACACCTCCATATGATAAACATAGAGCTTTGGATGTGCCCAGTGGGGTGAGAGTCCAGTGCAATCCCACAGGAGCCAAGTCCATCAGTGAGCTCAGAACAAGAAAATTCTGTTGCTTGGCCAAGTATTTTTCAGAGAGAGGAGATGATGTTCTCCTGGGACACTGTTTCCCAGCAGGGCAAAGGTGAAATGGGACTTGAGTCATGCCCACTAAAGTCCATGTCCAACTCGTATGCGTGCTGGAAAAAGTCCAGCTTCACATCCACAAAGGGAGGGCACTAATGAAGCAGAGCATCCTCTGGGAAAGACTGTTTGTCCTTTTTCGCCTGGCAGAGAATCTCTCAGCACAGTTTCAATCACAAAACACACTCGGCAGTAATGTGGACTGAATTGTTGCTCCTCAGGGGTCTGTCTGCCAAGAAAACGGAGGAATGTCTCGTGTGGTGGCATTCGGAGTGATGTGGGGGAAGGACCCGGAGGTGACAAATGATTTCAAAGCACAGAGGTTGAATTCCATGGGAGGACAGGTCAGTCCCACACACGATGCAGGGAAATGCCTTGCGGCACATCAGGGTGAGGGAGCAGAGCAGTGAGTGGTGGAGAAATGCATCTTTGTCCTACAGCAGAGACAGCATTGCCATGAAGAGGCAAGGGATACGCATCTGATCCACCATGAACCAGGATATCCAGAGGGTATGGATGGCTCAAGGCTGAACCAGATCATTGGAAAATAGGCTGATGGCAACCTGAAGTGGGGACTGGAAATTTCTGCTGAATTTCTTCCTAAATCACAGGAAAAACGCAGTGGGAACATTCAAGAAGTGGGCCAAGATGGGCTTTCCTCAGTCAGAGGTGGAAAATTCATTAGACCCGTGTCATGTTGGCTCCACTGTGACCCATGCAATATCTGTGTTGGAGAGAACCAGATGTGCTCCAATGATATTTCTGGGAGATACACTCTATGAGCCCTTGAAGGCAGGCTGCACAAGGGGGAGAATACATCCCCTTTGCTTCCAGAAACATTTGCTTTACATTCATTCCTTTACCCATAACACCCTCTCCTCCACATTTATAGAGCCCAAGTGACCCATCTTTTGCATTTCTTGCTGCTTTTACAAATCACATGTAAAAAACCTGATTTTCTTTCACATCCACTGTTCAAAGGAGAGAGTCAAGCAAGGGAATATGGAAAACTGTTATAAAACCAGTTATAAAACCAGTGGCTCCTTGTTACATCCTTGTCCCTCTGCCTTCTTGCATTTGCATATCTTTGTCCATTGAAGTCCCTTCCTGCTTTCATACCACCCTCCTCCAGGCCAGGCTGGGCATCACACAGGAGGCATTGGCACCTTGGGAAGAGCCATGTCAATTTTACAGAAAAATGGGCAAGTTCTGGAGAAATCATTCCCAGAGGCACTTTTGCCTTGAAACTAACACAGACTACATGGCTGTGCTTATGGGACACCTGACACTGCCAAAAGGAGATTGGAGAGGGAAAATAAGCCACCCCCAACCCTCAGCTTGCTGCCAGCACCAAGACTGTCCAGCTGCTACACTGGAGACCCCACCACCTATGGAATACTGGGTCAGGCTGCAGCTCTCTCACTGCTGGTGGGCATCAGGAAAATCTGCAGGGGCAGGTTCCAGGGCTGAGTGGCAGCCAAGCAACCCCCCTCTGGGCAGGGCTGGGGTGCAGAGGCTGGGGCTGGCTCCTGGAGCCACTAAAGTGCGGATGGAGTTTGCTTTTGGCAGGGGCGGAGGGGTTGCTGCGCCATGGCGTCATGGCCAGCTGCTGAGACGGTGTCTGGGCCCAGGCACTGATTAGAAGTTATCCCAGACGGAGCAGGGTGAGGGCAGGGGGGGCGAGGGAGTGATGGATTAACCCATTTGGAGTCACACTCTTTATGAAGAGTGGGTAACTTTCTGCTCCAGCACTGAGTTACGCTAACAGGCATTGCTGAGACGGGGCGGGAGCGAGATTTATTTATCTTGAATCCCTTTAAACATTTCAACACCCCATGGCTGTGCACCCAGCAAGCCTGTGAAACCACATGCCTCACAGTTCCTACCCTCTCCCTGCTATTCCCTCCTGGCTATTTCATTCCCTCCCTGCTGCAAGCCAGATTCCCTGTCAAAATTAAAACCTAAGGCATAGGAGGCACGCACTTGGCTTTCCCCTGTGCCCACCTGGTAGGGCCTGGTCCTGCCTGGGGATGGTGGGACCTCTCATCAGCACATAATCACTGCTAAAAGACCTCATGGCCTCTTCTTTTCTTTAAGGTCCAAGGCAATAGGGATACTGGGGAGCAGCACAGCATGGGACACTTCTTTGAAATGGTGTTAACTTCGGAGTGCCTCGTGCTGCACACAGGGTGTGTCTTGGGAAGAGCTCCTACATCTGCAATCCATCACCCACAGGCCTGGCCAAGGAGCTGAGCCTATACAGCCCATTTTTTAACTTTGCAGTCCTCTGACAAATGAAACACAGTGGGAATGGTTTATGGGCTGGCACTGAATGGCACAGGAGCCCTAGCACCCTTGTTTCCATCCAGCACATTTATTTGGAGGATGCACTGGAACCCTTTGGACTCCCTGTGGGAATAGGGACCTGTTAGTTATGCATAAATTGCTCCATCCCATTCAGTGAGTTGCAAAAATGGAAAACAGAAGCTTTTTAAAAGATTTCTTTGCAAAGTGAACAACCAAGACACACAGATTGGCCCTACTCTTGCACTACTGACCTAATTGTTCTTGCTTTGAACCTGAATTGAAGGGCATGAGGTTCAGCCCTACTATTCTAAGCTGCCCTCTATTCAAAAAACATCTTCCCCCCACCTCCAAAAACATGACATTCACTACCCACCAAGGCAAGAATTCCTTGGCAGCACAGGTGAACATTTCAGGCTCCTTCCTCCCAGGCAGCCTCAGTACCTTCACCAGACTCTCCTGCCACACCAGCTGGTAAATTCTGTGCTTTGCTGTCTTGTTGTTTCTACCATTTCAACATTCTAACACCATTTAGAACAATTTCATCCAAAGATCTCAAAGTGCTTTACAAGGCTTAGTTAATTAAGCCACTGAAGTATTATTACCTCTCTCTTATGGAGGAGAAAGCCAAGCAAAGATGTTAAATGACTTGCCAAACGTAATATGAGTCAGTAGCTAAGTTGGGAAAAGAACCCAGGAGTCCTGACTCTTAACCCATGGCTGTAAACCATTTTTCTCTATAAAACACAAATTAAGCAAGCAGAAGGGTGGCTGCACAGCTTTTCCTTTTATTCGAGCTGCCTTACAATTAGGACAGCAATAAAAATATGGATTCTTAATCTTGAAAGTTGGAAAATTTGTTTGCAATGGACTGTGTGGACATTTTGGGGCACTTGCTGCCTTTTGAAGTTCTCACACCGTGATCATATTTGAAGAAGCTGTTGTGATAGCAGGAGTTACAGGCTTGTTGCAGGAATGAGTGCTGTGTTATCTGGGAAGTGAGAGCAAATCATTGAAACCACTTCAAAACAGTCTGACGAATTTATTACATATTCCTGCTAACTAAAGGCATAAAATCACACAGAACAAGTTACTGTTTGTTCTCCCTATTACTAAAGAGGAAAAGAAGGGAACATAAAGGTGAATTCTCTTGCAAGAAAGGACTCCTCTTCCTCCAGCCCAGCCCAGCCCAGTAAGAGGAACTGCTCCAAGTCTAAAGATAAACACAGCGATAGCAAGGGCATTTCCACAAGGAGGCCAAAGAATTTGAAAGAGGAAGGAGTAACTGGGACCCCAATGAGCCATTTGCCTGTATCCTGCTGTCCATAAGTTTTATAAATTATGGGAGAAAAAATGCTGTGCGTAACTGAAAGCTGCCCCTAGGCACCAATAATTTGTCTGACCTGCATTTAGACGACCAATCCGCTCAGCTCTAACTACCCTTGGCAGCCTCGTGCCGGTCGTATTTTTACATGGATGAACTGTTCTTCAACAATTTCCTCCAGTGTGCTCGCAGCACAAACAGGCTTTTCTTCGCAAGCAGGTATGTGTGCCTTCTTTTTCCAGTTATTTCTTTTCTCACACACGTGATTCATGTGGCCATTGGAGAAGGAAAAACACCCAGCCCCCACACTCTTTTCTACTAACAGTGTTGCTACAAGCCTTGCTGCAGTTTTATGGGACAGGGATGGAGGTTTCCTTACGTTTGGACTCAGCTGCTTTAGGAGGCAACAGCATCATGGTTTTTTTCCATTTCTCCAAGTCTTATTCCTATCTTTCCCTAACATTTGCCTGCAGTATCATGGTTTATTACTCGAGAAATTTACAATTACAGTGAGAGCCAGCATTTACAGTTGCAAAATTCCCATTGCTTTCTGGGGTAATTCTGAGGCTGAATTAGACATCCAGAAGAAATCACTGTGAAGAAGGAGAGATAGCTGGGAAAGCTGTGCCACCACCTCTTTAAATCCAGCGCTCTTGTCCTATGTGTTTGCTCCTCATGGCCAAACATTTAGTCCCTTGGGTCTACGAGACTGAAGATGCATTGGGAAAAGCATAAAAGAAAGAAAGCAGATGACAAGAGCAGCATCAGATACACACAGATATGTAAATAATAGATATATTTGCTCTTTCTGTGAAGGAATCCATCATAAGCACCAAATGCCCCATGACCTCAGGGTGTAAGTGCAGGATTTAGGGCCTTGTAGGAATGTGCCCTTGCTCTTTATTTAACGCCAAGCAGGATTGTGCCTGTATGAAACCACCACATCCAGTGGTTTCCCGCAGACATTTTGATGATGGATTGCTGGCATCACTTGTTTTCTTTTGAAGGCGATTCATTTATCAGAGACAATTACTCAACTGATAAATTCAGTGTGCTCAGCTGTTCGTGGCTACACAGCAGCTACAGGCCAATAAATATGAGCTGCAATTAGCTTGATTAATGATTTCAGATCACTAAACTGCAGCTTTGTTTAAGATAAGGCTCTAGGAAGCTTTTCTGCTGAATCTGGCACGTTTACTGGCATTGGTGACACTACCTTCATTGTAAGCTCCCCAAGCCCAGCAGCTCCTTCAGTCTGACTTGGTGATAAAGCGAGTTCCAGTCCTCGGGACCTCTGAAGAGCTCAGCAGGTGTTTGGTGGGGGGAGTAGAGAGACAGGGAACCCCCTCCCATCTGCCACATTGCAGAGTGCTAAGGAAATTGTTTCCAAATGTCCCTTAATTTAGAAGTTTACTCCCTCCCCCACCCCGCCCCAGCCTCCTGTTTTACTCCTCTGGGCTGCTGACCTTCACCTCTTCAGCCATCCCTCAGCCGTCCTGATGCCGAGCCAGCCGTGAGCGTCCTGGAGCGCAGAGCAATGCAGAGCAGGTTTTAGGAGCACTCCATTTGCTTTGACAAGTTGGCTGTCACCAGCAGCGCTACGGTGGGGCTTGAAGAGCACAGAGTGTGCTGGCAGCAGTCCCTTCAGGTGGGATGGCATTTGCCTGTCATTCATTTTCGGGCTGTACAGAACACGAGCGTGAATGCATGTGTGCAGATACGTGTGCCTGCATGCTCTTCCCTTGCTGCCCTCTGCTAAAGGAGCCAACATCACTGATTCTTGTGCCACAAGCCCAGACTGGTAAGGACTGTGCTTGTGGAGCAGCAGTTTCAGACTTACAGCCTCTGCTAAGCTCCAAGTACAGGCTCCAAGCCATGAAATGAGCTGGGGTTCACCCCACTGTACTCAGCATGTTGTACACAGACCCAGTCCCACCTCTCACTCCTCCCAGCAAAGGCATTTCCAGGTTGAGGAACTTCTGGGCAGAAACCAGTGGAGATTTGATTTCAGTGGTCTGGGAAATTAAGTGATTGACGTTTCACTTTGGATGGACATCAGAAGAAATTCAAACCCTTAGACATTCCAGTTATAACACAGGCACTTGCCTCAACCTACTCACTCAGAGGCTGGAAGTGGGGTGTCCTCCCTGAATTCAGGGGAGAAAACCAAACCATGTGGTGCTAGTAGGAATCTGCTGTTTCTGGGCTCAAGGTAACACCAAACACAGGAACACAGATGCAGCCCCAGTCCTTTCCCAGTTTAGATGCTAAATTCGCTCTGCAGCTCTCTCTTCCCAAGCTGAGAGTCTCAGGTCTCTTTCCAAGGAAGAAATGTTGGGAGAAGCCACTCACCACTAGAGCAAGGATCCTGCAGCTGCAGTGTTTGCTTGCACAGTGCAAGATTTCGGGTTCAGTTCCCACATCAGCATGGGGAACACCAGTGCAACAACCTCTGTATTTCAGCTCCACATCTTCAATCTGTACCTCTGTGTGGGCACAAAGAACAAGGAGGGCCATGGAGCAACCACAGCCACGAGGATAAGGAGGGGAAATCTTTCTTGCTCACTCCACTTCCAGGGACCTTCATGCAGCTCACATGACACTTTAGAGAAAAATATGCTGCAGCTGTTAATTTAACGCCCCTCTCATTTCAGTTTTACCCTGAGAATCCATTTAAAACATGGCATAAATACTTGGAATTCAATACCTTTCCCTGAGATGTTTCCTCACAAATGACAGCTAACAGGTATATTTTATTAGCTTAATTGGAATTGCTGTCTTCCATACCAGCAATCCATTTGTCAGCCACAGCCAAACACTGAACTCTTTAGCCAGATGTCCCCACGGGCTGAATAAAAGAAAAAACCAAAAAAAAAAAAAAAAACCAAAACCCAAAAAAACCTCCAAAAAACCCATCCCAAACTGTAGGCAAACAGGTCTGTGTACTCAGGGACGTGGATGTGCTCATTTTTCAGACAAGCCTGAAGCCAGGAAAGCTCTAATGAAACCTCCTGGAGGAGCCTGAGGCCTGGGAACCATACACTCACCTGCTGACCTGAAGGGCTGAGCAAGTATGACAGGAAAAGAGGAGAACAGGAAAGGAGGAATTGTTGATCCAGAGATTTGATAGAGCCCCTGCAATCATCTGACTTTTATTACAGAAAGGAGATTTTGGTGTAATTTTTTTTTAACCTATGGTTGCTCAATTACATCATGAAAAGGAAATATGCCCATCAGAAATGTCACCTATAGCTTGGGGAGTGGTTCTGATGAAACCTCATGCTTGGTCAGACCTCTGGGTCTTCCTTAGTGGAGGGGATTTATCTGCTGAACATAAACTGGAAAACAGCCGTATTCCAGTAAGAACCTGATGTGATTAAAACGGTAGGATTGCCGTGGAAATGCCCCAGAAATGGGATAAGAAATCCTGAAAAGTTTTGAGAATCATAAAGCCTTAACCCAGCATTTCATCCTCTTCTCAAGGCTGCTTGTCTATTGATTTCAAAATTGCCCACCTTTTCCTTGGAGTAATGCTGGCACATTGATACCCTGAGAACCCAGAAGGATGCTAAGATTTGGAAAAAAGCATGTTTATGTTTTCTATAGACCTCAAAAACAATGTCTGTGTCTGACTCTGGGTTCCTATTGATTCATGGCCTTGGAATTAATTTGCTAAAACCTCACATTCTTCTCCTACAGGAAATCATCAGCAAACTGCTCAGAGCCAGTCAAATCTTCAGAGGAGCTGCCAGCAGAAAACAAGGTGAAGACCATGTATAAGTTTAGGTCCCACAGAAAATCTGGTAGTCCTGTGCTGTAGCACCGACCAAATCCAATATTACTGCAATATCACAGGGAAAAATAGCAAAGGAACACAGCTTACATTGAAGGAATGTGAGAGCAATGTTATCATGACAGCAGTTTTACAGGGTCATACACTAGTGACATTTTAGGGGAATTATTTCAAACATCCACTGTGACAAATGTGCTCAGAAAGTGGCCAAGAGGTGAACAAAGCCAAATCAATATAAAGGACACAGGGCCAAATCCTGGGCTTGGCTGCACCAGAGTAATTTCCAGCTGATCAGCATTGCTCTCCCTGGCTTCAGACCTGCAAAGCTAAAGGTGGTCCCTTCATCTGCACACAAACAACATCTGAAGCAAGAAGAAGATGGACCAAGTGGGAGGATGAGACAAAAAGTGAAGGAAGGCTTCACGGAGATGAAAGACAGGACAGGTGACAACCTGGAAAAGACAATTTCTGAGCCAATTTTCACTGCCTGATTTCTAGAAAAACACAGTTTTGGCACATGCACTACGCTCCATCCCTTGCCAGCCCAGCCAAGATTTTAGCAGGATGATAGCAATAATCCCTTCTGAGAACAGAGTTATGCTGACGTGTACCTCACTGGCTGGAGCATAATGAGGATCCAGATGAGATTGTGAAGGTGACATGATGAGGTACCAGATCAGGTCACTGAGGAGTCTCAGCCCATGGTGGAGAAGGGGAAGCCGAGGCCCAGGTCCAGGTCATGTTCTCAATGCTACCCACACCAAACCCACCAACTCCAATGGCAGAGAGGATGGTTTGGCTCAGCATGGAGGGGAACATGGTGTAACAAGAGCAGGGAGGACCCATCTGACCATGGGCTGCATTGTGCCCACACAGAGAGAAAAGTCAACAGAATGGACAGGGAAAGGAAGAATCCACCAGAAACTCTCCCTGAGAAACGCTCTGCTGAAGGAAAGGCTGAAGGGTTGCTAAGGGAGCGATGAGGTTTTTGCTATTTTGACCTAAACTCAGGGAGAATCCAGACTCCAGGAATGTGAAGGTCTAGCCTGTGATTTGGGTTTGAAGAACAGAGCATGACAGCTTCAGTCCAGCACTTGGAATGCTCATCACCAGAACCATAAGCTAAGAACATAATCAGTTTTACCAACTCTGCCAATTGAAAAGGAGTCTTTCCCAATCCATTAAGACACCAAGCCTAAAAGTCCATATAGTTTCTTTCCAGCAATTTGGTTTTTTTGGGAAAGGTAGAATTAATTGTGTCTTCAACTGAACATTTACTTTTAGTCAAGGCCCCATTTTCCCTTGATAAAAAAATAGCTTCAAAAAATTTGCTCAATATTAGCATCAGCATTGTGACCAAGTGTTGCGGTGTGCTCTGGCCAGTTTTGGTCTATTGCATGGCCAGGTTCTGCTATGTACCCTCCTCCCACCTCGGTATCGGTTCTCCCCACCTTGGAGAGCTCTGTATTGTGTAATCCTACACAAAGCCCGCCAAATTCAAACCCAGCTCTCCTCCCCTGCTGGATGTTGTACCCTCCCCCCGCCCCCTTGTGTCGGTATTTATGTCACTGTAACACGCTGTGTCAGCGCTTCCCCGGCACCACCCAGTGCCGAATAAACCATCTGGGAACGCCCCTCCACCTTATCTCTCCTTCTTTGGCACGCCTGGACCATCGGTGGGTTGGGTGAACCCCTACAGGAACTTCACCAGCCTACCCATGCCTTGGAGCAGCCTGGACAACTCCTGAAACCGTGGACAGATGCTCGGTGCCTCTACGGAACGCACCACAGCAATCAAGGAGTGAACAGACCAACGTGGTTAAATTTTAATCCAGTTCACAACTTTTCTCTCCAGTCAGTGTAGGGGAGGATGTGAAAGCTGATAGTGAAGGGTGTCCCTTACCCTTGCATTATCCATATTCCCTTTTATAGTGACTGGTCTTTCACCTTTCCCAGGAATTCACATCAGTTTTAAAATCATAACATAAGTCTAGTGATTACTCCAGCAAAATACTCCCTGGGTACAGGAGGCTGGTGAAACTGCACTGAAAGTTTCTGAGTCTGTGAATCGCAAGATCTTCCAGAAAACTGGAAAGGTGGTGCAAAGAGGTTAAAGAGACAAAACATTCCCATTCTCATGTAGATGGACAGATCCTGGCCATCCTTACCATCAGCTGGATCATACATGTAATCAAGCAATGCCTTTTGTGAAGGGAGCTGGAACGACCATAGACAGCCCCAACTGTGTCAGAATCACAGAATGGTTTGGGCTGGAAGTGACCTTAAAGATCATCCAGTTCCAACCCCTTGCCATGGGCAGGGACACCTTCCACTAGATCAGGCTGCTCCTAGCCCCATGCAATCTGTCTGAAAACTTCCAAGGTTGGAACATCTCCAGCTTCTCTGGGCAGCCTGTTCCAGTGCCTCACCAACCACATAGTAAAAATTTCTTCCCAACATCTAATCTAGATCTCTCCTCTTTCCATTTAAAGCCATTGCCCCTTGTCTTTTACTATCTACCCATGTAAAAATGCTGCTCTTCCTCTTTTATATGGGCCCCCTTTAAGTACTGAGAGGCCTCAATGAGGTCTCCCTGGAGCCTTCTCTTCTCCAGGCTGAACACCCCCAGCTCTCTCAGCCTGTGTCCAGAGCAGAGGTGCTCCAGCCCTCTGGGTACCTTCATGGCCTGCTCTGGGCTTCCTCCAACAGGTCCATATCCTTCTTATTTTGGGGACCCCAGTACTCCAGGCTCCAGGTGGGGTGTCACAAGGAACAGATGTGGAGAATCACCCCCCTCAACCTGCTGGCCACACTTCTTTTGATGCAGTCCAGGACGCAGTTCCCTTTCTGGGCCGCATTTCAACAACCGACAGGGAAGCACACAACAGGGGGATAACAAATGGCCACAACTATTTTTTACCCAGCAAGCAAGAGCAGGGGTGGGAGCCTCCCAGCCCCTGTGCTGGGCAGGGGGTGTTTATTTAATCTATCCCACTCTGCCGACCCCCGGATCATTTCCTCCTCCAACAGCTGCAGCTGTGGGGGACACCCGAGCATGGAGATGCACAGCTGTCCCTTCCAATCGCCACGCACCCCTGTCAAGGCTCTGGAACCAGCTCCCCAAGCCTCTCCTCAAACCCCAGTCCTCGTGAGCTGTTCAGGACAATTTGCGAATTTTCTTTTTTCTTTTCCTTGCCTCAACCACATCAGTTTGGAGAAGAGATGCAGCTACTCCTTGTGAACTTTCCCTATCTTACAGCTTTCAGCTAGCAAAGCCACAGGGTGATGGGAGAAACACACAGCATTTCCAAAGTATCATTTGCATTTTAAGTATTCCACATAAATATATTTCTCCTTGGCCAGCACACCAGGTCTGTGAGATGGTTCCAGCACAAGCTGCTCTTGATCTATACCCCCAGCATGTGAACAGGAATGATAGTTTTTGCATAATTCAGCTGTCATGAAGTTCTCAGAGCAGTTTGGTAAATCTCCACTGTAAGGCTTACAGTCCTGCCTGAGGGGAAAGGTTTGGGCTATCTGCCTCGGTTTTCCGTGTTTTGGAGGAAAGGGGATTGTTTCTGCCAGTTAGCTGAAGGGGATTTTGTAACAGGAGGACTCTCACGGTGGTGAATGTCACTTCTCCCAGGGAGGGCTTTTTCCATGGCGAGATTTGCACAGTTGGAATCTGAATGGAATAAACCTACAGACTGACCAAACACAAATGAGCTTTTTAAAAGATCTGCGTCAGATTTGTAAACGCTGGTCCACAAAGACCTGGCTGCAGTCATGAGGACAAAGGCTTTAAAAGAAGACTCATCCTCAAACTGGGTTGGATTCCCCAGTGCAAAGGGGACCAGAACAAGGGCACTAACTGCATTTCTCCTTTATTTTTTGTCTTGTTTAATTTGACTCTACCCATAGCATAGTTTCCTGGCTTGATATAAATGACAACTTTATAAAGTTGAACTGGTCTTTTTCTAATGTGGAATTTTTTTTTTTTTTTTGATACAAAAAGTTCAGTATTAGACATAATAACTTTTTGGCATGCTATCTAAATATGCATTTTCTTAGATTGATTGGCACTGTGTAAAGACCTAAAAGGAATAAGGTTCTACTATTCATTATTGTCAAAGCAATACCCCAGACTCCTAATCAAATCTGCTGCTGCAAAGGTAGGAAAAAAAATAATAACCCTGCTATAATTACCTTGCCTGGAGCCACTGCTCTGACACCACAAAAGTGAGTTTTTCTATGCTGCGTAGGGACTCGACTGATACATTTTTTCCTAATTCATAGTCACTTTCTCGATGGGACAGCATTTTCTCCCGAGGGGCATCACAAGCTGCTCAGGTTACAGGGGGTTAGATCTCAATGTTGCTAGAGAAAGAGCACAACTGTCTCAATGTACACAGACTAAAGGAGCAGGAATGCTGAACTGGAGAACCACAAACTGCCCAAAATGCAACCACATCCACACCAATGGTCCTCACAGCAAATTTAAATCATCTCATGTTCAGGCCACTGAATTTGGGAAAAAATCAGTGTCACTGTTCAGCTATTTTGTACTTGCTGTAACAAGTAACAGACCTATTGATGCAATCAGTTCTATCCTGACAAATGCAAGGCTGATGCTTTGAGGTCTGGGAGGTATGACTAGCTGATCTAGCTGGGGGATTGGAACTAGATAAGGTCCCTTCCAATCACAACCATTCTATCATTCTCTCTCCAGAGATCCCCTCTCCCAGCTCCTGTTTCTCAAAGGTTGTGTGCAGGTCTATTCTTTCCTTTGCCACCAGCAGGACTTCAACTTTTAATTTACAAATAAAAAAATCTGCCTGGAAGGGATCATTGGACTCGGGAAAAAAAATCAAAACCACTTTCATACTACTGTTTACGTGTTTTTGCATATTAAAAGAAATAAAACTATTCATTGTCATAATTGCACAGACTCTTGATTTATACACTTTTTTTTGGTCAAAGGTGTACATATTCTTAAGATCTCATGCAGACAACATGCTATCAATGCAAACAGCCAAGAGCATTTCAAGGAAAAGCAAGCATTGAGAAACAAGATTTTTTTCAGAGATTAGTGAAGGATTCCATTTGCATTTTCACAGAGAAACAAAGTCTAATTTCATCTTTGTACATAAGAAAATATTTTGAGTCAAAAGATCAATGTCTGCATCTATTGGGAATTTATTTTTTTGAAGACCATGGCAATAAACATGTGCCTGACTTGCCACGCTGCTCCATTCTTTCCCAATTCTCCAAGTGACATAAAGTGTTTCTAAATTAGATTATTAATTATCAAGCTACCATACCAGCCTCACAACAACTGCATAAAACCAGCTTTACCAGTCATATCCATAGCACTGTCACTTCCAGGAAGAGTCCAGAAAGGCAGATGTTGGCCATGACTCTGCTGAACAGCAACAGTCAACTGCTTTTCCTCACCTCTTCAACTCTTCTTTTTAAACAAACACTGTTCCTTTAATTTTGATCAGCCTCATACATGTTGTTCCTATTTCACACTCAAACCATTCTGTGATTCTGTGAAGATGGCATTTAAGATCAGGGAGCAGCAGAGCAAAGTTCCCATAAGCAACAGCTTATCTAAGCCTTGGGCCTGCAGGCCTGTCCAAAAGAAAAATTGGAATGAGAAAAAAATATTTTAGAAGGCTTTCATAGCAGTGTGTCTCTGAAAAAGTTCCTATTCACTGAAACCGCTCTTTGTCTGCAGGATGGGAGAGCAGTGGAGGACACTCAGGTAGGCAACAGCACTGCCAGACATCTTCCCCAAACTGTTACAAAACTTAACAAAAACCCCGTTGTGTTGTTGTTAAGGCAGCGTATTTCCAAAATACTGCTACCCCATACCATGGAGGGAAGGGATATGGGGAAAGTGAAGTTTTGATTTTAATCTCAGCTTAAGTATTACTGCAGCTTTTC
Source organism: Pomatostomus ruficeps (assembly GCA_013400735.1). NCBI lineage: Eukaryota > Metazoa > Chordata > Aves > Passeriformes > Timaliidae > Pomatostomus > Pomatostomus ruficeps. Next base: position 250,581 of record VYZT01005559.1, read on the forward strand.
ATCAGGGAAAAATATTTAGTAACTGATCAAAACCACTTCTTATCCTCATTGCCAACAGGAGGTAACGGGCAGGGAGGAAACAAGGGCCCTCACTGCTCTATTACAGCCCTCACGCTGCTGGCTGGGATACTTGCAGGGAAGCTGAAAATGTCCTTACGAGCCCTGGCACGGCTCTGCAGTTTGGCTATTGGGACCAGGAGGAGAAAAGGAATGTGGGTGAATGACCATGAAACTTATCACACGATCAGAACTTGGTGTTCCTACCCATTTCCAAACGAGAAGAGGGGAGCCAGCCAGGAAACAGAGCGAGACTTAAAAAACACACAAACCAAATTTGATTAACTGAAGGGGAGGAAAAACAGCACGTTAGTCTCACTTTGAGGGTTTTATGTCAATGCACAAAAACACATATATATTTAGGTTTCCAGGCCTAAAGTAGTTGGGGGAAAGAAGAGTGGGTTCTTTTCATTAAAAATATTTATTGAAGCTTTATTTTAAAGAAGCCCTAGTGCTCTTCAAAACACAGTTGTGGCATTGTGGTCTCCAGATGGAGAGGAAATCACATCTTACTGGCATGATGGGGATGGGGATACAGAAGGCACTGAATGTTCACAGAACACTGCAAGAACATGTCTGCAGAGGAAAGGGTCAGCAATGCACATGGATGACTTTTTTGGACACCATAGCACCAAAGCAAGATGAACCCATGTGCGTCATGGAGTGAAGAGTCATAAAGTCAGCCCTGCTTGTATCCAGACTAGTGAGATGCCCTTGGTCACCTCTTGGATGAGGACTGGAAGGGACACTGAGCAAGTTCACAGATGTTACAAATCTGGGAGGAGCTGCTGACTGCCTCGAAGGCAGGGAGGCCCCGCAGAGAGACCTCACAAAGGAGAGGGCTGGGCAATCACCAACCATGTGAGGTTCAACAAGGGAAAGTGCCAGATTCTGCACCTGGGATGGGGCAACCCTGGATGTACGGACAGACTGGGGAATGAGGGGCTGGAGAGCAGTGCCATGGAAAGGGACCTGGGGGTCCTGGTCGATGGAAAGTTGGATCTGAGTCAACAGTGCCCTCGCAGCCGGGAGGGACATCCCTGTCCTGGGACATCAGGCACAGCATCGCCAGCCGGGCAAGGGAGGGATTGTCCCACTCTGCTCTGGGCTGGGGTGGCCTCACCACAATGTGAGAAAAACATTAAAATATTAGAGAGTGTCCAAAGGAGGGCACGAGGATGGTGAAGGGCCTTGAGGGGAAGCCGTGTGAGGAGAGGCTGAGGGCACTTGGTCTGTTCAGCCTGGAGGAGACTGAGGGGAGACCTCACTGCAGTTACAAATCCCTCATGAGGGACAGAGGAGGGTCAGGCACTGATCTCTGCTCTGGGGTGACAGTGACAGGACTGAGGGAATGGCCTGAGGTTGTGTCAGGGCAGGTTCAGGTTGGATATCAGGAAAAGGTTCTTCCCCCAGAGGGAGGCTGGGCACTGAACAGGCTCCCCAGGGCAGCACCAGCCTGAGAGAGCTCAGGGGGTGTTTGGACAATGCTCTCGGGCACAGGGTGGGACTCTTGGGGATGGTGCTGGGCAGGGCCAGGAGCTGGACTTGATGATCCTTGTGGGTCTCTTCTAACTCAGCTTATTCTGTGAGTCTGTAAATGAGTGTTCATGGAGTGATCCAGATCACTTAGACTAGCGAGGTAGTAAGGCCACAGCCTACACTTACTCTTCTGGTTGTCAATGGGGCCCAACCAAAAAGCACCAGCTCCATAAGTACTTCCTACACTTGTGAACGTACAACACCCCTCATGTTTTGAAGTCAGGCATCCCCTGCACAACTGAAACAGCCTTTTTTGCCCTGTGAAGGAGCACATGCTCCGCCTGAGCAATCCACAGCCTTGCTGAAAACTCATATCACCATCCCCATGGTTGCTGCACATGGTCTCCCAAATTGTATCCCAGGCAAAATGCACATTGGACCAGACCCATGCCCTCTCCATACTCCAGACCACTGTCCCAGCAGCAGGCCTGACCTTTGGATGAGAAAGCAAGGGTCCTGCTTGCACCACACTTTTCAAAGAGCACATTAACCCTGATTGTCTTGGCTAACTCTCTGGAATTTCCTTCCTTGCCCCGGAGACAGAGCATTCTGTGGAAATGAAAATTAATACTTACAGGCGACTTGAGTTTGGGTGTGTTTTCAATTATATATTGAAAAAAAAAAAAGAGAGAGAGTGGAAATTCAGTGGCTGTTACAAATAAGCCCATTTTAATTGTAAATTTATTTAGCAGGAGGTGGAATTAATCACCTAAAAGAGAACGGGGGGAGAGCCCCAGCACTGCACACAAAGCAAAGAAAGTGCAAATCACACAGTTGGCATGAGATCTCATTTCATTTTTGTTAAGTGCAGGGGTTTTAAGTCCCTGAATATCGCACTGTTCTTACCCTCCTGTTCTCCAGAGGGAGAACAAATGCAAATGGTGTCGTGTTAGAAGGGGCTGAAAGGGCACCCTGTAATAATCCAGTGCACGAAACCCCATGGATTCATCGAGGAGGGAAGGGGTAACAGCCATCAGGAAGCTTGCAACAGTCTCTGTGTACACATAACACCTCCAAAGGAATTTTCTGCAGCTATTCAAGAACAGACCCAGGTCTATTCACCCCAGTTTCACCCCATAGCTTGCACATGCCTAGGCAGCACACGGGGGAGCGCAACAGAGGGCTGGACACACCAAAATAACCCCAGCCAGGTGAAAAATGGGCTCTGTTGTTTCCCCCATGGTGCTGGTGTTGGGTTTGACAGACTTTCCACAGCGTGTACCCCACAGCACAGCGTAGCAACAGCATGAACAAGCCCCCAGCAGCAGCCAGTCACTTTATAACTCTTCCCACACTACACCAACATCTTTTCCACGCCAAGCAAGGACAGGAGAGGCCAGGCAAGGCCCCAGCACCCACAATTCTCCAGCAGGCTCAGAGGCTGCCTCCAATGCAGCCAAGTCTCAACACAGCACAGCAGGCAGGATGAAGATCCCATTTGTGGAGTGGAGGCTGAGGTGTGGATCAGCTCCAACATGTTTTCCATACACATTTTCCTTGAAGGCTGTGAATTATTTCAGCTTGGGCAATCTTGCTGTCATTTCAGATTCCTGCTCCACTAACATCCAGCCTTTAGCAGTACAAATAGAGGAAATATATTCCATGTTCCCAGCCAGTGCTTGTCACATCAGTGAGCACCAAAACCTTCTACTGTCAATGAATTTGGTCAGCCCTGCCTTAGACCTACTGAGCCTGTCTCCACATCTGCCTGTGGCAGCACCTCCTTTGACATGCTGGCAGCGCTCTTCCTAATACACCCCTAATGCACCATTGGCCTTTTGCCCCCCAGGGCACTGCTGGATCATGGAGAGCTTGTTGTCCACCAGGACCCTCAGGTTCTCCTCTGCAGAGTTGATTTCCAGCAGGTCAGTCCCCAGCCTGACTGTACTGGGCTGGGGTTATTCTTCCCCAGATGCAGGACCCTCTGTTTGACTATGTTGAACTTCAAAGAGTTCAGCTTACCGATTACCAAGAAGCTTTTTAAAATTTGAATTGCACTATACAACCAGTACCCTCCTCCTCTCCAGGTGTTGCTTATAATATTGCCATTTTCTGCAATGGCTCAATCCAAAGAGGCGAGTTTGTGACCGAAAGGAGAGGGATCATCAGGCCACTTAGTCACCTCTGGTGAGCAATCTGCATATGACACTTAACTCCCCTATTCTTTTAATTATTATTATTGCAAACTGGTTCTGTGTAATGCACTGAGAAAAGTGGGTTGCACAAGTTTCTGTAAGAACCCAATTTTGAAACAGCTACGTGTAAGAACAGATATCGGCTGTGACCGTGAGAAAAACCATGGGTCTCATCCAAGTGACCCCAGCTTGCACGTAGAGTATGAACAACCAGTGAGTTTGACTCTTGGAAAACACACACACATCTCAGTTGCAGGGTTTATCCTACAGGGGAAAAAATAAATCTTTTCAGTGCACAAGTAGGACTGAGAATCATTAATCCATCAGTTTGGCCATCAAGCCAAAAACATTTTGTTTGTGTGGGTTGACGCAGTAATTTTGTACAGCTTCCCTTAGATGTGAGCAAGATATCAATCCCCCAAAATGAGGCACAGAAAGCCTCACACAAAAGCACTCATTTAGTTTTAGAAACTGCAAAACTGATTTTCTAAGCCACTTTCTAGGAAACACTCTGTAAACCATGAAGCATTTCCCAAGAGCAAAGACCTAAGCAGAGGGTTTGTGACTCTGAGGAAGAGCTCCTACTGCCCCAGATTTGCTGCAGTCTATTAGCTCACAGCCCATCAAGAACTAGTTCTTCTGACACCCCCCCACACCAGGAAAATGTCATGTTCCCCACTGAACAAGAGACAGCCCTTAGGCCCCCAAAGGGCACCCAGGCAAAACGAGATCGCCAACACATGATCCTTGGTAGCACCCTCACTGTTGGGCATGAATGCCCCAGCACAGGAGAGGAGGCAGGAGCTTGCAAAGGAGATGGGCAAGAACAAAGAAAGAACAAAATATGGGGAAAGCAACACTTACAGTTACATTGTGCAGCTGCCAGAAAGGCTGAGGGACAGAAGGTGATGCATGCTACAGAACGAGAGGCTGCAGCATTGCAGAATGATAAAATGTCCCTGCACCATTACAGGCTGCATTCAAAGAGTAAACTTGGTGCTCTCTCTAGAACTCCAGCAGCCTGATACTTTCCCTACACACTCCCTTTCTGATGGAATAAAGCAAGCTGTCAAACATCCAGCTGCAGAAAGTTGTCTTGATGGACAGTATGCCCAGGGAAGTGGGGAGATCACAGCCCCTGAAAGTGTTCAAAAAACATGCAGATGTGGTGCTTAGGGACATAGTTTCATGGTGGACCTTGTAGTGTTAGGTTAATTGAGTAATTGGACTCAATGATCTTAGATAGTCTTTTCCAACCTTAATGATCCCATGATTCTATACATGCACGGTATGTACAGATTATAGAGCTGGTTGACTGATAACTCTCATATTGATAGACAGATTCAGACTGATGGACTTGGTCTGTGAAATTCAAATTTTTTAATTATTTGGCTTAAACATGAGACCTGGAGGGGTGGAAAAAAAACCCAAAAAAACAAGCTCATGATTTTTGAGGGGTGGACAAGCAAATTCTGAAAGTGGGGTCTGGCCTCACTTTCAAAAGAAGCATGGTGGGCTTCCTGTCTCCATTTAAAACCTGTTACTACTATACCAAATGCTTACTGTTTTCCAGTGAAAGTAGTAGCCAATCCTGCAGGCTGTTTGCAAGCAGAGGATAACCAGTTCCTAAAAATTATAAGGAATTACAGAGCTTAGGAGCATTTGCAGAATCTTCCTCCTGGTGCCTACATTTGCTACAGGCTATTTATTTCAGGGTAACCTCACTGCTTCTGTGCAGTTACCACCCCTGTGCTGGCTGACACACCCCTGAGCCTGCCAAGCACTAGAGATGTTCATCAAACTTTCCTGCCCACACCCCCTTTTATCCCTTCACCCTCTCCATGCAGCACCAGTTCAAGGCCAGCACAGCTGCAACCGAGCTCAACTCCAGAGTACTGGCAGTGATGCAACAGTGATTGCATTTGCCCAGTCAAACCAGGTGAAAATGATTCCCATAGAGTTTCTTCAGAGCAGCAGCCTGGAATGACGGAATCACAAATGGGAACCAACCTACTTCCAAACCTCCCCCCATGGGCAGGGACACCTTCCACTAGACCAGATTGCTCCAAGCCCCATCCAGCCTGGCCTTGGACACTGTCAAGGATGGGGCATCCACAACTTCTCTGTGCCAGGGCCTCACCACCCTCACAGTGAAGAATTTCTTCCATAAAGCCCCAGACTCCATCTCACCAACAGGTAGGAAGAGGCTTTAAACAAAAGCATTTATTTAGAGAATATCAGTGGCACTCATTTTTGTGCTGTTCAATAGGGATATGTGGGTGCATTTGTTGCCAAACCCCAATAATCAGATGTTAAAATGTGCATCGCTCAGAGACCACCGGGGCTTTGCACAATGTTCTGAGCACTGCAAGCCAAATGAGATGCTGGTAACGCCTTCCTCCGTTGTGCAATTGCACTGAAGAAATACCAGCTCTCCTTTCAATTTTTAAGAAAATAAGTGGGAAGAAAAACAAATGGATAAAAGGGATGATATCGATCACCTGTCATATCTGGGGGAAATGCACAGTAAAAAAAACCATGATAAATCCTTTGATCAAAAAGGAACATTTCAGCTGTAAGGAATTTTTTGGTGCTGTTTAAGCCCCAAGAAGAGCTACAGCCAGACACACAAAAATGATAATGTTGAGAAGTGCTGCAGGTGGGTATTACTAAAACAATGATCACAAGGAATAGAAATTTAAGAGGAGAGCGAAAGGACTGGTACAAAAGAGTCCCAAAGACAAAAACAACCCATGACCCCACCACTTGCAACACAGATATCAATACGTGGGAATCAAATCCCTTTGGCACATCGGCATTGTGCAGCCGGAAACTTGTGAAACTCGTTCCACGGGTCCACAAATGCAGCAGAGGAGATGCAGCCAGAGCACGGAACACGGAGAAATGACACCAGGGAAAAGTGGGGTTATGGACAGGGCACCAGCAAATTAAGCCAGGAAGAAATTAAATTGAGAGGAAGCAGGAATGGGCAGTTACAGATGACATCGCAGCTCCTGCTGTGAACTCTAAGCCCCAAGAGGGCTCTCAGCCTTCAGCAATTGTCTTTCTGCAGGTATCCCTGCTCCACTTCAAGAGTGCACACCCTGTGCAGAACCAGAGAAAGAGCTCAGAGTCCGCAGGATGCTCCATTAAAATATAATGTAATCCAAATTAACTTGGGATGCACCAAGTTCTGACAAGCCCCTAAGGACAAAGGAAAGGAAGCTTTCTCCATCTACACATTGCAAAAACATTCCCAGTAATTGCCGCTGCTCCTTCATCAACGGAGCATCCTTTTCCCTTGCACCTCCCCATGCAGCAGATCCTGCTCTCCTCCCCCCACTGACCAACATCATCACACAAAGTCACACAATCACACAGCAACAATGCCAATGACAAAAATGGAGCATTCAAACACAAGTAGCAACAGATGTCTCATTTACAAATTACCACAATTTCCCAAGACAGCAGGAAAAAAAGACCAATTTGGAGACTCTCATTAAAGTATTTAATTCCCCTCTCTATTGATTTACCAGCCTAAATCTTACAATGTGTTTTTGGTGAAGGAGGGGGGACAAAAGAGACTCTTATCACCTTGTCCATCATTTTAAGGATGCAAGACCGTCCTCGATGCTTTATGACAAGGTCTACTAGGCTTTCTAGGCAGCTTTTTTAATTTGCACGGCTAATAAAATGGAAAAAAAAAAAAACCATCATCTTCTCACTCCTGCAACATACAGATTTATGTTATGGCATCCGGATCCTTTGGGTAACCTAGCACATTATGCCACCACTTGGCCAAATCTGGAGGAGTTTTTCCATGCTCAGCAGAACTGCTTTACAGCAGGGCTTGTTCTTCAAAGCCCCTATGCTGCCTGTGCTGCCCTTCAGATCACTTGGGTTTCTATGACTGTCACATTTCTGTGACATAAACACCGCGTGACGGTGGGTGGCTTAAAAAAAAAGCTTTTCCCAGAGCTGCAACTCTCCAAAAGCAGTGCTGACAGCACTCCAACCATCCCAATTCTGCCAGCCAGCTGGTTATATCCTGGAAAGCACCTGATCTTCCAATTTAAGTGTCTTTTCATCTTTCCAGTGGCCCCTGACCTCCAGCACGGGCTCACAGCAGAAGCTGTGTGTCAGCCAGCCCATCACAGCACATGCAAAGACCTTTCCTTAAGAAGAGGACCAGAGAAGTGCTCGAAGGGCACATGTGGACAGTCAGCAGTAGATAAGAACTGTGTTTTCTCAGACATACACAAATTCATGCTTGAGTAAGCACAAAACAAAATATGGATCATGCTTACCTGGGCAAGTTTATAAATAATCCTATTGGATGGAGCACACTGCTGACAATTTACCTGTGGAAGTGAGAGCTGCAGTATCTACCAGACAATGTCAATGTCCTCAGATTTTAAGAGGTTATTAGAGTCTCCAGGGGCATCAGCAACTGCACTGCTCCTGTAGCATTTGAATAGTTCAATAGCAGTGAGGCAGCTGCCTCTCTATGTACCCGTGTCCTCTTCCCTCCCAGGTGAACAATACCAACACTAAATCTGACATCTCTGCAACTTGACAGAATTATTGTGCAAGAAAGAGGCTTCTCAAGTGCCTCTGGCTTTTTGCACAGAGCCACTCAAGGCTGGGATGTGCCCTGTGGCTCTGCCTGGGAGCTCAGGACATACGGCAGCCCATCTACCACCACTGGGCCATTACAGGCATCAGAGGGACTAAATTCATAGAAAAACAGCTTCAAGAGTCTTCCTGTACAAGATTTCTAGGTAGGAACAAAGGCTGTCTGAGAATATATGGACAGACACCAGCCCTGCATGAGAGAACCCCAGGAACCCACACAGGACCTCAGCATCCCTTCCTGTCACCACAGGCAGGGCCCAGACACGTCATCCACTTCACCCAGGGAAAGCTGAACATCAGATTAGGAACACAAACTTGTGTTAAGACCCTGCTGTGTCCACATTAAAGCTGATGCATCTTCCACAGCTACCAGGGAGTTCACACTGCTCATATAGAAAATATCTTCATAAAAGCAACAATCCCAAGCGCACACCATGAGTATGGGCTCAGAAGATCCCAGACCATTCCTTTCATTAGGAATGGGGGGGAAAAAAAGATCCTATTTGAAAGGGAACAGAGCATGAATGCCCTCATTCAGCTGCAATTAACCGGGGCTCCTCCTTAATTTCAGTACACCAAGAGTGAAAAGCTTTGAAAAGCCTCAGCCGACGGGGATAACGGGATGGGTCTGGGATGGAGGGAGCAAATCTTCCCCCTACGACAGCCTAATAGTACCACCTGGTGGAGAAAACCAAATTTGCTCTGCCGCTCCAGAGCGGGGCTGCAGAGGGAAGAAGGAAACACAGTGAAAGAATATAAAGATGTAACAGGACTAGTCAGGCTTATTTTTCTATAGAAACTGAATTTTCCACCTCTTTACACGAGGCTCTCAGGGAGGGTGAAAAACACACTGGGACCAAGCAGTTTAGTTCAGGTCTCCCACTACAAACCCAGACATGTGGCCAGCAAAGAGACCTTTGGTGCCAGGCATCCAGCAGCCTCCTCTCGAGCAGCTTACTTTATTTTATTGTAAAATAAAAGAAGCAGCAGCCTTTAAGGACTTTTCAGGAGGCAATCTGGCAGGTAACATCAACCTACATGGTGCAAACAAGTGTCTCTCAGTGATAGCCATCTCCAAGTAGATAAATATCACATCTGGATGTTAAAAAAAAAATAAAATCAAGGCCTCTGAAATTTGTATTAGCAAAGGAATTATTTGGAGAAGGCCTGGATGAACAAGGAAATACAAAAAGATACAGAACTACAGGACTAAATAAAGTCCTAAGTTTGCATCTATCTAAGTTTTGAAATGTTTAATTAGCGATCTTTCTAGAATCTGCAGGCAAAATGTTCATTTTTGACAATGCAAGGGTTTCATTACACTTAAGTAGCCTCATTATGCAGTTCCATCCTGGTGTTGAATCAATTAAGCATGGCAGCAATAAAGCCAAGTGGAACTAAAACTAATGTTCTAGTGGGAGCTAAATCACCAGGATTATTCAGAGTGAAATGCTGCTTAAGGAGACCCAGGAGAAGTTTGTTTACACTGGCGAGCGTCGCTGTGCTGTGCCATGCAACCTGGAGAGCCTGACCTACTGCTGCACCCCTCCAAGCAGCAGCAAATTAAATCCCTAAATCACGGGAGGTGTCTGCACTCTCATAGCTAGTTTAGGGCTCAGAGTAACCTTATTTTTATGTATATTATACAGCTAACTCAAATAAATATGTTTTAATTTTATATATTGGAAACAAAATTCTATCTAAATCAGAGCTCTAAGGGAGACTCATTCAAAACCAGCAATATCTTAACAGAGGAAAGGTAAATAACTTCAACTTTTAATAAAATTGTGCGGTGCAAAATCATGAGCGAGAGTTTAGGCTACTGCAAATCAGACAGTGTTGACTTCTATTCAACTACAACAACTTACAGACTCTTCCACAATTTGCCATAGTCACTAATTAGTTTACTAAAGACTCCCTGCCAGTTGTGAACTCCCGAGATGATGGAAGTTGGAGTGTTGGAGTTTCTTAACATGCAATTAATTTTTCCATTTGCTGTTTTCTCCCCTCCTTGCTCTTGGCTCAGCTCACGCTGCTGTGTCTCTGGATCAACTTGAGCTCAGCTCAAGCATGGTGCTGCAGCTACGTTGTGCTTAGCCCAGGGATTTCTCACCAGATGTTAATGGTGTTTATTAAGAGAAGTGATTGTGAACAGAATTGCCCTGAATTCCAGCCAAAATAGGCTTTCAATTGCTCAGGCCGTTTGGATCTGCAGGAAAACCAAAGTTTGGGTATCTGAAACAGAAAGCTGCTTCCATTTGGAAATGCTGGTAGGAGGCAAGTTTGAGGCATGAGTCAGCTGCTCTCTATCTCAACAAAGGGCAAATCAGATTTTACCTCTGAGTCTTTGGCCCCGGGGATCTTGTCACTGACAGCGGAAAAAAGGTATGAAGCAACCCAAATAGATCCTCAAGCTGTTGCTGTGACATCCTGCTGAAATCAAAATACTCTGGTTTCTCACCACTGCTGGCCCAAGAGAAGTAACTTTTGCACAGAGACATTAATTTTGTGAGAGCTTCAAGTCAATAGCTTAGTGCTCCCCCTCGAAAGACAATTTCATCAAAATATTTCCTTAGATTAAGTAATTTTAATAGCATCCCTCTAGACACCATTTACATACCATTTGCCTGGAAACAGACCAGCTTCCAGTAGGAGAGCAGGCAGTTCTGACCCAGCACCTCCCAACCATTCTGTGAAGACAGGAATGAAATTAATCCCTGGTTGACTTCCCAAAAGTTGCACAATTAGAAAGAAAGTCACACCAACTCCTGAGCCAGAAAAATATCGAACTGGGGAGCAGAAAACCACAGCACTGCTTCACCTTTACAGGCCAGCAGGAGCTTGGCCATTGAGCAAGGAGGGACTCAAGGTGTCAGGATGGGGTGAAGGGTTAATGTGGAGGATGGAGGCTCTGGCTCCGCTGATCCTGCCAGGGTGGGCTGTGAGGAGCCAGGGAACTGGGTAAGAAAACAGCCTGGCTTCTCTCACAGCATCACGGAGGCAATACAACCCTGCAGAGTGTTTCCATTGTAAGGAATTGGCATTTTCTGATGGAAAAAAAAAAAGTGCTCAGCCTGGAAGCAGTTCTGTGGTGAGTGCTGCCAGCACCCATGGGAGTCGGGGTGTTTGAGGAGCCTCTAGCTCTCTCAGGTACCCAAAATGAAATTTCAGAGCCCAGTTTTGGGCTCCCCTGTTCTCACCCATCTTGGCTGCTCTTCAGCTTTCCATAAGATGGGTCAGCAGCAAATCTTGTGGCCACTATTCTTTGTGCTGGGGTTGTTCCACATGAGGCATCCACAGTCTTGCTTCTTTCCTGGATTTGGGCAGATAAAAGGTTTGCAGATTCTGTCTCAGTAGGGTTTTTTTCCTTCCATGTCCTTTCCTGAGCTGTTCAGGCTCCAGGAAAGTAAGTATTGTTATTTCCCAGCCCCTCTCATGTTTCATGGGGACAGCATAGCCTGAGGCATCTGAAAAGATGCTGGAAAGGCAGAAGCTGCCCACTCTTGCCCATGCAAGGAGAACTGGAAGAATTTTGTATTTGGCCCTGCCAGCAGCATTGCTTCTGGACTTCTAGTGGTGCCAAGCATCCTGGTGATGCCTTCTCCTAGAGGACATCCTACATGGAGGGGTGGACACTGCCAGGGCTGAGGGCCCAGCATGAGCACCAAGCTGAACAGCGAGCAGAGGAGCTGGTCCAGCTGGCAGCTCTTTCCTTGTGCTTCTCCCACCCAGCTCCACACATCTCCAAAAAGGCATTGAGAAAGTTCAGGCCTGTCCACAAGCCCTTGCAAGCTCCCCCAGCAGAGACCCCCACAGCTCAGGCTCTAAGTTCACCCCTAATGCCTTTTTTCTGGGGAAGACTGTCAAGAAAACAATCGCTCTTTGGATGTGGCATCCTGTACCCTTCTTGGACCAGCAGGGGAGCCCCAGTTCCTTGCTCTTTCTCACAGACATCTCTGCAACTTCTTCCACTGCTTCCCCAGCCCCATCCATCACTCTCCAGACAGATTTCCCCCCCCTGCCATGAGCTCCAGGGAAGACTTTCACAGAATCATTTAGTTTGGAAAAGACCTTTAAGATCATTGAGTCCATCTATTAACCTGACACTGCCAAGTACTAAACTATGTCCCTAAAGTGCCACATCTACCTATTTTTTGAACACTTGCAGGGACAGTGACACCATCACTTCCCTGGGCAGCCTGTTCCAATCCTTGACCTGTCACTTGTTACCCTGGAAGAAGAGCCTTTTCCAGCTACCAGGAAACAATCACAGGCTGATAAATATTCAATACTGAGCTTTGCTGAAGGCTCAGCCCTGTCCATTTCTGGCAGATCTGCTGGGCTCAGAGCATGTTGCAGCACTTAGGTGAAAGCAATGAGAACCTGGTAAAAATAAGTGATTTGGAGGCTTCCTGGAGTCCTAAGGAGCACCTGTGTGCTTTTCCAGGGAAGAAGAGGAGACAAGTCATCTCACACAAGGAGAATTTTGACCTGCACTGCTGAGTTTCAGAATGGGGCTCCCCGGGGTTTGAATTTACAAAGCTCAAAAGGACTTACTAGTGTCCAGCAACTGGCACCATTTTCACTCCAAGCAGCTAAGCAGGGTCTTCTCTCAGCCACACAAACTGCAGACAACCCTAAACCATCTTCCCTGGCTCACCACAAGGCAAAGCTTTAGCTCAGCTCAAAAGCTCTCCATTACACCTTGTTCCCCACATACCCACCTTCATTACTCCCACAGACCAGACTTCTCAGGCCCTCAACCTACAAACCAAGAGGGCACACTCAGCCTCCCTTGGCTCTAAATAATCTGGATTTGGGCATGGTGCCCTGGGCCCACCTCCCTCCTCACTGGCAAACAAGCCACACCTGGCTCAGGTGAAGCTGAGGTGTCAGAGCCTTCCCAGAGGGTTGTGTCAGTCTGTGACCACATCCAGCAGTAACACCCAAATGAAGGCTTGCTTCTGGAAATTGTCATCCCAACAAATGTTATCCACTTCCCCTCAGTGTCCCCCATGAAACCAGTCACAGAGATTAGGTGGCCAGGACCCAGAAGGAGGAAGATGCACTCCTGAATTCAAGCCATAGCATGTCTTGGGGACCTGTCTTTGCCAGCCAGGGCCACCAGCAGGAGTAGAGGCAGATCTGGAGAGAGCGTTACACACAAGCAGAACCTCCCCCTGTGCGGCACAGTCCTGGAATATTCCACCTGGAATATCCAGTGGAAGAAGCTCTGAGCCCCAAGTATGCGCACATTACACACAAAGGAGAGACAGATCTTCAAACAGCGATGTTGTCCTGAGTTTTGCAGTTTCTCAGTGTTTCTCTTTGCTGTGATACTTTCTCACACATTCTGCTGTAAACATGGCCATGGTTTCTTGACAACTATCTATGTTTTGCTAACTGTCTCTGATGTTTATCATATCATTCTCATGGGTGGAGAAATATGATAGATAGATGCTTTGACCAAGGGAATTGAGAGGTAATGATTTCTACCTCCAATCCACGGTGATTTGTAAAAACATATAAATAAAGGCAGAGGGTTCTGCCCTCTCTCTCTCTCTCTCTCTTTTTGCCCTCTCCTTTGCTCTCTCTGTGTGGTCTTTCATTTGGCTCTCCTTTTGGCTCCTCGGCCTACTCGAAAGAAACCGTGCTACACAGCATGAGATTGCGTGGCTCTGTAAAGTCCAAATTCCACTTCCAGGGCTGCATACAAGGCTCTGAGCCATATATGCCTTCTCCCTTCTTACAGAGAAATCTGGGAACATTAATACCAAAAAGTGAATCCACAAAATCCAGTTTTCCATTCCTACCAGCAATTGTCTATCCCAATGCCCATGCCCAGAGTGGTTCCCTGGCATGGAAGCCCACTGGCACACAACTGCCCATGCTCATACCACTGTCCTCCAGGAGGGAGGGACACATCCAAGCTGCCGTGGGCTCAGTCCTGAGCCCCGGCCAACTCCCAGGCCGTCTGCAGTCGCTGGCCAGGGACTGACAATTTAACAGCACAATTGAGTTGCAATGCCTGAGGACATTTCTTGGCTCTGCTCAACTCGCTGGTGTAGCTGCAGTTCCTCAGACCACTCCCTTCCTGCCTTTCATAGCCAAGGCCTCTTTGATGTATTTCCAGTGTAGGTTAGGTTATAAAACTGCTGCACAGAGAGACCCTCACAGGATCCCTGCTCAGGGAGGACTTCCCATGCCCACCTCTTGCACGGGTACTCATCATTACATAAATAATACATTTGCTTTTATCTCTTCTGCAACATGAGCACAAGGTAACTCACCCAGAAATGGCCAGACTGGTTTTAGATAACTTCTAGCTGCAATTATATAGGATAGGATGGGTCTTCCCCATGCACTTAGAGCCCTGGCTGCTCTTTTCCACCAGCAGCTGGACATCTACACAACCATCCGTGCACCAAGAACTGTGTCAGGTGTGCAGAAAAAAATGCCTTTTCTGGAACTGAGGGGGCTGGGTGTGGCTTGGAGCCACTGCACAAAATACTGCTGAGCCAGCTGATGAACAGCAGGAGATGGAGGAGCCAGAGCAGAAGGCAAGGGCACAGCAAGCCAATATTTCTGACTGAAAGACAGCACCGCAAACCCAGCTGGTGACTGCTACGGCATTTGCAAGTTCACCCTCTTAAGCTGGCATGAAAATGTCTGTACAAGCTGCAGTTGCGCACCAAAGTGCTGTGCAGACATACTCTGCATGGAGAACCTCTTGATGAAAACAACAACAACAACCAAAAAAAAGAAAAAAAAGCATTCTCAAGAGGATGGTTATATTTGACCTAAGAGCACTGTGGGAACAAACATCAGCAGTACCACATATAGGTGTCAGTGCAAATTTTCTTCCTAAACAAGCAATCTTTTGCTATTTAAAAAACCCCTCTTGTTCTCAAGAACATTCCATCCCTGAATTCCACACACAAAGCTTGGATCGGATGTCTACTATTCATATATTTTTCCCTCTTGGTTTCAATATTAGCTGAGGAGTATTATCGGCAGGAGTTAGAGCCGGAAATAGGAAATGAGATGGAAATTGTTAACAAGGGGGGAAAATAACTCAGAAAGGTTGATCCTTCTAAGAACAGCTACCTTTTACAGCCTAGGATTATGTAACACTCAGAGCAGTCAACTTAGCAAAATGAAAATTCAAGACATTTGTGGATTTTGATTGTGCTGGTCAGGTACCCTGTTATTTGCTGTTTTACTGTGCTTTACAAATATAGAACTAGGAAGCTGCCAGTCTAAGTGTGAAAGGAATGGCAGGTGGCGACATGTTCCTATCTGTATGAATAGCAATCCGGGATGGGACAGAGGGAGAGGCACCGCTGTTCTCCACAGTTACATCTTTTCCTCTTTGTGCTCTGTGCATTGTGTTAATAATCAATAAACTGAAAACATGGAGGGAGAAAACTCAACCGCAGCTGAATTTGAGTTACTGCTGGTACACATTAAACAGATGAAGCTGGTACCACGAGCCAGGAGGACACTAAATAACAAATCAGTGCTGCAGGCAATTTTCAGTGCTTCTGTCCAGTGATTTTCCCAGTTGTGCTCTGCTGGTGTTAATGTCTAATCTTGTTCCAAATAATTTATCCTTCCTGAAGACCAACACTAGTCTCTGTACTTACACTAAAAACCTTTCTGTGTGCTGGGATATAGCAACACCCCACTGGCTGTGAAACAGGTTCTCAAGGGACACTGTAGATGTTTATTGCTGGTGGTTATTTACAACTAGAGCAGAGAAAACCGATAGTTATTCTCATGTGCTGAAGAAGAGTCTTACCCTGGGGCAGGATGATTTAGGAGTAACTACAAAAGATCATGAGCAATCGGGTTTGTGTGACCTGAACAGGTAACCCCTTCTCGAACATAATGAAAACTCCTCATGTGCAGCAACAGCAAAGCAAAATGGGCTTCCTTGAGCTATTATGAATGTGTCCTGTCTTATTTTACACTCTCACCATGCAGAATGAACATAATTACAGCTGCAGGAGAGTAAACCCTTGCCGTATGCCAACGTGATGATTTGCTCTCTGATCCTGCCCTAACCTTAGGGATAGAATGCATCAGCAGAAGCTTAAATTCTCACTCCCCAAGAGGCAGATCGAACATATTATCTGTACATACACAGCCTATATTGATGCCATTTCAACATATGTTGCTGAAATTCTGATGTTTTGCTGACACCACCATTTCAGATTCAATTAATACCCAAAGAGAATCCCTAAGCAGTGTGGTTTGGTGCTGCCAGGAGAGGTGATGATGCTCCTCACTGTGTTTCTCAAGGATAAAGGCCCATCTGGCAAACTGTGCAGTAAAAGAATAACATAAACGTGTATATTGGGTTTTTAAGCTGAGTACTGATTCATTAAATGTGCAACAACCACAGGTTTTAACTGTGGATTTGATAAAAATGGTGAGCACAATCCTAAGAACAGAGTATTTAGTTATCTTACGCACAGCTGTGACAGGCTGAGATCCTGTGGCTTTGGTTCCAAGAGAACAAAGCTAATTTTGTCTTTCTTGACTTTGGTATGAGTAGTTTTGGGATCCCTGCAATTTGCTTCAGTTTTCAGGCCAAGCATAAATTCAGCAAACATAGTTGCCTGACTTCAGAATAAAAACATCCTCAGTCATATAGGGACTACTATGTTTTCCAACTCAAAATAAAGCACTGCACTGCCCAGAGAAAGACAACATTCTCACCTAAAATTAAATCCTATTCTTTCCTCAAAGTTTTATTCTGAATTGTCACTGTTTATCCTACCTTCTCCTTTGCTTCTGAGCTACATACACACATGAATGGGATTTCTCCATTCTTTAATATTGAGCAAATTACACAACAAGACTTCACAGGGGTTCCTCATGAACAACCTCACGTTAGACATCCACTCTGCACACATGCAAACTGCAGTATGGCTGTTTTGGTATCTGACAACCGTATTTCGGCTTTGGTATGTGACACCTTAGGGCACATTTCTCCATATGCTGATGCATCTTCCACCACAGCAAAGCACTGCAAACCAAGGGAGACAGTTTCTGAACAAAGATGAGCCTCATCTTGCCCAGAAAGTTGCAGCTTGAAGATTTTGTCCTTCAGCGGCAACAAACATGAGGGCAGCATCTGAGTGTGGGTGTAGACCCTGGCATGCACTTCCAGAGGGACTGAGTGCATTTGTACCCATTTTTATGCTCTGGATACCACTGTTGCATGGATGAGATGTGAGATATTTTCCAAGGGACTACTTGCATTCCCAAGGTTTATAAATGGTATGTACTGTGGGAAATGAAACAAGGACAAGCAAGGGATGGAGAGGACTTCCTCTTATACTCACAGAAACAAAGCCAGCCCTGGGGATTCCAGCTGGCATGATGAACCATCACATGTGGTTATGTCCAAAATGCTTTCCAGCCTCACTACCTCGGGGTCTTTGAGCCATACAGTGCCCAAAGAGTGTTTCAGCCTCAGCTTTCCATGGGTAGTGCATTGGCTTGAACAGGATTTGCTCCTTAGAAATGTGCATTTAACAGGAGTACTGGGCTCTGAAATGAGGTGGGTTAGCACCTCAAGGGGATAAAGGATGCACATATGTTTTATTAACCTGCCCAGTGAATTGGTTCCTCAGTCCCTGCACAGGATGGTACTACACAGTCTGGGGTTTGCAGGCTGAAGGATTCCTATGTGCTGCTCAGTCTACTCACATCTCTTCCACCACAGCCGGTTCAGGCATTTCCCAAGAAGAGACAAAGTTAAAACCCTCAGTCCACTCGCATTTAATCATTCCCCAGCTCTGTAACGGGTGGTCGGAGTGCACCTAGAAGCTTTTATTAATTTAGGTTTCCCACACTATGGTTACTTCCCTGCTTCTCCTGTGTAATTAGAAACTCATTTCCTGAGGGATACATGTCTCCCAGAGGGGAAACAATAAGAAACATTCGGTAATCACTAGCCTATGCTCTAAGTTTATTTTAAGGCTGTAATTGCTGGGAGCTCCGAGGAATTTGGGGGATATTTATTGTTACAGCAGAGCAAGTCAAAGTACTGGCACTAGGACAGAAAGCCTTTCATCCCTGGGTCACCAATTCAAATCCAGAACAGGTAAACAGTGGATATAAGTTGCCTTCATCCAATGAGCCCTCAGGGGTGAATGTGACATTGGTTTGGTTGCCTTCATTTATTGCCTAGCAGGCAGATGCCCAGCTCCTGAGTCCTCTGCCTCTGGATGACCCCACCAATAGTCTCAGCAGGGCCAGCAGGAAGGTGTTGGGAAAATTATTTATTTTCATAAAAACAGCTGTACACATGCACTCCTGGCAGAGGGGCTTACAGCCAAGACTAATCAACTGGAGTAGAAACACATCCAAGTTTCTCTTCTCTCCATATTCATGCTCTGGCTTTCAACAGAATGAACAGTGTTCTGATATTCCCATGCAATTTACACTGGATCAGCCATGGATTCCCCATCTGAGCACCCTTCATGCAGCCAAAGGAAAACAATGGCTATTAGTGAGTATAAATTCTTCACAGGCCTCACCAGTTGCAGGTCGCTCTGCCTTGATCATGGGTCTTGTGCTAGAGCCAAAGGTGTGGTGGATCTGAGACCTGGTCCACATCTCAGAAAATACTGAGATCCTGAAATACTGAAATCCCCCATTAGCCAACTAGCCTGTCAGTCCTTCAGGGTGACAGAGCCCCATGAGCTGCTGGCTGTGTCCCTTTGAAGGTACAGGCACCACAAATCCTTCTCATGCTCCACTCCTGGGCTTTCCACATCCTCCATTGCAGCTTTGCACTTTAGGCCTTGTCTCTCATGGTAGTTACTTCCGAATTGTCCAAGATGTTTTCAGGTGGGCAGACACAGCACGAGAAAGCAGCGATATCTGAGACTGCAGCAGGGCTGGCCCAGCTCCAGCATGGACCTCAGGGAAGGCTGGAGTCTGGGAGCCGCTCTCCAGCCCTCGTTATGTGAGCTCCATCCCTGCATATCGCTACCAAATTCAGTACCACAACTGCGCGTGGAGCTGACACAACCACAACCAGGGTCTGGCTGTGCAGTTGCAAATGCCTCTGTTGCAAAATCTGGCTCAAGGACAAGTGGTTATGTGGGCTCTGAGCACACACACCTGCCTTTTGGGGAGCATATGTATGAATTGAAGGCTTCTTCTCAGACAGTGACAGCTCCTGGTTTGGCCAGGCTCACCTCGGTTTTTTGGGAATGTCTGAGGGCAGAGCTGAGCTTTGAAGCATTTAAAGCTAAAAGATCCAAGTTTTATGAACCAGAAAACCATAAGGGGCACTCGGTCTTGACACCTTGTGCACAATTTGCGTATTTCCCAAACAAGCCCTCCCTAAGCCGTCCAAGAAGTCAGCATGAGATTTGTAAATGTGGACAATTTGACAGTTTTATTTTTGATGAGCACAGCTAAATTACACAACTTTTCTCACTCTGTTATTTAATTGGCTTAGACATTTGAAATTAGACCTAATTACTTTTCTCACTCCATTAATGTCCAGTGACAGTTGATTTCTGTTTTGTGAGATGAGTTAGAGCTTTTGCTGAATTATTCAACTACCACCTTGCTGTGAAGGATCCTAGGAAGTACTAGCAACAACCTCCTTGGCTAGTTTATGCTAAAATGCCTTGTGCACACAACCTGCTTTTCACCCAGGTCAATTGGCTGTAGTTAAGCCTCCTTGGATCACAGGTTACTTTACTTTGTGGAGAGTTTGTTCTTAGTGGGCTGCTGTGGACAGACTCCCACTGCTCTCACTGCTGGAAAATGCTTGACTGCTACTCCACACTACTTGGCTTGGCACTGGCTTTTGCACTCGGGTGTTTGTCTTTGCCCCAGGTTATTCTGGCAGGATCTCTCCTCCCCATATAAATTCCTGTGGGCAAGGAGAACTTCACCACGTTAAGCTCAACTAGCACTGAGGTCATGCAAAGCTTTCCAGCTGCCCCTTCCCCCTACACTTGTATGTGCATCCCTTCAGAGCACTGCCTTTGCTTGCCCTGCTGCTTCTCTACAGAGAGGATCCCTTGCAGAAAAATATTTGAAAAGCTTATTAATATCCAAAAAACCCCCTCAGAGTACAAGGAAATTATGGGAACAGCATTCACAAGCTGGAGAAATACAATCTCTCCATCATACTTGGCCTTAAGATCAGAGCTGGGAACAGAAGCCGTTGCGCACTGAATCTATTCAGCATCTTCCACAACTTGGCTGACACAAACAGGAGAGCCATCACCTGCAAAGAGGGTGACCGAGTTCTCTGGGTGGAACTGGGAGGACAAGAGATGGGAAAACCACAGCCCTTCCAAGAAATGGCTTTCAGAACACCATTTCCTGGAGCATGTCCAGGGAATCAAAAAAGTAATTTTGTAAATGTACAATTAAGACAAAACACAGCAGTGAAGGTCTTGCTGTTAGGCAGACTATTTTTGCTCTCCCAGTTTCCTGGAAAATACCGAGAACACTCTTTGACAAGATCAAGAGTTTTAGTCAAAATAGTTTGGTCATGGCTTCAATGATATGATTAAACCACATGGCTACAATGGCTATGTTCCATCATCAGATCCACAAAAACCTTATTTATATGCTTTTTAAACTTTTTTTTTTAATTCAGCACATTTTCTGGTTTTTTATCAACCCTAATACATTAATTTTATGCAACTCATATGGAAAAAATATCACCAAAGTGCTGTCTAACACTTCTAAAATTTGACATCCTCCCAGGGTACTCAGAAATACATCTCTTTTTTTGTTTTGTTTTGTTTCAGCACATTTCAAGGCAGAGACACAATGCACTCCTGACCTTCCTGTCATCATGTGGGGCATTTTTTTCACCTGTCCACAATATGCCTGCTCCAAGCCATATTCCAGCACCTCCCTCAGTACTACATAGCTTTCTCTATGGAGCTGTTACCTCAAAAGGAAACAGATGGGAAACAGCCATGGTTAGCACAGGACACTGCTTCTTATCTCTCTGTCTTCCAGAAACACATGGGGCCAGCATCCTCCTCTCAGCTTTCTGTGTAGGGATACATAGAAAACAATGAAAATCTAATTCCCTGCCAGAATGCCTAGAAAAATCACAGCTCTATCCATGTCTGTGAGCTCAGTACAGCTATTCCCTAGGTTGCTTTGGCCAGAAGGTGCTTGATTTGCAGCTATGGCCCTTTTCAGGCTGTTATCACATCAGTATTGAGTCAACTTTGCATCACATTGCCCCTGCTGACATGGCCATTGCCCAGGCTGCAGGGCATTCCCAAGCAATAGCTTCTTCTGGCTTCTCTGAGAAATCCCAGGGAGGAAAAATTGCCAACAATTCCATGTGCTGTTGGGCTCTAAGGTCTTGGCACAGCCACAGTACACACCATGGCTTCCTCATGAACCTAGGATTGATTGGGTTTGCAGGCTGAGAAGTTGCAGGATGAGACTGAGGGTGAAAAGCCATTGTTAAAGAGATGTCAAGTGGGTCTACACACTCCTGACCTGTAAGAGAACCCAAATCTGCCCAACACCTCCACGGTTTCCTAAATCTGTACAACATCTCCAATGCTTCGGCCCTGTCTCATCTCCGGGCCTGGAAGAATGAAAAGTCTGAGTGGTTTCCTGACCTCCCCATTTGCAGCGACGAAACCATCGCTGTGCTGATTGCGGCCCATCCCCATGAGTCACGGCCAGAGTAGCCAGAAACAGCCGTCCACCGCACAAAACAGAGCCTGATAAATCATCCGGAAAAAATAACCTCCTCGTTTGCTTCCCCCCAGCCTGCCCCTCCTTCAGCTGCTGTGCAGAGCCACGGCAGAACAAGCTGGAGGAAATATCAGCCCTTAACCCCTCCACCAGTGCAGCAGGCAGGGGTGGGGAGGGCATGTCACTGTGTTCCTAAACTGGCTGTCCTGATCCTGCTGCTCAGCAAGATTCCTGGTAGCACTCTCTGAACTGATGAATGCCAGCAGAAGATACACCAGGAAATGCAGAAGATACACCAGAAAGTGCCTGTTTACCCTCTCTTAGTGACAGAGTCTTTATATTTTGTAGGAGACATCACAGCAGCTGTTGCAAAGACCATCACAGAGCACAGAGGCGGCTGCTCAGGGCTGCCTCTTAGTGCACAGCCTGATTTGTGTGGGCACCCTGAGGAACAGGATCCCAAAGGCATCTGAATTCCCCGCCATTTTGAGTCCTTGCCTGAAGTAAGGACATGCTCGTGACAGAAACACTGAATTTGATACAGGCATCTCCTGTGCTGGAGAGAGGTCACAGCAGTTGGGTGTTGGATTCTGGTCTGGTTTGAATATCCGTAAAATAAACACCTGCACTTCATTTCAGCCTAGCAACTGCACCACTAGCAGCATCCTAACCAGTGAGCACCAGGAGACAGAACTGGGAGGATCTCCTGTGTTGCTGACACTTGGAATCCTAAGCAAAACCAGCATGAAAATCCTTCTATAAATCAACCCCACTCCACTTTCTGTCAACACCTGTTTTCTTCCCTCCTGCTTAGGAGGGAGTCCATTACCCCAATTGCTAACAACCATTCCTAACCTAGATTTATCCACAGCCACTTCATGCCCATTTGTTCTCATGCCAACATTGTCCCTAGGCTGAAATAACTCTTTTCTCTCCATGGTATATTTATAGACAGTCGTCACATCCTCCCTTGAGCTTTTGTTTTGCTAAACTAAACAAGCCAAACCCAGACATCCCATCCCATGTGACAGGTTCTCCATGGCCCTGTTTCTATTTGTTTTGTCCAGCCTCAGGCCACCTTCCCAGTTCTGGGAGGTCTGACCTACCCTATATGTCCAGATCATTGCAAGTCCATACATAGTGCCTGGGTGAGGGAGAAATAGAAAAATTATGCAGCAGCTGGGTGTTGGTCTGAACAGCTCTTAGTAGTGTCCAGCTTTAATAAGTTACAGCTCCTAATTAAGCTCCTGATGATTAGGCACCTAATCTGAGTGCCTGCTTTCAGAACTTTGTTTTTCTTTGGACATGCATTTTCCCCTATGCTCCATCATTTGTATTTCAAATAAGCCTAGTCTTGGTCATTCTTGTAGGAGCATTGCACCACTGAGATGTACATCACTGACCACAAGCTGCCCAGAAACACAGAGGTTGTTAAAATCACCCTGCCACCACAAAGAGTCAGCCTTTTTGTCAGCTCCCAGAGGCAAGGGACAGAAGGGTGATGCTGAGCTTTCCTGCCTCTGTGAATTTATTTTGATTTTGTTGACGGATGGGTGTTTGGGCAGCTGATCCACCTAGGCTGGGATTTTCCTATTCATCCTGCCTGGGGAAGGGTATAACAACTTCTCAGAAAACTTAGGGCTAGTAACTCAAATAAGGCCATGGAAAATTACTTCAAAGTGACCTGATGTCCCAAGATATTGTGTTTCATTGTTTATTTGTTTATTTACTAGGAGGGAAACCTAGCAGTCATTTCTGCTATGCAAATTGCTAAATGTTTTAAAAATTCTTGGCATGTGCAGGACTTTTCCTACTTAGTGGCAACCAACAGTGACCTAATTCATATTTGACTGGACTAAGCTACAGGGCTCCAGTGTACAAGGTACGTCCCAGAACTTCACCAGAATCTGCCAAGAATTCACCAGAACTTCTGCCCAAATTGTCCCCTGATCCCATTTAGCTTTAGGATATCAGTGCACTCCAGTGCACTCAGAAACTGCCGTGGGAGAAGGTCAGACAAAATAGTCCTGCAGATCCAATATTCCAAACCAAATCAATACAGGCACTCTGTGAAACATGTCCTGGGTTTGGAAGTTCACAAATTTTGAGCTGCCATTGAAATCACAGTAAATAAAGATTCTGAGCCACCTGTCTAAAATGTTCCATTAATGTCTGAATTATGATTATTCTTCTAGGAGAGAGAGCAGAGAAAGCTGAAACTGAACATGAGAACTGAAATATAAGGACTTGGAAATGTGGTTCAGACAAGGGATATATAAGTGATTTAATCAGATTATTTTATTTGAATGACAGTGGTAAAATTCCAGACTAACCAATTACAATTTGCCATATTCTTAGAATCCCTGTTAACACTTACAAAAGAGTTGACTACACTTCCAACACAACCGATAATTCAGCCCCAGCCCAGCACTGAAACTGTCTTGCCCCTGCCAGTCCATTTGGTAATTCAAGTATTCTATTGTTGGGTTAGTTCAATATTTTATTAATAAAAAGCTTAACTTCAGTGATGTTTTCTTGGTTTTAGGTTAGTTTATTTAACAGCTCTAATAAAATATATAAAAATGAAATTGATACTGAACCCATCTCTCTGAAACCTTGGAGGGGCTAGAGCGGATGCCAGCCAGGTTAAAAGGCAATTCCCCCCCTCTCCCCCCCAATAAATCTGTGCTCTTGCCCTGAGAAGCTGTTAACAGCCAGAGTGGGGAATTCTGCTTGAGCAGGGTCTGGCAGCAGAGGACCACACAAGGTGTAACTGGGTTTAACTGGGCCATAAATTGTCATTTCATTGTGTTACTATTTAAACAGCCTCAGGGATGGAGATTGCCACACGGAGGTTGCCACTCTTCCACTACACATTTTGCTTTGTCCCACCTCCCGCACATCCCTCCTCTGCTCCAGTCCTCCCTGGCCTCCTGAGAGAGAGATGCTCCACACCTGAACATCACCATCCTCTCCATGGGGCCTCCACTTCTTCTTCCTGCTCATCCTTTGGATGGGAACAATATAATTGAGAATTTTGTGCTTTTTAGGCATGTCTTTAGTGTGGACCTTCACTGCACAGCAGTCACAAAGACTCAGGTGCAGTAGAGAGGCCACTGGAAGGAGCATTTTGGAGCCATGATATTGGTGCTCAGAAAGACCAATGTGAAATAGTAAATAAAAGTTGATCCTTGGCCATTCAAAATTTGAATGAAGAGTTGCTAAAATCCTCCAGGGTATTTATCATTAACTTGCAACTTATTAGGATTTCCTGGACTCAGGAGAATGGTCCTTCTCCACACAGTCCATCATCAGACTAACAGCAACACTGCTCTATCTGTATGTTTCACTTCTACTGCAGGAAAAAAATGAAGAAGGCAAATCTGTCTCCTAAAAATTTTTCATTTGGCCTAATTTTCCAGAATTCTTTGGCACAAACCTTTTTAGAAAAGAGGAAAAGGGGAGTTTGGAGAGTTGCTTTAAAAATGTGTGTGTACTTATGTCTTGCTTTGTCATCAGGAATGGCAACGTGCCAGAAGACAGAGACCAGAGGCACAGGGCACAGAAGGGAGCCTGGATTTATGATCCCCCTGTCTGGAGAGTGGGTAACAGTGCAGTCTGCAAACTGCAGCCCTAGCAGCCTGTTCACACATTTCAGGTAACACTTCCTGCAATGAAGACCCACACTCCAATGCTCCTGAATATGCCATGAGCATTTAGATTCCATTTTGGATTGACCTTTTTATTTCCCAGTCTATGTCCACATGTGACATACTACCTTTTCCTAAATAGTTACAAGAATATTAACTTGATCACCAAAAAAAAAAAAAAAATCACTCAGGTCTTCCACCTGTGGCAAATCATTTAAAATGAGGATGTTCACACATCACACTGGCAGCTGGTAGATGGATTCACCTGGAAGGCAAAGGGAAATTACATCTCTCTCAAAAAAGCTCAAGTCCTTCCTCCCAAGGACTCTGCTAACACCAACAAGAGCAAATGAACACTCAGCAATCAGTACCAAAGGCTTTAACAGTCTGTGGCAGGAGGAGAAAGAACTTCCATTGCCTTTTCTCCTGTGTAATTCACTCTGTGATGTTCATGTGTTGGAGAACTCTGTGATCTCTTCCTTCCTGGCAGGAACCTGAACACCTTCCCACCAGCACAAACTCAGGACTTTGTATTGATGCCAGAGCAGAAGTTATTTTTGCCAGCCTCCAAGAAGACCATGCAGAACTATCAAGCAATAGACACTCAGGAATGGTAAAAATGGAAGAGAACAGTGCCCAGTATTTTATTAAAACCACCCTTATCTACAATAAGCAAAGAGACTGCAGGATGTGGGTCCTCATCTGGCCAGGAGTTCACTCTGCCCTTGGAGCAGGACAGGCAGCCAGCAGACAGGGCAAGACGAATTGCCCCTACTCCCCAGAGCAGAGCTGATATTTACGGCAATTCTAAAAATTATGGCACAAGGAAATCAACAAGCTGGAAAGTTGTGCTGGCTGCGGCTCCATAGGAAACAGCAGGGCGGAAAAGCAAGGTTTGCCAAATGGAAGAGGAAAAATCTAGTAGGAATGCTTTTTCTTTTTTTCTTTTTCATACTTTACAAAAAATCAAATTTCTTAGGATGTTTTACGAAGAATGAAGCACATACGAAAACTGTGCATGGCACAGGAAGGCAGCTGCAGTTCAAGTGGAGTTGAAATTCATGAATGATGGGCACTCTCTCAAAATCTGGGGTATCCATATCTTGCCCAACCCATCTCCAGAGCAGCACAGACATCAGGGTACTCATTCCCTTTACCAGGCCAAACTTTCAGCCTAGCCTTGCTCATTGCAACAAACGTAACCAACAGGAGCATTGGGATCACATTTCTCTCTGTAACTTCCCAACAAGCTTTTGCTTTTCCTCTCTCCACCCCAGATGCAACAAAACACCCGTGCAGCTGCAAGCTCATCCTCATTGCTGGGCTGGATCCAGCACCATCACTGACAATGTCACCTGGCCCCAGCCTGCAGGGCACCAAATACTCCGACCTAGGCTCAGCTGTGAAGATTTTTGGCTTTCCTCCCTCTTCTACTTTGATCAAGGCACATGGAACAGGATTGGGCTTTGCGAAACCTGGTCTAGAGGAAGGCTGGAACTAGATTATCTTTAAGGTCCTTTCCAACCCAAACCATTCTGTGATTCTACGAAGAATGTGTCATTCAAAGAGGAAACACAAGTGATATGTCCCCAAAAATCATTGCATAACCACAGACCTCAAGTACAGCTTCCACCAGCTTTCTAAACCTCGGCTTTTCCCCTGTGAAACACCAATACCTGTGCATCCTCACTCCCCTTCCCAGCCCTAGGAAGCATATATTCCCAGATAAATAAAGAAGTAAACAAATAATTTCCAAAGGGAAAAAAAAATAAATTCATTAAAACAAATGAAAAATTTCCATTGAAAAAATATTGTCACTTTTGACTGTTTTTAATAAATGTGCTGAGATTTTTTCATAACCTTCACACAGAAACTCATCTCTTGTTTCCTCCTTTGCTGTACAAGCTGCTGCTCCAATGAAATCTGACTGGAGTTTTGGTTTTAATGATCTGACAGAGACCAGCAGGGGAGGGACTCTCTCATTTTTTACAAACAACAATAATTAAATAAGACTCAAATATAGTCTTTAGGGGACATTTTCTTGAAAGCTTCCATAAAAACAGAGTGACAAATCACTGTAGATCTGTGTCTTTTTAGTCATTTTTAATGATAAGAGCATTCAAACATAAAGTTATTTGTTAAAAGTCACTTCTGAATTTGAATATAGAATGATTTCTTGATATTACATGTATTTTTAAATTTTAATGAAAAAATACTACAGAGTGCCCTCAAATGTGAAATTTTAACATAAATTTGAACCCAAACTAAGTTAGAACTCTGTGTGCTCAGACGCAGGACTTTGAAATTACCTGTTATGAATAAGGACTAGGAAGTTCCAGTTTATGAGCAGTATTGTCTGACTCAGAGCTTGGGGTCAGAGGACCTGCTGGCTCCTTTTGGAGCCACTCCTGGGAATTCCAATCAACTCTACCTCCCAACATCTGTGAAGAACCTCACTTTGGCTTGAGGATCCCCCAGACACAGCAAACATCATATGGCACCTTCCACCCTAAGGCATCCTGAAACCACAGCACCCAAGGCTCTCCACCCCTCAGAGCAATTCCATCCTTTCCCTTTTGGGAGGTGCCATTGGTTTAACAACCTCCAGCATAATGCAAACCTTCAGAAGAGGAATTTCAGAAGACAGAGTCCAACTGAAACCTTACAGAAATGCCCCCTTTCCTTTGCAAATACAGACCGCAGGCAGAATTTTAGGGCATTAGTCTGGTTTCCTGCTCCAGGGAAAGTTGTTTTATAGAGAAAAACCATCCCTGTTCATAACCCTGTATAACCCAGCTGAAATCAAACGTCAAATCCCCATAAGCATCTGTCCCTCAGCCAGAGGTTGTTTTTCTTCACGGATGAATCAAACATTCTGAGTAAATCACATGAATCACCAGCGGAAACATCATCCTCACAGCTTCATCTCGCAGTTATGAATAAGGAGCTTGTTTTGCAGGTCCCCAGAGAAGAAATAAAGCTCTTGGAGCTCAGGGAGGGGCCCAGGACTTTCACAAGCTGTTTTAATAGATTACCAACAATAAGGTGTCTCTCTCCTCCCATCAGAGAAGTTATGGCCAATTGCTTTACAAACCATCTCTCAATTTAGCAGTACTTTTATTAATAAGAAAATGCTCGCACTGATGACATAGCTCAATAACCCAGTTATAAATCGCATAAATCTGTTGCAACAGCTACAAATGAGCAACGTGATTTATGAGTGGGGCCACTGACTTCTACACCTGACATAAAACTTTGTAGGCAATCAGCCACATGTTTCATTTTAGTTTTATATTTGACATATAAATCAGGCAGTGAAAGGGACTTTCTCTCCATCCCCACTCCTCCCCCTGAAACAGACGGAGCAAATATTTTACAAGCAACATGTAAGTCACTGCAGCAAGGACACAATATGAGGTATGGAAAATATTATGCTGTGATTTCATTAGTTTCACGTGAACCAATATGGGGTACAGTGACCTGCCTCGCAGAGCAGGCAGGAGAGCAGGCAGTTAAGGGGGAAATAACCGTGCAGGTCACCACGGAAAATCAAGTTTTCCTGCACTATGTGCCCCGTTTATTTCCAGGTCTTTCAAACCTGTAGAAGGTCCACAGCTTTCCCTCCTGAGCTGAGAGGGGTTTGGCCCTGCTTTTGAGGCCAAGGTGTCCAACACAACCACATAAAGCCGATGTGGTCATCAACAGACTGGAGCAGAAGAGAAAACCTGACAGTCACTAACTGGATTTTTGAGGTTGCTTTTCACAGGTGTTAATAAAATAACTCTCTGCCCAGAATGTATCACAGGATCCCTTTCCCCTTCAGATTTTACAGCAAATGTGCCTAATAGCTCAAGAGCTTCAAACTTGATCCCCAGCTCAATGTTGAACAAACATCTTTGAAAAAAAGAAATGCACTGTGTACACACTTCAGGGGATTCTGGTATAAATGGCAAATTTCTTCTGAGTTTATGTGTGTTAAAACAGCTCCAAAGTGTGTTAAAACTCCTTCATTCATCTGAATCTCAAGATGAGTCAGGTCTTTGTGCAAAGTGCTGTGTAAAATGAGGTAGTCAAGATGTTTGCCTTAGAAACCCAGGGAAATGCTGCTCCAGTTGTTTAGATGCAAATTCAAATGTCTGATTTTCATTAAGTGTAAAATCAGACCCACAAATACGAGAAACTGCTGAATGTAGGATGTACAAAAGTGAGATGAAGTGCAAAATAATATATAACAACCTAAAGAAAAAGTTATTTTAAACAAATGGTATAAATCTGTAGTACTTTCACCCAATTGCACGAGTTAGTTATCTTAGCTGGATAAAGTTTTTTACACGATCTCCTCCAGGGGTGTGAATATTTCCATAACAGAGGTGTTGGCCATCTCTGGAAAGCTCTTGCTATGAGTCAGGCATGTACTACTTTTCCATTTTCTCAGAAGAACTCTTTAAATACACTTGAGGCAATGGAAAGCCATCTGGAGGCAGAGGCTGAAGGATGGGTCGTGACTGCCTGGGTCAGTGGTGCAGAGCTCGAGGAAGGGGTGGGAAATGGACTATCCAATGTCACAGCAAGATTTTTGTCAGAATTAAATCCACTATTTCTTTATTTTAATCTTCATTGATTTTATGCGATATATTTTATAAATACAAGCCTCTTGGAAACGTCAGTGGGACCTCTTGGAAACTTCAGTGGGGCTCTGATCAGCCACCTGGGTTACAACACTACCTAATGTCTAGTGCAGCTGAGGCTTTTGCGTATCCTCAAGTGGTAACTACATCTTCAACAACACAAATTTCTGCAGTCCCACTCAGACTATTAATGCCTTGTGTACTCTAAAAAACAATGTACACTCCAGCTTAACCAGACACCATCTGATTTCTCTACTGTGTATTCCGAGTGGAAAACAGATGATTTGTTTATAAAGATGAGTTTCTTGGGCCATAGCTGAGATCTCATTATTTATTTAAAATAAGTTGTAAAAATACAGGAGAAAGCCAAACTTACACCAGCTGAGAATTCCCCCTGCACGATTTTTATCTGCTCATGACCTTGCCTCTTCCTCCTCACTGACAGGTAACAGAGTTGATTTCCATGTACACAGAGGGAGAACAGGATACTGGAAAGTTTACACCTCTGAATGTTTGTCTTGATTAAATGTGTTGAGTGAGTGCTGAGTGATAATTAAGATGTTCTCTGCATGCAAATCAACATTTATTTGGGGGTGATGGGACTGAAGCAAACACAGCCATGAAATAAATCAAGGTCAGTGTAAGACTGAGCAGCCAGAGTAGGGTTTGGGTGTTAGGCCAGGTCTGGATCTGACAGCAGAAGAATCCAGAACACACCAGTTTTTGAAGCCATGGCAAGGAATGCACGGGGATAAATGTGTCCTCAGAAGTCCATAGCCCAATTCTGCTTATTTGGCAGCGTCCTTTTCAGACATAAATTGCTCTCACCTCCCTACTCTGTGGGTCTTTTCTTAGGCCTAAGTTGTCCTTGCATTAGTTCCTTGTAGTACTGGGACTGTGCTGAGGTTCTTCAGTGGCCCATGTGAGCGTTTGCATTTCCACAGGTCTCCCACTGGAGCTCACATTCTTTTTTCTCTCCCCCACAACGTTGACTTCAAAACATGAAGTGTATATAATGAGCAGGAGGGAGCAGGAGTAGCCAGCAATGATTTACAAAGGGGAAATCATGCTTGACCAACCTGATTTCCCTTCACAAAGGGGTGACCAGCTTGATGCATGAGGGGAGAGCAGTGGATGTTGTTCACCTTGACCAGTAAAGCTTTTGTCATCGTCTCCCATAACATCACAAATATAAGATGACAAAGTATAGGTTGAATAAGTGGACAGTAAAATGGATTAAAAACTGGTTGCACCACTAGACCCAGAGGGCTGTGACCAATGACACAAAGTCATGTAGGGGGAAAATCACTGAGGATGTGTCCCAGAACTCTGCCCAGTTCTGGGCTCCCCAGCGCAAGAGTGACACACACTTAGTGGAGCTAGTCCAGCACAGGGTCACAAAGATGATTACTGGATTGGAGCATCTCTCATCTCAGGAGATACTGAGACAGCTGGGACTGTTCAGCCTGGAGAGGAGAAGGCTCAGGGGGATCTTATCAATGTCTATAAATACCCAATGGAAGAGAATGAGGACAAGGGATTAGACTTCACTGACAGGACAAGAGCGACACAAACTAAAACACATTAAATATTTACAGTGAAGAAGGTCAAACACTGGGCCAGGTTGCCTGGTGATGATCTGGAGATAATACAAACCAGACTGGAGACAGTTCTGAACAACCCTCTCTGGGCAACACTGCTTGAGCAGTGCTGGACTAGATCTCAAGGTTGGACTAGATCTCAAGGTTGGACTAGATCTCAAGAGCTGCCTCCAACCTCAACCCCTCCATGATTCTGTGACTCTGTAGCCACACATGGCACAACAGCAGCACTCATCTTCTTTGAAGGCAAAGAATATCCAAAGTACAGCATTGCTCATTATTAATTGTTCATTAGCATAGTTCTCATTGCCATAACAAAGTATGTAGGTTTTCAGACTCTGCTTACAGTTGCAATTTGACACACTGTAATACAATAATTATTACTGGAAGTGCAGCAGCGATCAGATCCAAGAAGCATTTTGGCTGCAGACTCCCAAATTTTCAGGAAGTTCCAGTGCAGATCTGCACCTTGCACCTGGTTCCTGTCGGTGTAATGGGCAGACCCAGCATTTCTTATCTGAACAGCCACCTGCTATTTCAAGAAAGCCCAAACCCCACAGCTTTGGAGACATTCTTGTTTAGATTCAGACTCAAGGTTTTTTAGCCAAGGCCAAGCATATTGCTGTAAAATACTCCACTCTATCCTGCATCTCTACATGTATTTTTAAAATGTAGGTTTAAAAACGTTTTAAAAGAACACAAAAAGGGGACATTGAACAGAGCAGAACAAGACAAGAAGAAAAATGTTTTTAAACAGATTTGATATTTGGTTTTTTGGCAAGTTTTTCGAATAGCTTTTGGTGACGCATATTGCTAAAACAGAGCCAGAAATAAACTGTTTATGAGAAATTTTTTTTCCAGTAAGTGAAAATCCAATTATTTGGATTTGAAGGTTTAGGGGATTTTGTGATTTTTTTTTTTTTTAATTAACATTTTTAAATATTTGGGAGATTGTTCTTTAAATGAAATAAGCAATCACATTCTGCAGAGGACTGCTCTCCCAAGGTGATGGTTCTTCTCCATCTGAAGAACCAGGCACAAGAAGAGAAATCCTGAGTCCCAGACCTTCAATGAGAATTTTTACAATATAGGAAGGTCTAACCTCACAAGCTGAGAATGCATTTGCTTGGCACCTTTTTCAATAAGTATGCACTCCATTACAAGTAAATGTGCATTATTACAGTAATACAATTTCCCTGACAGAGTGTAAATTCAGACTCCAAATTTTTTTTCATTTTGCTTTCTGCTGGGCACTTCTGGTGACACTTGTTTTTCTGCAGTTGCCTGTATCCCCCATACCAGTGGAGTTCTCTTAAACCACACCTAGTATGGGTCAGTTCTGAATCAGACTTTTTAAAAAGTTACCCTTAAAAGAGAAAGCCTGACTTCAAGAGCATTAGTGATTGACATCGTCAGTCGGCCTGGAGCTCAGGGAGTCCTTTGACACTGTCTCACATAAGATCCTCCTAGACAAGCTGTTGCTGTAAGTACGGGATAAGCAGACAGGGATTGGCTTGAGAACTGGTTAAGTGGCTGGGACCAGAGGTCGGTGGTCAGTGGTGTGGAGTCTGCTTGGAGGGCAGCAACTAGTGATTGTCCCCCAGGGGTCACACCCTGAGTCCAGCCCTGTTAAACATCCTCATTAACAGTGGGATGATGGGGCAGAGTGTACCCTTTGTAAGTTTGCCAGTGATACCAAACTGGAAGGAGTGGCTGATGTGCTAGAGGGACCTCCGTGGGATGGAGAAATGGGACAACAGGAACCTCATGGAGTTCAACAACAAGAAGTGCCAAATCCTGCATCTGAGGAGGAAAAAATGCAGGTACCAGGACATGGTGGAGAGCAACCAATGGGAAAGCAGCTTGATGGAAAAGGACCTGTGGACGCTGCTGAACACCAAACTGAGCATGAGCCAGCAACATGCTCTTGTGGCCAAGGTCAGCGGGATCCTGGGCTGCATTAAAGTACTGCCAGCAGGTCCAGAGGGGTGATCCCACTTATTCAGCACTGGCAAGGTGAAATCTGGGATTCTGTGTCCCATCCTTAGTGTAGACAGACCCATTGTACCACGTGGGATGCTGCCTGGCCATGTGCTCCTCGTCTCTGACTGCTCCCCATCAGCACAATTTCATGCATTTTGTCCCATCTAGTTTAAAAGATACCTTCCAACCCAAGCCACTCAAGGATTTTGTGTGCTGAACCTATTACCATTTCTTCTTTATGGCTGTGTGGGTCTACGCAAATAATTTTGGCACCTAACTTTAATTTAGAGAACCCTGTACTCTTTACTACACTTTGCAAAACACTGTTAGTCCATGATGGGAGGGTTAGAGAGTAACCTGCATGACCATGCAACTCTTGCTGGTTTTTTTACCCCTTTTTATTCGTGCCAGTTTGGCTCAGGAGGGTTTTCCAGGAAGAGAGACTTTCAGCAGCGCTGGTGATGGGGATGCCACACAGAGGTTCAGTGTCCCATCCTCACTTGCATGATGAAAAATTGTGGGCTACATCTCAAGTGCAGGCTCCTTGTCCTCCTGTAACCCCTGGCACCGGCACAAATCATGCAGCAGGCTGCTGTGCCTGCCTTAGCGGCTGGTTTTCTTTTGTGTTGAAATTTCATGAAGCCTTAATAACTCTCACTCATAACTTTCCAGCCAAAACTTCGCTGCCATTGACCCTGAAAAAATGAATATATAAACAAAAGTCTGAGACATGAATGCAGATGAGCTGAACTAACTTACTGATTAGGACTGTAACGGCTTAATGGGTAAAGTATGTACCCTCCGAGCCTCTTGCTTTGGCTTAGTTGTGATGGAGAAGAGATAAAGACCAGCTGAACACAGGAAATAGGCAGACAAGATCCACCTGTCACTGGCTATTGGTCACTTTTGTTACTGCAAGGACTCCCAGGAAAGAAAACCTGACTTCTGACAAGATTTGTTATAAGAACCATTAGCACCATCTCCTTATTAACAGCTTTACCTCATTCAAAAAGGTGATGTTGGGTAAACACTGTGCCAGAGAAATTACATGTTAGTAAAAAATATCTCCTTTTCTATCAGAGTTGGACAAGTCCTGAAAACACTGAGCTAAGGTACATCGTGTAATAGGTAGTCAGGCATAAAACCAAACAGAAAACATCACAAGTTTGGTTCACAGCTCAACAACAGCTCCATAGAACCTCATCTATCAAATGAATAAGGAAAATAAAATATTTAAATAAAAGCACAGGGCCATTGTTTTCCCTTCCTGGCACTCAAAACTTGGCCCCAGATCTACTGTGCATTTCATTGACTACTGAGAATGTGTCTGACAAACTTCGATTGAGTTTTGGGCTTTTAAGTAAACATGGGAATTAATCTATAGAATTAATTATCCCCAGTCCTCCCCAGTGCAACAGCCAGAGCCAGTGCAACTTCTCCTTTTAGCTCCTGAAGGTGTTGATGGTCACTTGTTGCTATTCCTTTGGTTTCTTTCAACTGGGGTATTCTCTGGGAATTAATCCCATCAGTCTTGAAGGTAGTCTTGCAAAAACAGGAATGATGTAAATTAAGGAAGAAGTTGCCCAGAGAAGCTGGGGATTCCCCGTCCCTGGAAGTGTTCAAGGCTGGATGATGCTCCGAACAACCCGGTCTAGTGGAAGGTGTCCCTGTCCATGGGGAGGGGTTGAAACGAAATTGTTTTTAAAGTCCTTTCCAACCCAAACCTTTCTATGGTTCTATGATGCTAAAATAGGACATGCTTGGAGAGAGACAAAGATTATAGAAAAAAAAAAAGCAGCAATGCCCAGAGGAAAAGGAGGAGATGTTTTAATGCTTCAGGGATACTCAGGCTCAGGCTCTGGAGTCTAAATGTACCAATCCATTCTGATTTTCTGAAATGATTGAACACATACTTTAACAATACAGATTCTTGCTTTCAGAGTCCAGCCAGCATAAATCACAAATCTGCATTGTCTGCAATATATATGCCACATTTTATTACCTTGGTTCATGGCCGACACTTAATTTAATGCTCACCCTTTCGTGTAATATATTGCAAGATATGCATCACTTCACGGTTCTGCACCACGGTGCTCAAATTGCCTATGATATTGATCTATACGATGATTAAACCTCAGCATTCTTTAAGAACCTGGGCTCGCAGAGCACTAGATGGTGCTAGAGAATGCTCTTAGCCAGCTCCGGGGCTGCATCCCCATAAATTCCCTCCACATACCATTTATTTTTGTACAGTGTAACAGCATAATCTGCATCCGGCATCTAGAATCTCAGCAGTGTTTCAGACGGGCTGCTGGCATTGCCATCACTCTTCCTCGCTGGGTGATGAGAAGTTGCCTGCGTTGCCAGGGGCAAGCTGTCAGACTCACGAGTCAAGCGCCCAGGTCATGAGACTGCCTTCAAAAACAGGGGATATATAATTTTTTTTAAAGTGTGCTTTTATTTTCACTCTGGTTCCTAAGCCCTAGGATTGTTATGATGCTATTTATGTGCTCCCTAGGAAAGCAGGGGAGTGCTGGGCACTAAAAGATCAGACCCAGGCATGGGTCTGAGCAACAAAGTTCAAACCACAGCTCAGACCTCACCGGTGGGGGTTTGGAAGTTTGGTTTTGAACCACCCAAAGTAAAGAAACCACCCTTGGAAACCAGCAGATGAGAAAGATAATTAGGAAACAGAGTAGGGAGTTGTACAGTCCTGTGTCTGCTAACAACTACAATTTTTTTGGCTGGAGAACATGCTTGGAGAGGAGGGTTCCAGGGAGACCAGGGCAGCCTGCATCCAGCAAGAGGTTTTCTCGTGTCCCTTGAAGGCCGAGGGGATCTTTAGCTGGTCCAGTAGGGTTAGGCTGGGTATGCGTCCTGTGATGTGCAGAAAGGGAAAGAAAATCAGATGCACTTCACCCCAGAGATGACCCTGGCACCGACATCAATGGGTCATTTGGTCACCAGCAGCTGCACCACATGAAGATGGAGATTCTTGGAGAGAAACCCAAGTGTTGGTCCTTCTTCTCCTGCCAGGTGCCCAGGGATGAGGGGTGTCCCAGGGAACCAAGGCACACAGACACTGGCAGCACAACAGGGATGATACAGGGCGCTCTTCCCTCTGTGCCAGTGAGGCTGTGAGGCTGCACACCTGGCTGTACAAGACCCAGGTGCTTATAGGGCAGCCATAGAGCCTGGTGCTATTAACAAAGCTGTGGGTTTGATCCCTGTATGGGCCACTCACTTCACAGTTTTACCTGATGATCTTCCTGGGTCCCTTCCAACTGTGAATATTTTGTATCCTGTGATCCAAATCAGCAGTACTTTCATGGCATTGGCGCTGCGAGAGGTGCTGCCCAGCTGTGCCTATCCATGGGGTGGGTGTCCTGTGGGATGGCACAAGGCAACGCCGACAGCAACTGCTGCCGACAGCTGGAGCAGCCACGGGGACACAGGGATACAGGGCAGCCTTGGGGTTTGTCCTGGGGGCACAGCTGGCAGCCAGCACCCCTCCTCCCCCGCCTGCAGGGCAGCTGCAATGGCAGGACAGCAGCTTCCCCAGGCGCCGACACTGCACGGGCTTGGTCTCATCCTGCCCACGCAGCAGGGGCTGGAGCCTCCGCCAGCTGTAGCTCCCCCATCCCACCAGGCTGCAGGATCAGCCCAGGCACCCATCCAAACCACAGCTCCCAAGGCAGGTGGGATCAGGCACGATGGGGCCAAACATCTCCTGCGGCTGGTTCTTTCTAGACATGGTGTGGCTACCACACGTTCATGCAACACCAGGGTGCAGCCACTGGCCATGCCATGCTTCGTCCCACCAGGAGTACCAACGAGGAGCGGTGCAGAGTAAAAACCATGGCTTGTAAAACATGGAAATCCAGGTGGGTGTTACGAGCCCTGCACTTATGTGCCTCTGGTATCACGGACTGAAAGCAATCGTTCTTTTCGCTCATTTAACCTAGGTTTTGTTGGTGGCACATGTTCCCATTCTGCTCCTGCTTCATGATGGCATTGAAATCAGATGGAAATGCTTTGAAGAACTTAGATATGATGTCATGGAATTACAACATCATCACTAAAGCAACCAATCGGGCAACAGCTAAAGAATTACATTCCCAGGGAACTGAACTGGTGTTTTTAGCACCATTAAGATATTTAAGGGACACCGGCAGATCACATTATGCCTGTAGCCTCTTTTGAAACATCAGTGGGAACATTACCATTTTTCTTCTAGTTGAAATCAAATCAATTGTTTATATGAATTTAAAGGTATCCCTTGAGCACTCATAGAGGGTGAAACTGCAAACCAAAGTGGAAACCCCACTGCTGGGCTGGTTCTCCCCATTCAGTAATGTCCTTAAAGTCTCTGCATTGCCCAAGGAATTTGCCACGGCGTCTCATCCCTGCCTCATGTTATATCACCCACAACCTTCTAATATCACACAGGGAGGGAAATTTGCTTTTAATTGATTGTTAACCTACCCGTGTCCCTCTGTGTGCCTTTTATTTACATTAGCAGTCTGAAAGAGCAAAGTATTCCCCTTCACATTTCACTCTGCTGGAGAAACGGGTTTGCTGTCATCACTCCTCATAAGCACAGCCTGAGACCCGCTTTCCTAAACTCTCCCTTCCACCATTTGTCTTTACTACCTCATAGCTGTCAGCTTTTCTTCTGGCTGCTACTATGAAATGAGCAGAGGGTCGTTTTGGCCAAAAACCACTCAAGAATCAAGAACTAGAGGAGGAGGGGAGCAATAACTGATCTTCGAAGGGAAAACTGGAGAAAGCTGGGAAAGTATCCCTGATTGAGGGTTGCAACCCTTAGCCTCCAGATCAAAAATCACCATTAATCTTACCCAATAACACATTCAAGGGAATTGTAAGCAAGCATTTATCCCAGCATCACCAAGGTTCTCTAATCCTTCTGCCACACAGAAACCTCTTCTCTTCTGAAATAATTTGATATGTGGAGAAACCCTAAAGTGGCTTTCAGTTCTCTTATTGCAGCAGCTGTATTAAAGAAAGATTGACAGTGCTCTATGACTCCCTTATCCAACAGAATTTTTGTTAAGCAATTTATTACATCCGTGCTGCCTCAGTTTCCGCACCTGTAAAGTGGACACAATGGGAGCTTCTGGTTTGACAGTGGAAGACGTGTCCAAGAAGAAAATTAGTTTTCTAAGAGCTGGTTGATGTTCTTTCCCCAGCTGAATGGGTACTCAAACGTAGAGAGTCAGGTGAGAAACATTCTCAAGAACCTGGGAGAAGTAAATGGCCCAAATTACTACAGAAAGAGCCCTTGTTTGACCACCCCATCAAAAACCAGCATGTCATGTTCAGGCTCTTTCTGTTCAAGTGGTAGATGCTTTAATAGACAATTGGATAAATACATTTATTTTCCCCAAAGAAAGAAACCCTCTGCAGAAAAAGCCACTACATTGAAATGTCACTGCAACTTCCACTTGGGCCAGGAAGTCTAAACTTTTTTCAGACCTTTGGTTTCCTGGACGGTGGGTTTTCTTTCTAATGGCTAGTGAAAATTCAGACAATAGTGTCAAACATTGCAGGGATTTCAGAATGA
The DNA here is from genome assembly GCA_013400735.1 of Pomatostomus ruficeps. Classification (NCBI taxonomy): domain Eukaryota; kingdom Metazoa; phylum Chordata; class Aves; order Passeriformes; family Timaliidae; genus Pomatostomus; species Pomatostomus ruficeps. The sequence goes on from VYZT01005559.1 coordinate 290,112, forward strand.
AAGAAGAGGTCCATTGAGATGAGAAATAGAAGGCAAAGAGAAGGCACCTTCCTTTACCCTGTTCAAGCTTCTTGGCATTCTGCTGGGTAATTTACCCCCATTTTGGGGATGCAAAGAGAGTCCAAGGAAAATCTGAGGATGGAAGGGGGATGAATTCTCACGTTTTTGGTGAAGTCCTAGGTAAGAACAGCCCACCAGATGGGTGCTGGTTCACTACACAATTACATACAATCCATACAACACTCCCTCTGTGGTCTGAATGGGAACCAGCAGGCACTGGTGGTGGTCCCGATTGTCACCTGGGTGCTGCTGGCTGCTGTCACCCACCTGTCTGGCACCAGCTCCGTGCCCGTTCCGCTGCTGCCATCCACCCCGCAGCTGGGTCTGCCCGCCGGGGCGGCCAGCGCGGAGCCAGCCTGTCCCCTCACTCCCCTCCCACTCCCCCTCGCCGGCCGCCAGGACTTTGTGTCCTAAAAGCTCATTCTTTCCATAGCGTACAAAATAAACCAGCATGTGCTCTTCTCCACCGCCGCCCGTCTCCACAACGGCCCCGGGTGGGTTGTTGTTGTTCGGCTCTGCCTCTCCCTAAATAACAGAATTGCAGCGGGTCTAATCCTGCAGAGTGCTGAGTAACAGCTCGTTCCCTATAAATTAAGCAGGCACTCAGCGCCGCAGCCTGATATTTGTATCCATGTCCTCCCGGATTATCAGTCTCTCCTCCTCGCTCTCTGCCCGGCCCCTCGGGGAGCAATTATCTGTGAATGAGAACAGAATAACTCTTTTAGCAGAAGGTTTCCACACTCGCGCACAAGGAGCGCTCTGAATGGATTTATCATGCTTGCTAAAAAGGGAGGTAGTAAAAAATCCCCCCCTTCTCCCTTTTTTCCCCCCTGTATTTTAAGGAGAAATCCCTGAAGCCGCTGCCGTTCCCCGGTGGCTCCACACACCAGGGGGAAAAAAAAATGAAAAAAAAATTAGAAAAAAAAATGGATATAGTAAAACTTTTTAAGGGAGGCATGAATCGGTTCTTCAGAAAAACAAGGCAGCGGTGCCAACTGGAAATGTTTGCTTTGGGGGTGAGTTAGATGGCTGGCGTCAGCCAGGGCTAAAGACATGCCAGCGGAATGCAATATTGGGGAAGCAGCAGGTCACTCAATCACTGGCAATTTGCCCAGGAGCAACTGGATGCCTTCAGATTTTTTTTTTCCTTGTGTGTGCATGTTGCCTTTTTTTTTTTTTTTTTTTTTTTTTTTTTTTTTTGGCAAAAAGAGCCCCAGCAGTTTTGAGGCTGGGGAGCTGGAGAATGGTATTTCTGAAAGATTTCGGAAAGGCACGTTCCTGCAGGAATACCCCCGTGGGTCTGCTCGGCTGCACAGCGGTGACATCTGGCAGATGTGGTTGCGTTGGGATGGATGAGGCTGAATCCTGCCTGCTGCTGCCTCCACGCACAAGGCAGTAGATGCAGCACAGTGCCAGGGCGGCCGGCAGCCCCAGGAGGGGATGGGGCAGGAAGATAGGACAGCAGCGCCTCCAAATATACCCTCCAGCAAAACGAGAATATTTTTTTCCTCCAGTAACAAGTATTAAACACTACAGAAGATACTTTTATTTATCTTTTGCGGAAGCAATAGGATTTTTTTTCATGGTCAATTTGCTTTATGGGAGTGGAGAAATTAGGTAAAAGTCAAAAAGAAAAATTTCCCCTAATGAACAATGACCATTAACTCGCCACAGCACAGGAGGAGGCAAAGACCCAACAGGCATTTTTGTCTGCACATCTGTAGTTTTTCATTGCTATACCATTTGCGCGGAGTGCCAGGCTGCACACAGAGCCCAAATAAGCCAGGGAAGGAAAGTGTCCCAGCAGGAGAGGCTCTAAACGAGGTTGTGGCCTGACTTGCAGCAACCAGCAGCATTAGGGATTTGCATTTTTTGCTAACAGGGGAAATCAGTGTTCGGCCAGCAGATGAATGCAGTGCAGTCACCAGCACATGATGGGCTGATGTCGACCGTGGCAGCTCTCCAGAGGTAAAAAGGAGCAGTAAAATTGCCCTCGTTGTTGCCTTCTCCATCCATATGAATGAAACCCAATGTGTGAGAGGGAGGGAGGGCACCTCTTGTGAAAGCAAACCCAAAGACCAAGTTTTACCTGAGAAAAAACGTCCAAACTCGCAGGGTTCCGTCCCACTGAAGCATTTTCACAGTTAAACACCAGCACCAGCACCGCCCCATCTTCCACCACAATGTCACCACTCCACAGGGCAAAGCCACCAAAGGAGATAGATGCTGCAGAAGGAGGAGAGATGAACTTCTGCAAAGGCCAGTCTTATCAATCCATGAACAAATTGGAGAGGAAGTATAGATGTTTGGAGGCAAACCATAGCTGTGGTCAGCAGGTGGGGATCCCTGAGGGTCTCTTAAGCAGGGTCTGTACTTGCGCTCTTCTGATGTCTCCTGACATGGCAGCTGTCCTTGCACTGTCGTGCCACAGTGCCCAGTGACACAGCCACCAGCCCACCCAAGTCCAAAGACCATCAGGCTTTGAACTGCAGCGTCAGCTCAGGACACAATGCCCACTTGAAATGAAGCTTTTTTCCCCCAGTTCTGGTTTCCAGAGGCATTGGTCCAGCAAAAATGGTTTTAGCCTGTTCACTCTTGTTTCTCCATGAACACATTTCTTTTTACATTTTCATCCTGGGTTTGGCTCTTGATCCAGCAACGGGGGAGAATGAACTAAAATGGCCTCAGCATTCAAGGTCTCCATCACTCTCCTTTTCTGCATCCCCTTTCACCTTATTGAGATTCATACTTGGAACAAGAGCTTGTCATTAGATCACTGGACCAAGGCTTTATTTAAAATGGATTGCATTTCCAGGTCAGTCACCAGTTTCTAGCATGCTCTGGAGAAGAATCCCCCTTCCCCAGATGTTGCTGCTCTAAAAAGGATATCGTAACTTTTTCTTTTCCTTGCTGTACTTTTTTTAGTCTTAAAAAAAAGACTGTCTCACACAAAGGGTATGCATAGCAAAACAGTAACAATTATTTTGTCTTATTGTAAAATATCTTTAACCCTTATTTAATGAAAAGTCAAAGTTACTGACAATGTCTTGGGGAAAAAAACATTTCACCAACTCCTTTTCCACATGATTAATCCTTGTAAAAAGTATCACACCCAAGCGTCCTGCCCATAAAACTGCTCTAGGTGCTGTAGTTGTCCATTCAGCCTCGACACTTAATTACTTGCAAGTGCCTCCTTTGTCACAGGAACACCCTCAGTGTGGTCCAAGGGAGCACTGATGGGCAGTGATGAAGGAAAGAGAGGACACACGCAGTCACCCCAAAGGATAAACGTCACAGTGAGTTCTCCCACCCAGCCCTGGGCTCCAGGGCTGCCGATCAAGCCAGGGTGGCCAACTGAGATGGGCAGGACTGAGCCCTTTGCTTCTCCTGCCTCAGTGCTGCTGTGTAACTTGGGGAAATCAGTTTTGTTTCCCATACCTCAGTTTTCCCATCTGGAACACGGAAATAATTATCTTGGCTTCTTTTTAAAGCCCTTTCAGATGAACAGCCCTTTTAAAGAGGTAAGTTGTATTATAAGCAACGGACTCTCATGTCTGCCAAGAACCAAAAGTGATATGAGGGAGATGAAATTCAGGCCACCTCATCAGCAAAGCATGTTGACCTGGCCTTCAAGACAAGGTTAGGGCTCTTGGAGAGAGCCTATTCCTTTTTGGGATGGAAAGGAGTGGACATAGACCCAGCACATGCTTTCCTATTATTAGTCATTTGTATCCATGTATTGCTGCAAATGTGTACAGCCCTCAACAACCCACCAAAGCAAGGGCACAGCCTAAAGTCATCTACACCCAGCAGCTCGACCTCACAGTGGGGGCTGAGGAGAAGTTGCCAGGTAATTTCCCCATGATGGCTCAAGCAGGAAGGATGCAACCAGTCCCCACTGAGCCTGCAAGCCCCAGCACCTCCATGAGCCTCTCAGCAGGACCAGAGAGGGACAGGAGCAGCCAGAGGGACCTGCAAGGGGACCAGCTGGAGAGCACGGCATCTCCAGAGGACCAGGTGGGTGACTCACATTTGGCTGGGGGAAGGACACTGGAAGCAGACGAGGTGCAGGCACAGGCGAGGTTCGTGAGGACCTCACAAACAGGGCTGGAAGCACGGCCGAGAGCTGCTTTGCACGACAGGGCCAAATCCGTCGCTGGCAGCGCTCCCCTGCCGCCGCCTCGGTGTGTTTGTGTAAGGATCCAGCCCTGGCCGCGCTGGGAGGCACCGGCTGCGCGGGGCTGGCGTGCCAGCCCGGAGGCTCAGACACCAGGACAGTGCCAGATGCCGGGCATATTTTGTCAGCTGCGCGGGCTGCGCGCTGTCACACGGGGCTGGCGGTGCACCTGCGCGACCCCGAGCCGCCCGGCTATTAACAGCCGCGACAGCGCTCTGGGGCCGGATCGCTGAGCGCCCCGGCCCCGGGCACGGCGATAAAGCAGCCTCCCCGCCGATAACCCCGCGCCTCGGCTGCAGCCCGGACTGATGCAGATGGTAACGCACCCAATGCTTGCTCCGCGTCGGGATTCGATGTGTGCGGCTCCACCGCCTCCGGCCGCCCCGGTCATGGGATGCCCAGTGCTCCTGGTGCTCCTGGTGCTGCCCCTTGAGCTGATGGGGCTCTAATGGGCTCCTGACAGAGTTTGCCGAATGTTTGAGATCCTCCAAGCAAAGATGAGGCCAGCACAAATTTCTGGGAGAAGAGCTAACCAGAGGACCACTGACGTTGTGATGTGATGTGAAGTGTGTTTAGTACCTATAAACACCCAAAGGCAAGAGCTGCAGCAGGCACTGAGTATTTGGGGGTTAAAAACTTCTCAGACATGGGGGATAGCATCTGAAGAGGTCAGGGAAGGAGGCATTGATGGAGAAAGCTGCATTTACTTATTTTATCACCTCCTCCACAACAACCTGAGCACCAGCCCGAGCAATCTTTGCACACCCAGAGCAAAAGTCCTGCCATGTCCAGCCCCTTTGCAGGAAACGTGCAGTGGGTGATGGCCTTCACATTCTCTCTCTCACTGCTGACCCAAAATAAGAGCAATCTGACTAATTAACAGAGCTAATTAGCATCATGATGAAAAATCCAACATGGATTGCAAACTCTTAGGAAATAGACTTTGGTGCCTTGAGACACAGAAAAATGATTTCCCAAGCATCATGTGCACAGCACGGCCGGCTATGTGACTTTTCCTCTTTTTCCTCATCAGTTCTTGGTTCTCGCATAAAGATGATTTTTGATGCCAAAGCATTGTGCTTCATCCCTCTTTATTTCAGGCCGCAGGCTCACCACATTTTGGACTGGTTGCAACCCATCTGGTTTCACTAATACTTCTAATATAATATTTATAACTAGCTAAGGGCTGATCATATGACGGGTGTAATCCATAAGTCATGTGCCAGTTGTGGTTATTCTACACATCAAGCCATTTTTCTGTATTTTGGTGTCCATAGCCTGCTGGGGTATTTCTATGTTTTTGTCACTGTTGTACCTCTCCACCTTTGCAGCCTGACATTAAAGAAGGCTGTCTCAGTAATTGAGAGAAGAAGAATAACTTGGTTTCCACCCAAAAATAGGAAATGAGATGAGAGAATCAACCAAAGCCTTTGCTTTCCATCATCTTTGGATTTTCTGAAGGAACTTATGCTTACGAAAGTTGTTGAATCTAAACAAAATCATCTTCTCAACAAGTTCCTCCTTCCCACTGCCAAAGGAATCATCCAACAGAAACCAAAACCAGGTCTGACAGCTTTAGCTTACCCATAGCCAGCTGTGACAGCTCAACTTAATCTTCAAGGGACACAGGACATTTCCTGGCAGACCATCAGGTGCCAGGGAGGAAAGCTCCTCTGTGTTAAAGGGGGAGTTCAAGTTGCATGCAGATACTTCCTTCTGGTTGTTTTTGCCCTTCTTACCCTACATTGCCAGGGTGGGCAAGTGGAAGGAATCTCTGGATAGATGCTCATACACATCAAGAGATGTTCTTGACCCCTCCCAAACTGCACTTTATAAAATACCTTGAGGAAATTTTGGGTGAGATCATATTTGAGGAAAGAAAAACCTAAATAAACAAACAAAACCCACTTTTTCCTTAGTTTTGAAAAGAATGAATATCGTTAGTGTTAAGCCACTGGCACCAGGCTAGGATCTGGCCCCGTGTGGCTGCACAGAGGCAGAAGGAGAGTGAATTCTCCCTTTCCACGGGTGCTTACAGTTGGCCACAGCCTGTAAAAGCAAATGATTTAATGATTCATTCTGGCAAGCAGGGAAGGATGACTTCAGGTTTAAGCTTCCCACATCACTTCTAGCTGCTCCCTCCGGAGATCCAACACGTCAGTGGCCAAGATGATTGCACAACACAGAGCCAGGAGGTGCTGCCTCCTTGGCCTCTGGGGCAGGAGCACAAAGGAAGGCTCCTCCGTGGCACATGGGGGTTCAACAGCAAAACAGAGGCTGTGCATCAGCCCCAGGACAAACTAAACCTCTCCTTTTTATGCCAAGCCTTTCAGCAGCAACAGCCTCTACCCCGTGGGTCACTTTATCCAGAACAGCTCCAAGCTAATGGGATTAAGAAGCTCTTCACTGCTTGGATCGCTTTGCAGTGGGAAGATCCAAAATCAACTGATGGAAAACAGGATAATTCCTGCTGCGGAGGGAGCGGGATTGTTTGTGGAACCAAATGATCAAACAATGACTCTGAGTACTTTGAATGTGCCATGTCTGGAGACACGTACCCAAACCGTGCAGGCACCGGGCAGAGTGGTGCCAGTGCAGCGTAAGCTCTTGGTTGGGACCCCGTGTTCTACCCTGGGGGGCAGTTCTGTGGGGCTCTCAGTGTTTGAAGGCAGCAGAGGTGACAGGCAAAAGGAGCAGTCATTCTCTCGAGCAAATCTCAACTGTGAACCTCGAGGCTGGAGGCTCAGCTCCCACAAGGAGCTCTTGAAGAAACTTAAAATTCCGAATTGCCCCAGGATTTGTGACTGAGCAGTCCCAAATAACACATCCACCATCATATGAGGATGTGCAAAACACTCCTGTCAGTTACAAAACTGGGTTTTCCCTTCTCCGCAGACACTGCATGGCCTTGTACCTTGCACAAACCCTTCTCTCCAAAGAGAAAGATACTCTCAAATTCCTTCCATATCGACCTTGCCAAACTAATTTTCTGGTTCACCCAGCCCTCACGGGATTTGGCACTGAAGAGGGTGAGTTGGCTGAGCATCAGCACCAGCAGGCACCTAGAGTTTGTGACAGAGGAGCAAGGCAAATTTTGGAAACCCATCAAGACTCCACCATCAAGAATGGGAGTCACTCAGCCAACCTCTCCAAGAGCCTTCAGGACTGGAAATATTTCACACTAAAAGCAGTCATACATTAAACACGTACCCATGATTTCAGCTCTGAGAAGTTTTAGAAGCTTGTCAGAAATTTTTATTAGAGGCTTCATACATGTCCTGTTTTTCTTCAGTCTCTCCCATGGCAGGGAGTGAAATCTTGTGACAGACAAGACCTGACTAAGAATTTCCAATGTTCACAAAGAGCTTGTCACCCCAAAATTACATTATTCAGGCTCTTCTCCATCTGGAAGAGGGAATGGACTACAGTTGGTCTGAAAACTGAATTTTCTTCTCTCACAAAAATTCTGACTTTTACTTAAAATAAATAGAAACAGCTAAAAATAAACTTTCTGCTAGATATAAAACTTCAGTAAATGTCTGAAATTTCATGCTGAAAACAGACACTTCTCAAGAAAAAAAAATAATTGCTTAATCCATAAAGGCATTTTCTGACAGAAAACATTTGAGAGGTAAATATTTTGTAGCAGCCCTGGAAATGCTCTTTTGCCTAGCTCAGGGCAGTGCATGTTACCTATTTTGAATATCAGTTGGAACACTGACATCTGGACCTTTAAGCAGAGAAATCTTTTTCAGCCTCCCTTCCAGGTAAGCTCAGCAATAGATCCTCATAATGATTCTATGCTTTCCTCCCATCCCATTTCTACCTTGATTGTGACCAGGTTTGATAGTTTTCAGGATATGTACCCGCAGATTTGAAAGCCAATTAGTATTCCAGGAATTTATCAGGGGCTCTGAATGTCGTTAGGAGCAATCAGCTGCAGGAAAGTGGTTGTAAGTTAGGGTAAATGAGAAAATTAAAGGGCCTCAATGTCTTGTTTGACTGTGCATCATATTTGGCTGTGCTCAAAGGTGGGTGGAAAGCACAGGAATAAAAATGTCCACATGAAAACTTCCCTTCTGTCCACAGCACATATTTTACTGGGCTCCTGTTTCAGGGCAACTAAGGTTGGCTTTCTGATCAGCTCAGCCCCGGTATCACAAAGAGAAACATTATCGGCTCTTTCTGGTGTGCTGATATCCAATTTATTTTTCAGCAGTGCAATTTCCTGCCTGCTCTTTGAACAGCTATCAAAGGACAAGACACCAGATCATGGCAGACATTCCTCTAGTGCTGACATCTGCTAAACTAGTCAGTCTGTTCCTATACAGCCCACTCAACGCATCCTAAAATATTTTATAAGCCACCAGTGGAACAGAGAGTGGTGATGTGGGTCCCTGACCTTTATTTGAGCCACCTTGATGTTCAGTACAGATGGGGAATCACACTTCAGCAGCCAGAATTTCTGGGTCCATTCAGTTTAGGGTTTCTGTGTTACCTCCAAACCCAATAAAATTCACTTAATGCCATCTGGCGCTTCATATCCTTCACTGTTTTTCATCTGAGAGCACTGGCAAATCTGAGAATGAGGTTTAATCCAAAAGCCTCTGAAAACCAATGGAAAGGTACTTTTGGAACATGCCTAAAAGTGCAAGACTTTACTTAGAAAACTGCTTTCTACAGCTTTGCTGGAAGGTGTTCCTCGTTTGAACAAGCACTCAACCAGCAGTGAACACCTTCCAACAAAACATCTGGACACCTAGGAAAAGGTTGCTCTCATTACATTTAGAGAAGCCCAGAAATATCACTGATAAGCTATTACTAAAACTCATATGTGTTAGCTCTGTTGCTATTTTTGCTTTGGGTGACACCACTGATACCATGAATATCAACGTGTTTCACAACCATAGGCAAGTACAGCGAGGGACTACTCACAGCTCATTTTCAGAGTTATTCATGGAACCTGAAGTCTCTGTGTCACTGTCTCTCGTGTCCTCTCTGGCTGGATCCCAAAATATTTCCCATACCAGTGCTGACTTCTGCCTTAGTTTTGAGGTCTGCAGCCAGGGGAAGGGGAAGAAAAGGTGCCTAAGCACCTGGGTGTTTTCTTGAATGTTTGATTGCAGGTTTGCCTCAACCAGTCACTGTTCAAGAAGTCCTCTTCATTGCTTTCTGCTCCTCACCATCCTTCTGGGTTGTGACTGTATCTCCTGAGCATGATCTCTCCTATCTCTGATTCGCATCTCCCTGACTTCATTCCCATTCCATCTGTCCTTGTCCTGGGTCCTCCCCTGTGTCATTGCTCTTCCCAACCTTCAACTTAATCCCAGGCTAAACTTTTATTTTCTTCTTGAAAGAGATCCTAGATGTATTTTGGCGAAATTTCTGGCCTGTCATCTCACTTATCCAGACCACTGTATTCTTCAAATTCATATCCATCGACCACATTTGTTCTCATTCACTTCTTTTGAGCCCTGCCCAATCCTGGCCACCTTGCTGAGACACTCAGTCTAATTTCTCTTTCCCTGTATTTTTTTGGTACACTGTTCACCAGGGCCCTGATCAATATAGAAGTGAGAAGTTCACAGAGCAAACTGTCAGAAAGTTGATAATGCCCACAGAGCATGCATTTATGTGCTGTGAAACATGTTAGGAGGCCAAAGTGGAGAAACTGTATTGCAGACCTGCCTTGAATTTTGGCAGGGGTCATATTTTATGTCATATTAAATGTAGGAAGACATTTACTGGCTAGTCCTAACCCAAGTCCTGCATTAAACTGATGTATTGGTTACCAGTCACATCTTTCATATTTTAAGTAATTGAGCTTTTTCTCTACTTTCAGGATGCTGACAGGCAGTAACACAAAACTGAAGAGTTGTACTGAAAGGAAGCTGAAAGGGAAAGGTAGGAGTCAAATGGTTTCAGGACTCACAGACTTTATTTAAACAGTACCTAAATGTTAGTAGAATGAACTGATGCCTGATTGTTTTTTGTCCCTTCTTTTATACCTTTTTATACATTTTATACCTTTTATACCCTTTTCCTTCCCTGTACCCCTTACCCTTATACTCTGTATCCTTAATACTGCATGTTTATAGTTTTGTAGTCTAATATTTAGTTTAGTTTGAAAGTTCTCTAAAGAGAGAAGACAAAACATCCCTACTATCTTAAAACTACAAGCTCCAACCTTGAAGAGTCTGAGTTCTAGAACATGTTCTGAGCTAGGCTACAGTTTCATTTGGGGGGGGAACAGGAGGATAGTTACTTCATTGTTAAGTTACTCATTAAGAAATTTTAGGTCGATATGCTAATTTGTAAAGTCTATAAAAGTTGTGTACGAGAGTACACCCTAAAACTCCAACAGAAGTGTACACCAAGATCTTATTAAACCAAAGTAATACCCTTTTCCTATACTGTTGTGTCTGCTTCTTATTTTTTGCCAGCACTTAAGGCATCAGAACAACAGAATAAAGCCTATCAGAAGCAAAGTATGGGAATGAAGTTCAAAAAGGGAATATGGAAGAAACATGCACACAGATAAGCCAATGTTAAAAGTCAATGCAAATCTATTAAAAAAACCTTCTGAAGAGCAATTTTCTAAAGCTCTGAAAGCTAATAGCAAAAGCTGCCTCAAACACTTCCAAAGCAAGTAGTTTTCCAGACAGCTGTTCAGACTGATAGATGATCAATATGTGATAGACGAGCACTCAAGACACACTATCTCGTGATAGCAAAGTCAAATAAATACTGAGGATGCATCCCACACTGCAGCCTTTCCTTACAGAGACCACATCTGAAGGGATACCTCAAACTGAAGCGTCAGTAGAAAAGATTTTCAAACAAACTGATAAAGTGAATGAGACCAATCTGCAAGAGCAGAGAGCATTCACCCAAGAGCTCTATGGAGATCCAAAGAGGAAATTGCTGAATGGTTATCCATGGTGCAGAGCCAGCCTGCTGTTCAAATCAGCCTGTGCCAAAAGAATAGAAGCAGTGAAATGTGAGGCAAAATGAAAAAGCAGTTTCCAGACGAGCGTGATTCTGTGCAAGGCAAACTGATAAACATTCCAAAAAAGAACATTAGAGACATCAGAGAGCAAGGTGTGATGGGGAAGAGTCAATGTTGTACCTGTAGGAGGAAGTCAAGCCTTACAAATCGAGTTCTTTGGCGGAGTCGCTGAGGGGATGGTGATGTGAGTGATGCCATTTACCTGGATTTACAAATGTGAGAACCTATGAAAAATTTAAAGGTAAGAGCTACTCTGGATGGTTTTCTAAAAATGAGAACTTAGTGCTCCATGGGAATTAAAAAACCAAAGAGAAAATTAAAAAGTAGTAGGAAAATACTTCAGAGCAGTATCACAATTTTTTGCACATAGCTCCAGTGAATGCACCAATCTCATACAGGATAGAGCAGAACTACAAAGGGCAAGAAAGGGCAACAAGACCCCAGAGACAGGGAACAGTTTCCAGACAAGAAGAGCCAGCATAGGCTGAAACCCTTCATCTTGGGAGAAAAAACAGCAGAGGGGATCTGAGAGAGGTCTGTGAAGTCATGACTTGCATGGAGAAGGTGAACAGGAAATAATTGTGCACCATTTCTCAAAACTTCAAGGGCCAGACAGACACTAACTAATGAAATTATGAGACAGTAAGTTGAGAACAGGAAAAAAAAAGAGGACATTTCTCTCACAAATGAGTTATGGGACTGTCATGGGCACTAAAAATTACAAATTAGTACAAATGGGCTTAAAACAGTAATGGTGGCTAGCTCCAGCAGGGCTGTTAAACACCATAATCCAAACTCAGCCTCAGGAGATCCCTTCACTGCTGACTGCCAGAAGATGGAATTATGTACCACTGCTAGCACCACTCTGCACTCAATGTGCTTCTTACTTCTTTTCCTTTTTTTCAGTTTCTTACAACCTTTCTATTTTGTGATTCCAAGATAAGTCATAGCAGCATGACCCTGGACCTCGTGTCCTTATTCACTAACATGTCTCTAAAAAAAAGGTATGTCAACATGAAGTTGAAACTAAACCAGAGACAAGGTGCTACATGAAATTTTGTGGGAAAATACACTATTTATATACTCTAATAATAAATCCAGCCTTTTTGAAGAATGATTAATGGAAGAAAATAATAAATTTTAGCAGGTGATAAGACCTCTATGAAGCCTCTCTAAGCATCCTCTAACTTCCCAAAACCTCAATTTCTCCACCATGGTGGGAACAGCCCACTGGAGATGTGAGCACATTAGCTCATGTAAGTGAAGTTGTCAGTGTCACCCTTCCCTTTCCACCATTAAAAGCTCTTTTACACCTGGAGAATCTGAGCAGAGACTTTGGAATAAATATGCCTCTAATTGCACTCTCTTTACATAACCACGAAGAGTCACTGGTAATTCTTGGGACCTTGCAGACCACAGTCAACAGCCACCATTGAAAAACCTGGCAAACAAATGCTTGCATTGCCCTCGCCCACAAAAGTAAACTTCCACCCAAAATGTATAAGTTTTAACTAAAAGAGAGACTGTCCTGTACCTATGTTCTATTTAAGGTCAACTGTCCTTTTTCAAAAGAAAAGAATATTAAGTGAGAGACTTTAATATCTTCAGACCTCATCCTTTTATAATTTTCTTTCTTTTTTCTTTTTTTTTTTTTTCCCAAGGGACCTGAAACTCCAAAAGAGAAAAGCCTAAAGAATGCTGAGAGCACATGGGGTAACTGAGTTTGAGCTAATGTTGATACTGGGCATCTTGTTGGTGCTGTAAGGGACAGGGACCATAGTGAGGAGTGGGCTGGGGCAAGGAAGGGCACGTTACTGCTGCTCGCCAGGATCCACAGGACACCAGGAACACTACAGGGAACAGCCCACTAGCAGATTTTGGCAGGGCTGGGACTATACCTCATGTCCATCTCCACACACAGCCCCTCTCCTGACCACAGGAACAACCTCCCAGCCTCAGACAGGTCCTAAGCAAACAAATGGGAGGATTTTTACTGGTTTTAATGATGTATGAGGTCAGATCGAGCTGAAGCCAGACCAGCTGCCAGTGCAACTGTGCATAAATCAGTGCATTGGCTCACAGATGGAGAAAGAGTTGAGGTTTTTGCAGGTCCTTACCCAGCTATTCAACCTCCCATACATCTCACACCCAAGCAATTTTAGAGCCAACACTGCTCTTGCTGAAGTCCATGGGTGAGCTGTCCTTGGCCTGGATGGCTCCAGGGTCACTGTCTAAGCTGCCACAGGTGGCTAAGCCTCTGACAGCTCAGCGGTGACACATCTGTTGCCCTGCCTTAGCTGGAGGCATTGGTTTGGGTAAGGCAGTACTTCTGCTGGGGCTAGGTGGAGAACTTCAGATTTTTAAAATTTTAAACAACGTTGTTTCTTTATAAAATTGAGCCTCTCCACCTGCAGCAGAGTGCATCCGAACTGATTTGCAAGGCAGCCAAGGACCCAGTGTCTCCCACCAAGAAGTATGCTGATGTATCACAAAGTCAGATACCTGTTGGGGATTCAGTGATGCTAGGGCCAGAGGGATCCTGTAGGATTATTTAGCATTGCAAAGATCATTATGTTTGGCATGACTGCACAGCTTTTCTCACAAGCCTCATTTGTTCTGTCTGTGGATATCATTGCACTTCTTTCTGATAGACAGGAAAGCCATGGGACAGCAGCAACATCTTCCTCATGGAGATGTGAACAGGCAACAAAAGCATCTCAACCTTTGCTCTTTGCTGAAATACACTGACAAAACAAATTTTTCAGACCTTGAATCACTGTTATAGCTGAGGAGAGGAGAGGAGAGGAGAG